>JAGXOD010000087.1:970000-972500 GCA_020368025.1 Brachyhypopomus occidentalis | reverse complement strand
GCTAACACACACAGCCCTAACACACACTGAGCCCTCCACACACCGCTACACACACCGCTAACACAGCTGAGCCCTCCACACACACCGCTAACACTGCTGAGCCCTCCACACACACCGCTAACACAGCTGAGCCCTCCACACACACCGCTAACACACACCGCTAACACAGCTGAGCCCTCCACACACACACCACTGAGCCCTCCACACACACCGCTAACACACACTGCTAACACAGCTGAGCCCTCCACACACACCGCTAACACACACCGCTAACACAGCTGAGCCCTCTACACACACCGCTAACACACACCGCTAACACCACTGAGCCCTCCACACACACCGCTAACACAGCTGAGCCCTCCACACACACCGCTAACACACACCGCTAACACTGCTGAGCCCTCCACACACACCGCTAACACACACCGCTAACACAGCTGAGCCCTCCACACACAGCGCTAACACCACTGAGCCCTCCACACACAGCGCTAACACCACTGAGCCCTCCACACACACCGCTAACACCGCCTCTGCTTATCGGATTGCCATTCTGCAGCCTCCCCCCATATCAACACCACAATGACCGAACCAGCACCAACACCAGCACCAGCACCAGCACCAGCACCAACACCAGCACCAACACCAGCACCACCAGCAGTGCAGTGCAGAGGTGCTACTTTTACAACAAGAGATCTAATGGATTCAGGTTGAAAAGACTTTACAACACACTGCCTGCATGGGGTATGTAGGGTATGGGGTATGTAGGGTATGGGGTATGTAGGGTATGGGGCCTGCAGGATGTTTCCAATACCGCTCATCTACAGGTGTGTGTGCATGTCTGGACACTTCTGATGCTGCTCATCACAAAAGAACAGCAAACACACACACACACACACACACACACAAGCAGGTCCCATAGACACAGAGACACGTCTGTGTTCAAGAGAAATACATAAAGTGTGTGCATGGTCTGCTCTCGTGTGCACAAGTGAGAGTGAGAGAGAGAGAGAGAGAGAGAGAGAGATAGAGAGATTCATGTAAGGGTCGTGCATATAAGGGAGAACAAATGAAACACAAATGCTTAATGAAGATATCGAATGTGAGAAAAGAAAGAAGGAAGGAAACCAAAACAAAACAGATGAACATGAGAAACCATTAACAACCAGTAACACACACACACACCCATCCACACAACCACAGACACACACCACAGACACACACACACACACACACACACACACACACACACACACACACACACACACACACACACACACACACACACACACACACACACACACACACACACACACACACACACACACACACACACACACACACACACACACACACACACACACACACACACAAGGGCCAGGAAGCAGCGGCCATCAGCACATCCTCACCGCCAGCACGCACGGTACAGGGGCTGAAGGAGACGTGTGTGTGTGTGTGTGTGTGTGAGAGAGAGAGAGAGAAAGCGCCCCATGGGTGTATCTGAGCGTGGGAAAGAATGTGTGTGCATATGGGTCTTTGGGTATAGGGTGGGGTTGTGGTCGATGAATGTACATACAGAGGGTGTGAGGGTGTGTGTGTGTGTGAGAGCACTCCCTACCTTTAAGGGTGGCCTTCCTAAGGACCTTCATGGCATAAAGCTGGTTACTGTCGGGTGGTGTAACCTTCCGCACCAGAAACACCTGCACATGTGACCACACACAAACACAGAAACACAGATACAGCTAGGACACACGAACCCAGGCAGGACGCAGCGCTACACAACCATTACCGCTACACAACCGTTACCGCTACACAGTTTCCGTTTGGGTTATTATGGGTTGTTCTGTGAGATGTGCATCAGTTACTGCACATGCTGTTTAATCTCACCTTTCCAAACGAGCCCTGGCCAAGGACCTTCAGCAGCTCAAACTGGGATGGATCTGCCTTCTCCGCCCCCTCCTTAACCACATGTGTGATGTGGATTTCTTTGATGACATCATCTTCCTGCGACAGAAGGGAGAAAGAATCCATGATGAGTCTTGGAGGTGATCAACGCTCATAGCTGATGAAACAATTACAGACAACATGTTTTCCAGGAAGCATCTGTACAGTCTCTGTACAGCATCTAATGTCCCATTACACGAGCTGGTGCAGAAACCCCAGTGTGTTTCAGCTCAGACTCCGCCGCACCACCACGGCCGACGTAGCTCATGAATCAGCAGTATAGTGTGGCCTCCTGCATGGGCTACAGGGCCTCCTGCATGGGCTACAGGGCCTCCTGCAGTACTAAAGCAACGCTGGACATTTGACTAATAAACATCGTGATTGTTCAGAAGTGCCAGTTGGTTTGGGTGCGTAAGTGCCAGAGTGCATGACAGAACTAAGAGGGAGAGAGAGAGAGGGGGAGAGAGAGAGGGAGAGAGAGAGAGGGAGAGGAGAGAGGGAGAGGAGAGGAGAGGGAGAGAGAGAGGGAGAGAGAGAGGGGAGGGAGAGAGGGGAGAGA
>JAGXOD010000087.1:962500-967500 GCA_020368025.1 Brachyhypopomus occidentalis | reverse complement strand
GACCAGTCTGTCCACTACCCAGTCTGTCAGGGTGGTGAGGGAGGAGCAGGAGATGGTGCTGTGTCTCTGAGGACAGGACCAGTCTGTCCACTACCCAGTACACACACCAGATAGGCCTGGTCAAACATGCACACACTTCATATGGTTTTGGCAAGGCAGGTCTGTTTATTTACGCTTGGAAATGTTCACATGATCTAGCAGAGGTGTAAGGCAGTTCAGGGGAGCAGGCAGCTGTTTACACTTGGCCTGCAACGCCACCTGCTGGTGGAGACATGCTGGTGGAGACATGCTCTTGCCTCTCTGTTAACACTGCTGAAGTCCCAGCTGATGTTTGGATGCTTGGGAGGAAAAGTGCACCATGGGAGAATGACTCCACACACACACACACACACACACGCACGCACGCACACACACGACTCCACACACACACACACACACACACACACACACACTCCACACACACACACACACACACCACACACACACACACACACCACACACACACACACACACACACACACACAGTAGATAAGATCTGCTTCAGTAGCCACACAGCTAAAGGGATGTAGTGAGATAGAGTTCACGTTCCTTTGTGTTTATTTATAATCCCTGTAGGGTGAAGTGTTGAGACGTGGGAGTCAGCAGGGGACGTGGGGACCGTCCCGCAGGAGACGTGGGGACCGTCCTGTCCCATCTGTCAACCGCTCAGCCCACAGACAGGTCATGTGACCGTGGGAACGTCCCAGTCTGCTGTTCTGAAACCTGAATATAGCAGTTCATCTCAAAGCAGGAAAACTGACTCTGAACCATCAAAGCAGGACGCAGAAGCTACTCAAAGCCAGAGAGGTCACACCAAACTCAAACTCTGAAGAGCTGATACAAACTGACTACTTAGCAGGATAAACATCTAAAGCGCCAAGAACAATTTCACTCTGAGAAGCACACACTCACTCAACAGCACACACACACACACTGAATCAACAACGCTTCAAGCGCCCAGAGGAAACGCAGGTATCTGAACACTCCGCACCTCCCAGGCTGTGTTGCTCCACAGGCAGCCGGCTGCAGCCATGACAGTGGTTGCCTAGCAACGCTCTAGCGTGGATTGCTGCAAACAGGTGAGGTGAGGTGAGGTGGGGTGAGGTGAGGTCTCAGCAGGAAGAGAAGCACAGGGTGTTTCCTGCCCGCCAGCACAAAGACCAAGACACACACACACACACACACCTCCACAATCCACAGCATGAAGACCAAGACACACACACACACACACACACTCCTCCACAATCCACAGCACAAAGACCAAGACACACACACACACACGCACACACACACACACACACTCCTCCACAATCCACAGCATGAAGACCAAGACACACACACACACACACACACACTCCTCCACAATCCACAGCACAAAGACCAAGACACACACACACACACACACACTCCTCCACAATCCACAGCATGAAGACCAAGACACACACACACACACACACACTCCTCCTCACTGTACAACACGTAGATCCAAACCCACTCTGGGATCCACAGTGTACACAGGACGAACACCCCAGGACAGACTGGAAACACTTCACTGTCCACTTCACAGTTCTTCTCTCACTACTCGTTTTACTTCCATGACTTCCCCTCCCTCCCTTCCTCCCTCTCTCTCTCTCCCTCCCTTCCTCCCTCTCTCTCTCTCCCTCCATCTTTCCCTCCCTCTTTCTCTCTCCCCTCTGTGCAGCGACTGGACTTGCCTGAATTGTCCGCTGCTTGGTGCGGAAGATATGTCTCCACATGTCCATGTCCCTCTCACAGAGAACACAGCCTGAGAGCACAGACCACGGGCGTAGTACGAGACAGCCTCACACACACACACACACACACACACACACACACACACACACACTCTCTTGCATTCATTTTGCATTTCCCCATTTTGAGACACAGTAGATCTCTTTTAGGAAGCCACAAGTCATGAACCAACATGTCCAGTAACCAGGAACACACACACACACACACGTGGACACACACACAATGAGCCCAGAAATGTGTGCAAATGAGAGTTTGATGTGAACTGAGTGGTTCCCTCAAACATACACAGACACAGACCTAAACGCCCGGCATCAATCTGTTTAATGCAGTGTTCTCAGTATCCTGTTTCACTTTACAGAGTAGGTACTGACTGTGTAGGCACACACACACACACACACACACACACTCTACACACACACTCTACACACACACACACACACACACACACACACACACACACACACACACACACACACACACACACTACACACACACACACACACCACACACACACACACACACACACACACACACACACACACACACACACACACACACACACACACACACACATACACACACATACACACACACACACACACACACACACACACACACACACACACACACACACACACACACACACACACACACAGCGGTAAACTGTCTGGTTCCCATGAAAGAGGAAAGACACTTAATGAAGGCCAGACATTGTTGCAGTCCAGTAGCACCAAACTCTATTAACAGAACATTATGCCCTTTCATTTGAATTGCAAATATAACTGTAGTTCTGATGTAGGCCACTAGATGTCAGGAGTTCCCCTGTGTTTTCAGGAGACTAGTGGAGTGTCACTGAGGCAGACAGCTACTAGACACACCACAGTAACACCTTCACATTTCCCTCATCAGTCACTAACATGAAGAGGCAGCAGAGGACAACTGGACTGGAAGACCTGATGTAGATGTAGAGCAGATTCCTGATTACCTTCAGATCCCCGATTACTTTCAGATCCCTGATACACAGAGCAGATCCCTGATACACAGAGCAGATCCCCGATTACTTTCAGATCCCTGATACACAGAGCAGATCCCCGATTACTTTCAGATCCCTGATACACAAAGCAGATCCCTGATTACACAGAGCAGATCCCTGATTACACAGAGCAGATCCCTGATACACAGAGCAGATCCCTGATTACACAGAGCAGATCCCTGATACACAGAGGAAGCTGCAGGAACGCAAGAGTGAAAACAGGGCTGTAGGGTACAGACCCTCCTACAGACCATTATTACCTTAGTGGAAACACACACACACATACACACACACTCACGCAGACACACTCTCTTACACACACACACACACCCTTATCCATTGCGAAACAAGACACGAGACCAGAGCCCCCATCCCGAACACAGAAGTATTTACACATTCCTGTGATTAGGTGTCTCCTCTGCCTTCAGCAGACATTCCACAACCTTCTCTTACAAAAACAAGCTGTGTGTTCCTCCAAACCTGCATGGCCAGGGGGTCCCAGCATGAACCACAGGGGACCCGCACCCAAACACTGTGACACGTCAGTCAAATCTTTTCTGTCTGATCTTTAAGACAAGCTGCAAGGATTGAGGAGGAAGAGAAAGGAGGAGGAAGAGGAAGGAGGAGAAAGAGGAATGAGGAGAAAGCAAGACGCAGCTCTTAGCAGCCAGACACAGGAAGTGGTTTGACGTGTCAGGTGAGAGGAGGAGTGTTCAGTGTTCAGGACCTAATCCCCACTGTCCGATATGTGTCAGGTCTATGGGCAGGTCTATGGGCAGGTCTATGGGCAGGTCTATGGGCAGGTCCATCTGCTGAGTCATCATTTCTTTTGCATTTATTTACATGTTAAATGAACTCAGCTGTGTCGCTTTCTGCCTCATGAACATTTCTGGTGCATTTGAAGTCCATCCATCCATTAACATCCGCCTATCCGGGTCACGGGGCAGTAGCCCAAGCCCACAGGCCCAGGTTTCCCTCCCCAGCCACCTCTTCCAGCTCTACGATACAGCGTCCGCAACACTGCAGCCGCCGCACTGATCCGCCTGTTAACCTCCATCTCCATCCTCCCCTCACTCGTGAACTCCTCCACGTGAGGCGAGGACTCACCCCCACCCAGAGAGGCCACTCCACCCTGTCCGACTGAGCACCACGGTCCCAGACAGTGGCGGAGGAGGAGCGGAGTGCGTGGTGCAACTATCGGGGTGTCACACTCCTCAGCCTTGAACCTTGGAACGCCCGATGCGGCTGAAGGTTCAGGACAGACTGCGCACCACTCTCGTGCATGTGCAGCTCGCCATGCGGTTCAGCGTCAGACGGGAATGTGAGTTAAGGAGCTCCGCAGGTCCCACACACACTGGACACATTTACGGCATTCAGCAGACGCCCTTATCCAGAGCGACACAGACACTGTGTCCAGAGGGACACAGTGTCCCCAACACATGGAGCAGAGGTCAAGCTCATCGGTGTGTCTTAGAGGGGAAGGGTCAGAGGGATGCACTGCTGTATATAAAGGAAAAGTCTCACCAGCTTTCCAAATGCACACACACACACACACACACATTAGTTGAGTGCACACAGGACATGTTCATCAATGCATCATTTGAGCTAATTAGGTAAATTCAGATATCAATCATCTCATGAATTCACATCTTGTTAAATTAATGAATTCAGATCGTGTTAACACTGAAACCTTGATGCGTCAATCAGTGATCACCTCATCTGTAGTGTTGCCATGGCAATCATCTTCATGGTAACATGCAATCAATACCACTCAATACCAACACACAGGGATCAAAAGGTCAAAGCCTGCCTCTGGGTACATAGCAGCTCCATCCCATAACACACATCTCACACTGTAGCCCTGACAACGTGTCTGATGCAAACAAACCCAAAACTCCTTCATGCTCACTGAGAGAAACAAATGCTACAACACCATCACACACCATCACACACCATCAGACCCCCACCACAACACCATCACACACCATCAGACCCCCACCACAACACCATCACACACCATCAGACACCATCAGACCCCCACCACAACACCATCAGACACCTACCACAACACCATCACACATCATCAGACACCATCAGACCCCCACCACAACACCATCACACACCATCACACACCATCAGACCCCCACCACAACAC
>JAGXOD010000087.1:955000-957500 GCA_020368025.1 Brachyhypopomus occidentalis | reverse complement strand
TGTGCACTTCCTGTGTGTTTAGACTTGTGCAGACACAGTAGGACAGAGTGCAGCTCACATTCATGCTCATCATCTTAGGAGACAGATTTATAGTACCTGTAAAAGACACACTAACCCCGCCCCCAGCCCCGCCCCAACCCCGCCCCCGATTCATGAGGTCATTGCCCTTCCCTGTAGAATCATGTTTCCCTGTAGACACCATGTCAGTCAGCCAGAAAATATCACCTAAGCCAGACACACACACACACGCTCACACACACACACCCTCACACACACACACACACACACACACACACACACACACACACAGTCTCTGCAGTGAACAGATGGTAATTAAATGAGAGATTTAAGAGCAGATTAGACTGTGGCAGGAGGGATTGGAGCACACACAACCCAGGTCATGTGACCATACGTGACACACACCTCCTGCTTTACACCCAGGTCATGTGACCATCTCTCTCATCACATGCCTCACACTTCCTTGGGCTCAGCTGACAGTGCTGTTTAAGGACACCTTAAACTTACAGTACAGAGAGGAAAGGAGAACAGAGGGGGGGAGGAGGGGAGGAGAGAGAGTGGGGGAGGGGAGGAGAGAGAGAGGTGGGAGGGGCCTGGCAGGAGTGTCAGATCTTCAGAGGGCCACTGATTCAAGGCCACATGGTTACCATGGAATTTATAGGGTGAAGCTGATTGGCTCCAGCTAGCTGAGGTGGCTACACTGTGTTGTTCTGCTGTTCATAGTAGCAGAAAGACAAGCAGTGTGGTCCTCATGGCCAGTGGACCAGTGAAGGACATGAACACTGTAATCTGGACCAGTGAAGGACATGAACACTGTAATCTGGACCAGTGAAGGACATGAACACTGTAATCTGGACCAGTGAAGGACATGAACACTGTAATCTGGACCAGTGAAGGACATGAACACGCCTCTAATCTGGACCAGTGAAGGACATGAACACGCCTGTAATCTGGAGCAGTGAAGGACATGAACACGCCTGTAATCTGGAGCAGTGAAGGACATGAACACGCCTGTAATCTGGAGCAGTGAAGGACATGAACACGCCTGTAATCTGGAGCAGTGAAGGACATGAACACGCCTGTAATCTGGACCAGTGAAGGACATGAACACTGTAATCTGCTCCGTCATCTTCTAAAGCTTCTATGTGTTTACAGCACTGAAGGTTCTAATTCCCATCAGTCCTATTAATTTAAATTTCCACTTTATGTCCCTAATTTGGCATTGCTAATGAGATGGGATTACAATGCCACTCCTGCTGGTACTGAATAATAAACACACGTGAAGAAATGACGTCACATCAGTAAAATCCCAGACGCCCCTGTGCAGCCTGCAGTCTGGCGTGAAGAGCAAAACGCCTGTGATTCACAGATTACCCCGTTCTGGTGTCTGAAAGCAAAATTACAATAACACTGAATTTTAATTTCCAGGAAATGCCATTGTGCTCTGAGTTGTGTAAAGGCTCCAGGGCGTGACCTCACAGTCTGACTGGGCCGCACTGAGGGGCCAGTGGACACAGCGACCCCACTGTGCCACAAACTGCCTCTAGCCGCTGAAAAATTGATGAGCGACTGAAAGTGCTCTCACACACACACACACACACACACACACACACACACACACACATACAGACACACACACCCCTCTGAAAGTGCTCTCCACAGACACACACACACACACACACACACACACACACACACACACACACACACACACACACACACACACACACACACACACACACACACACACACACACACACACACACAGACACACACACCCCCCACTGTAAAAATCTAAACTAGGCAGCCATTATCCTGCATTAGAGAGCTTAGAAATCAAATTTACACACAGATGGAAAAGGCATTTATTACCTCTTTATTCCACAGACTTGATTTGCGCGCACACGCACACACACACCCACACCCACACCCACACACCCACACACACACACACACTGTTATAATCCACTTCTGGGATGGTATCATCTCTTCATCCATTTCAGAATGTAAAACTCAGTAGGCTAGAAATGCCTGATTTACTTTACCTGTGCAGAAATGGGCAGTAACATCATCATCATCATCATCATCATCATCATCACCATCATCTCAAACTCAGCTGCCCCGTCACCATCATCACCATCATCACCATCACCATCATCACCATCATCATCACCATCATCACCACCATCATCATCATCATCATCATCATCATCATCATATCATCACCATCATTACCATCATCACCATCATTACCATCATCACCATCACCATCATCACCATCATCACCATCACCATCATCACCATCATCACCATCATCTCAAACTCAGCTGCCCCGTCATCACCATCATCACCATCATCACCATCACCATCATCACCATCATCATCATCACCACCATCATCACCATCACCATCATCATCATCATCACCATCACCATCATCATCATCATCATCACCATCATCATCATCATCATCATCACCATCA
>JAGXOD010000087.1:925000-952500 GCA_020368025.1 Brachyhypopomus occidentalis | reverse complement strand
ACGCTCCCTCCCCGTAGTCCACACACACTACACACGCTCCCTCCCCGTAGTCCACACACACACTACACACGCTCCCTCCCCCATAGTCCACACACACTACACACGCTCCCTCCCCCATAGTCCACACACACTACACACGCTCCCTCCCCGTAGTCCACACACACTACACACGCTCCCTCCCCATAGTCCACACACACTACACACGCTCCCTCCCCCATAGTCCACACACACTACACACGCCCCCCCCCCCACACACACTACACACCCCTCTTCCCCCATAGTCCACACACACTACACACGCTCCCTCCCCCATAGTCCACACACACTACACACGCTCCCCCCCCCCATAGTCCACACACACTACACACGCTCCCTCCCCGTAGTCCACACACACTACACACGCTCCCTCCCCATAGTCCACACACACTACACACACTCCCTCCCCCATAGTCCACACACTACACACACTCCCCCCCCATAGTCCACACACACTACACACGCACACTCCCTCCCCCATAGTCCACACACACACACACACCCCTCCCCCATAGTCCACACACACTACACACACACACACTCTACACACACACACACACGCTCCCTCCCCCATAGTCCACACACACACACCACACACGCTCCCTCCCCCATAGTCCACACACACTACACACGCTCCCTCCCCGTAGTCCACACACACACTACACACACACTACACACGCTCCCTCCCCCCCATAGTCCACACACACTACACACGCCTCCCTCCCCCGTAGTCCACACACACTACACACGCTCCCTCCCCATAGTCCACACACACTACACACGCTCCCTCCCCCAGAGTCCACACACACTACACACGCTCCCTCCCCCACACACACACTACACACACCCCCCCCCCCACACACACACTACACGCTCCCTCCCCGTAGTCCACACACACTACACACGCCTCCCCATAGTCCACACACACACACACTCCCTCCCCGTAGTCCACACACTACACACGCTCCCTCCCCCATAGTCCACACACACTACACACGCTCCCTCCCCCATAGTCCACACACTACTCCCTCCCCCCCCCCATAGTCCACACACACTACACACAGTCCACACACACTACACACACTCCCTCCTCCGTAGTCCACACACACTACACACACTCCCTCCCCCATAGTCCACACACACTACACACACTCCCCATAGTCCACACACACTACACACACTAGCTCAGTTCAGCTCTGCTTTCATTGGTTGAGAGTCTTTCAGGCAAGACGTTAACATCACATTTAACACCAGAGAATCAAACCACAGCACACAGAGCCATAAATACTGAACATCAACACTTATGATTGACAGTCAAGAGGGTCGCGTGGGGTCGCAGTAGACTGGAGGAGTATATAACACATCATACACGTCCCACACAGCAGGGTGATCTGGAGACCATTTAAGGTCCTGCTGACATTTGCCACTGTCTCCAGGAGCGGGTCGCGTGGGGTCGCGTGGGGTCGCGAGATTGTACTAGATTGTCTCAGAGTGCTAGATTGTCTCAGAGGCCCCTATGCACAGTCTGTGTCCTGGTCCTGTGTCCTGGTCCTGTGTCCTGTGTCCTGTGTCCTGTGTCCTGTGATACAGCCCAGCCTCTCTCAGTCTTGTGCTCAGACCTCGTGCTGCAGTGACTCGTGCCACTGTGATGTCCTTCAGTCCTGCTTCACAGCCATTAGGAAGACTGAGTTATGCTTCCAAGGCCTATTGAATGGCAGTCGTAGCCTGTTATTATAAATCTGCTGGGTTCAGACAGACATCTACATTCATCCAGTCCGCTGTGAAAATAACAGGTCATGACAACAGATCTTAACGTGAAGCTCACTGGTGATCTTAAGGGTTAATCACGTCCTACAGATCACACGTGTGCCGAACCGTTCAGCCAAATCCTGTTCCAGCGCCAAACCAGGAGAAGAGGGAACCCAACCAGGAGCCTGTACGCAGAAGGCTGCACACACGGTCCTGAACCACACACTGTCCTGAACCAAACACTGTCCTGAACCACACACGGTCCTGAACCACACATGGTCCTGAACCACACACGGTCCTGAACCACACAATGTCCTGAACCAAACACTGTCCTGAACCGCAGACGGTCCTGAACCACACACGGTCCTGAACCACACAATGTCCTGAACCACACAATGTCCTGAACCACACACGGTCCTGAACCAATGAATGTGTTTCTACAGCCCACACCTGGTCATGGGGGGCTTCCAACTTCAGCTTTATTATCTGCTCTGTGCGTCTTGAGGACCAGGACGTGTATAATAAGGACAGAGGGGACGTCTTACCATAAATATAGCACAAATAAAACTATGGGACATCACTAGTCATCACTTGGGCTGACAGACACCACCCAGGACCAGTCCAGAAGCGGCTTTGCCAGCCCCATACACACACACACACACGCCGCTCTCAGCCCCACACACACACACACACACACGCCGCTCTCAGCCCCACACACACACACACACACGCCGCTCTCAGCCCCACACACACACACACACACGCCCCGCACCCCCCACACACACACACACACACACACACGCCGCTCTCAGCCCCACACACACACACACGCCGCTCTCAGCCCCACACACACACACACACACACACACACAGCACCACACACACACCGCTCTCAGCCCCACACACACACACACACGCCGCTCTCAGCCCCACACACACACACACACGCCTCAGCCCCACACACACACACACACGCCGCTCTCAGCCCCACACACACACACACTGCTCTCAGCCCCACACACACACACACACTGCTCTCAGCCCCACACACACACACTGCTCTCAGCCCCACACACACACACACACCGCTCTCAGCCCCACACACACACACACACACCGCTCTCAGCCCCACACACACACACACCGCTCTCAGCCCCACACACACACACACACGCCGCTCTCAGCCCCACACACACACACACGCCGCTCTCAGCCCCACACACACACACACACGCCGCTCTCAGCCCCACACACACACACACACACACGCCGCTCTCAGCCCCACACACACACACACACGCCGCTCTCAGCCCCACACACACACACGCCGCTCTCAGCCCCACACACACACACACACACCCCTCACACACACACACGCCGCTCTCAGCCCCACACACACACTCTCAGCCCCACACACACACAGCCCCACACACACACACTCTCAGCCCCACACACACACACGCTGCTCTCAGCCCCACACACACACGCTGCTCTCAGCCCCACACACACACACGCTGCTCTCAGCCCCCAGGTACAACAGCCACAGGCTTTTAAATTCAACAGAGACTAGAACATCAAAGAAGCTGAGGGCTCTTTGTTTTCTTCTGAATGATCACAGCTACAGCCGCTATATCACAATACTTGGTCATGCTGAGTATTGGCCGAGCCCTGGCAGGCCCGTCTGTCCACAGCGCGCTTCTGTGGGTGAACCGGCAAATAAAACACACCAACGCTCCCCTACGTCTCAGCCGTGATGCACTGGTGAACGTCTCACGGCGAGACCTCGACTGTAAAGCTGATGATCCTGGGTTAGACACACACCCCTCAAACTCTGACGTTCAGATATAGACAGTCAGAACAGATTTCAATGTTTTCATCAGCCGCAATATGGTAGGAGAGACAGGAAAGGTCACGTGACCAATCACGTCCAATGACCATTAAGGCGTAATGAGAGATTCTGTACCTATAGCCAAACCAGCCAATCAGTAGTTGGTCGTCTTCAGTCTGACAGAGTTTCTGCCATTTCCAAAGGTCATTACTCCCAATGGCTTGGAGTCTGAGAACAAGTCCAGTCTCTGGGTAACTGTTTAGGATTTCATCTTATCTAACAAATAAGAGTTTCATAACTCTTCTCTACGAGAGCGACTAGGTAGTACAGACACCTTAGTCTAGGAGGTTTCCTAAAAAGCCAACACGGCCTCTAAATGAGACCTCAGCAGAACACAAAAACATCTCTTCTGATTCTACGAAAACATCCTGAGACGGAACAATACATGACGCACATCCTGACGTGTTTCGCCCGGGGGCGGGACACACTGAGGGGCAACACCTAACCTGCACCTCTGCAAAAGGCAGATTATGAATTAAACACTGTGCATGAACCTCTAGAATATTCAGTATGTTGTTAATAGAGTATAATCCTAAAGGGATTAGGGTCTCACCCACTGCAGAAGTAATGCACCTCCAAGTGTGTGTGCGTGCGTGTGTGAGAGTGTGTGTGACCGACGGAAGGAATGTGGGAGAAACTGTGGAGAGGTCTCATTAGTGCCCAGTAGTCAAGACAATAGCTCCTCATTACTGCCCCAGACTCACACACACACACACACACACACACACACACACACACACACACACACACACACACACACACACACACACACACACACACACACACACACACACACACACACACACTCACACACACACACACACACACACACACACACCTAAACATGCACTCAGGTGTGTCAAACCTGGAGCTGAACTCTCAGTGATCAGGGATCCTGCCCCTCAGTGATCCTGCCCCTCAGTGATCCTGCCCCTCAGTGATCCTGCCCCTCAGTGATCCTGCCCCTCAGTGATCCTGCCCCTCAGTGCCCCGACTGCCCCCCCGTACAACAGTGGCCCAAAAAGACACAAAGATACTGTGACCTATTGTTGCTCATTTACTGGCATATTCAGATGTGCACAAAATAAAATCACAAAAATCAATAACAATGAATATAGTGTGACACTCTGCCAGGCAGCCTCGTGGCTCAGGGTGTGTGTGTGTGTGTGTGTGTGTGTGTGTGTGTGTGTGTGTGCTCAGCTATTTATTCCTCCCTGGTTCTCCAGGGGAGAGGAGGCAGGATAATGGAGGTATTATTAGAAGATCCAGTGGTTCTCTGTGGCAGTAATCGATCCTCCTGCTACAGCTACTGTGGGGAGCTAAACCTGACACAGGCAGGCAGCACTACCACAACCAGTAACAAGCTCGCAGAACCAGTAATGAGCGTGCAGAACCAGTAACGAGCTTGCAGAACCAGTAACGAGCTCGCAGAACCAGTAACGAGCGTGCAGAACCAGTAACGAGCGTGCAGAACCAGCAATGAGCTCGCAGAACCAGTAATGAGCACTACCACAACCAGTAATGAGCTCACAGAACCAGTAATGAGCGTGCAGAACCAGTAACGAGCTTGCAGAACCAGTAACGAGCTCGCAGAACCAGTAACGAGCGTGCAGAACCAGTAACGAGCGTGCAGAACCAGCAATGAGCTCGCAGAACCAGTAATGAGCACTACCACAACCAGTAATGAGCTCACAGAACCAGTAATGAGCGTGCAGAACCAGTAACGAGCAGTACTGAGTGTGCATAATGCTCATGAATTATCACTAACATACAAGTAGTATTAGCAACATTAGCGTGTACCAGTATAACGTTATCAACATGTTATACTCACAGTGTGTGTGTGTGTGTGTTCATGTACGTTCACACTTGTATTCCTTACCTTGAGCCCTGAGGAGACCCCATCCTCAGCTGTGCTCTGTCCATTCTGAAACAGAACAATAAACAGGCTTTAGAATGAAAGGGGTGCATGTGGTTTATTCATGTGAGCATTTCTGGTTTTCTACCAACTTGCGTGGTTTAATCTCACACAGGCTACACTTCATGTCTCAAACGTGCCCGGGGCTAGGACCTGGGGGACATAGGGCAGGCTGCAGGTCTGCTGAAGTCTGATGTTCAAAACCAGATCAATACAAATCTGACAATTCTCAACAGGGCCACATGGGCATCAATCTAATCTACAACCACAGATTAAAGTGGCCCAAATCGAATTTGAAAAGATCACATTTTAGTGTTTTAGAATAAAAATGCACCCATAAATCACACATGTTGGAAAAGAGAAAATGTCCTGAGCACCGTGTAAAAGTTCCCCATGGATCAAACATCACAATCACAGTCACTGAAATACAAGAGGAAACAGCTGATAAGCTCCGAGACCTTCACATCTATACCTTTATGTAATTACATTATTGTCCAGTGTTGGGTAACTGACTTCCATCAATTATTCTGACACACACACACACACACACACACACACACACACACACACACACACACACACACACGCATGCACACACTACTCCAGTACAGACAACGGCAGGTCACCATGCCATCGATCACCTGCTCACACACACACACACACACACACACACACACACACACACACACACACACACACACACACACACACACACAGATGCACATGCACACGCTACTCCAGCACAGACAACGGCAGGTCAGCCTGACAGACCAGTCACACAAAATTCTGACAGGCCATCGATCACCTGCTCACACACACACACACACACACACACACACACACACACACGCAACAAATTTACTGCATATTAACATGCTTTTTATTTAAATATGATTTAAACATTAATGTTCATTTTAAGTGCATTTTCCTTTTCCTTACATACAGAAAAGACACGAGGCACAGGGAAGCATTCACAGCATATACCCAAGCGTTACCGTGGTAACTGACATGAGGGTGAACTGCTTCAGCTCTTCATTTCAATCCTCAACAGTGAAGTCAGAGCACAAAGCTACAGGCAGGTTAAACACTCTGGCACTGAGGAAGAACTCATCTCTTCTGGGAAAGAAAGAAACTGAAGAATGCAGCAAGTTCAGAAGCCGCCAGTGTGGCCGCTAGTGTAGCCGCTAATGTAGCCGCCAGTGTAGCCGCTAATGTAGCCGCCAGTGTGGCCGCTAATGTAGCCGCCAGTGTGGCCGCCAGTGTGGCCGCCAGTGTGGCCGCCAGTGTGGCCGCCAGTGTGGCCGCCAGTGTGGCCGCCAGTGTGGCCGCCAGTGTGGCCGCCAGTGTGGCCAGCAGTGTGGCCGCCAGTGTGGCCGCTAATGTGGCGTAATGTGGCGCCAGTGTGGCCGCCAGTGTGGCCGCCAGTGTGGTGTGGCCGCCAGTGTGGCGCTAGTGTGGCCGCCAGTGTGGCCGCCAGTGTGGCCGCTAGTGTGGCCAGTGTAGCCGCTAATGTGTGTGCCGCCAGTGTGGCCGCCAGTGTGGCCGCCAGTGTGGCCGCCAGTGTGGCCGCCAGTGTGGCCTAGTGTGGCCGCCAGTGTGGCCGCTAGTGTGGCCGCTAGTGTGGCCGCCAGTGTGGCCGCCAGTGTGGCCGCCAGTGTGGCCGCCAGTGTGGCCGCTAGTGTGGCCGCCAGTGTGGCCGCCAGTGTGGCCGCCAGTGTGGCCGCCAGTGTGGCCGCTAATGTGGCCGCTAATGTGGCCGCCAGTGTGGCCGCCAGTGTGGCCGCCAGTGTGGCCGCCAGTGTAGTGTGGCCGCCAGTGTGGCCGCCAGTGTGGCACGCCAGTGTGGCCGCCAATGTGGCCGCCAGTGTGGCCGCCAGTGTGGCCATGTGGCCAATGTGGCCGCCAGTGGCCCGCCAGTGTGGCCGCCAGTGTAAGCCAGTGTAGCCGCCAGTGGCCGCCAGTGTGGCCCAGCCAGTGTGGCCAGCCCAGCCAGTGTGGCCGCCAGTGTGGCCGCCAGTGTGGCCGCCAGTGTGGCCGCCAGTGTGGCCGCCAGTGTGGCCGCCAGTGTGGCCGCCAGTGTAGCCGCCAGTGTAGCCGCCAGTGTGGCCGCCAGTGTGGCCGCTAATGTAGCCGCCAGTGTAGCCGCCAGTGTAGCCGCCAGTGTAGCCGCCAGTGTGGCCGCCAGTGTGGCCGCCAGTGTGGCCGCTAGTGTGGCCGCCAGTGTGGCCGCAGTGTGGCCGCCAGTGTGGCCGCCAGTGTGGCCGCCCGCCAGTGTGGCCGCCAGTGTAACCGCTAGTGTGGCCGCCAGTGTGGCCGCCAGTGTGGCCAGCAGTGTGGCCGCCAGTGTGGCCGCCAGTGTGGCCGCCAGTGTGGCCGCCAGTGTGGCCGCTAATGTGGCCGCCAGTGTGGCCGCCAGTGTGGCCGCCAGTGTGGCCGCCAGTGTGGCCAGTGTAGCCAGTGTGTGTGGCCGCCAGTGTGGCCGCCAGTGTGGCCGCCAGTGTGGCCGCCAGTGTGGCCGCCAGTGTGGCCGCCAGCCCCGCCAGTGTGGCCGCCAGTGTGGGCCGCCAGTGTGGCCGCCAGTGTGGCCGCTAATGTGGCCGCCAGTGTAGCCGCCAGTGTGGCCGCCAGTGTAGCCGCCAGTGTAGCCGCCAGTGTAGCCGCCTCGTGTCCCAGGCGGAGCCCCTCCTCCCCTCCCCCCCACCACCTACCGCTCCGCACCCACCGCTGGGAAACAACACACGGAGGTCACGTGACCTCCTCAACACACTCTTCACACTTCAACTCAGCCCAAGACGCTCAAACAACATAAACGAACTACACACATATGTCCAGTGCCAAGGTGGTAAAATATTCCTTTTTACACAGCAGGTGGGATTCTGTGAAACACACACACACAAACACGACAAAACACACACACACACACACACACACAGTGTGAGTCACTCTGGGCCATTACCATCGTTACTTTCTATTGTTAACTAAGGTATGTGTTGTGTTGAATTATAGCATAACAGTCTTCCATAATCTCAACAGTTCTCCGCAGAGAGAGAGAGAGAGAGAGGGAGAGAGAGAGAGAGAGAGAGAGAGGAGAAAAGAGAGGGAGAGAGAGAGAGAGAGAGAGGGAGGGAGAGAGAGAGAGAGAGAGAGAGGAGAGAGAGAGAGAAGAGAAAGAGAGAGGAGAGAGGGAGAGGAGAGAGGGAGAGAGAGAGGTATGAGGGCAGAGGTGAGGTGACTGAAGTTAAGTGGAAGCCAAGCTGTGTCCTGATGTGCAACAGACCTCCTGTCCAAATGTCTGCGCTGACGGTGAAAACGAGTGTGTTTCCAGCAGACTTTAAACTCTCTGTGACGGCGAAACAGGACCAACCGCAAGTCGCTCACACAACGAGGTGTTGTGACGTGTCCTGGACACCTCTGTGATGGGAGAGAGTGAGCGAAGGATCCTGGGTAGCCCCCGTCCCTGGGAGAGATGACCCCCTGCTCGTCGGTCGGCTTTTCACGTGTTACACTGTAGGCCATGGAAATGACTTTCATTATCCGCCCTGTGAGCCAGAATTAATAGGCATACCAAGATAATACTGCGGTCATTATGGAGCCACGACTGAGACCCCAGACGGCTGTAGAGCGACTTTCCTACAAAGCAAAGAAATGAAGGAAAACGTTTTTACAACAAAGACGAAATGCAAAAGTGTTGGCCGGGCACCGTTTCCATGGGAGCACTGTGTTATTAGCTTCATTACTACATGATATATATATATATCAAAATTCTACGATTGGGCCACATCTAAACTAAAGCCTGACACACAGTCAGGACACCTGCTGGTTCTCTCCTACACGCCTACTGATCTGGTTTGGATATACCTACCCAACCACAGCAGGTCACACACCTGCACTGCTGTGACTGTGGTTAACCTACCCAACCACAGCAGGTCACACACCTGCACTGCTGTGACTGTGGTTAACCTCTACCCAACCACAGCAGGTCACACACCTGCACTGCTGTGACTGTGGTTAACCTACCCAACCACAGCAGGTCACACACCTGCACTGCTGTGACTGTGGTTAACCTACCCAACCACAGCAGGTCACACACCTGCACTGCTGTGACTGTGGTTAACCTACCCAACCACAGCAGGTCACACACCTGCACTGCTGTGACTGTGGTTAACCTACCCAACCACAGCAGGTCACACACCTGCACTGCTGTGACTGTGGTTAACCTACCCAACCACAGCAGGTCACACACCTGCACTGCTGTGACTGTGGTTAACCTACCCAACCACACCCTACCCAACCACAGCAGGTCACACACCTGCACTGCTGTGACTGTGGTTAACCTACCCAACCACAGCAGGTCACACACCTGCACTGCTGTGACTGTGGTTAACCTACCCAACCACAGCAGGTCACACACCTGCACTGCTGTGACTGTGGTTAACCTACCCAACCACAGCAGGTCACACACCTGCACTGCTGTGACTGTGGTTAACCTACCCAACCACAGCAGGTCACACACCTGCACTGCTGTGACTGTGGTTAACCTACCCAACCACAGCAGGTCACACACCTGCACTGCTGTGACTGTGGTTAACCTACCCAACCACAGCAGGTCACACACCTGCACTGCTGTGACTGTGGTTAACCTACCCAACCACAGCAGGTCACACACCTGCACTGCTGTGACTGTGGTTAACCTACCCAACCACAGCAGGTCACACACCTGCACTGCTGTGACTGTGGTTAACCTACCCAACCACAGCAGGTCACACACCTGCACTGCTGTGACTGTGGTTAACCTACCCAACCACAGCAGGTCACACACCTGCACTGCTGTGACTGTGGTTAACCGTGCCCACCACAGCAGGTCACACACCTGCACTGCTGTGACTGTGGTTAACCTACCCAACCACAGCAGGTCACACACCTGCACTGCTGTGACTGTGGTTAACCTACCCAACCACAGCAGGTCACACACCTGCACTGCTGTGACTGTGGTTAACCTACCCAACCACACCAGATCACACACCTGCACTGCTGTGATTGTGGTTAACCTACCCAACCACACCAGGTCACACACCTGCACTGCTGTGACTGTGGTTAACCTACCCAACCACAGCAGGTCACACACCTGCACTGCTGTGACTGTGGTTAACCTACCCAACCACACCAGGTCACACACCTGCACTGCTGTGACTGTGGTTAACCTACCCAACCACACCAGGTCACACACCTGCACTGCTGTGATTGTGGTTAACCTACCCAACCACAGCAGGTCACACAGGAAGCCTTTACCGCTGTGATGGAGCGACAGACTTGCTTGGAATGTGGTGCAGAATCAAAAGCCAAGTACACCAGTCTGCTGCTCTGGGCGTGTTTCTACTGTACCAGTGGTCCGTTTGCACCGTTAATCATGTGCTCACAAAGCTGTAGACCTGGCCATATATGATACTGTTATCATAATCTCTTGTTATGGTGATGTTTTCTGAACATATTGTTGATGTTATTAGTCCTTCCAGAACACTGGCAACTTCAAGCTTCATTAAAAAGATTGAGGAGATCTCATAGGAGCTCAAAGATGGAGATCTCATAGTAGCTCATTAAATGGACTCAAAACCTGTAAACATCAGCCAGTGGTTTCACACACACAGTATTATGTAAAGATGATAGCTTTTTACCATTTGCTTTTTTCTCTTATCTTAAACAGTTTTGTAAAATGTTAACTGCAAAGTATTTTTCATAAAACAACATGTGGTGTGACTGTTGCTAGTGTAGGCCATTGGCTCCAACTTGTCAGCAAAAAACTCAGAAAAACTAAAATATCATTCACATATCTCCAAGCAGTGTGATATACTACTCCGCCACCATGGAGCCCAGCTGTAAGGATGGCATCACACAGGTCAAAAGAAGCAGAGACATTTCTCCTCAGAAGAGGGAGACACACTTCTCAGAAGCTCTGCTGTCCCACGTGGGTAAGCTCCATTAGCACAGAGACACAGTGTGTTGAGGAGTTCCGTTTGAGACCATACAGATGCCAGGCTGAACGTGTCTACACAGGCTGAAGAGCAGCGCGCGCAGAGGAAAGATGTCCCGAGAGACGGGTAATCGAGAGGCACCTGGAGCCCCTGGTTCTGATCCAACACAGCTCACACACCGAAAACAGAAGGCGTTAGTCATTAAACTTCAGTTCATCAGTGTGCTGCAGAGTGTGTGACAGAGAGTAGCATCGAAAGTGTGTGAGAACGTGATGGAAAAAGCATATAGTGAGATTCCTGATCCTCATGCAACATTCACATTAAGAACCAGTTTCCCCAGACACACAGTAAGATCAAGACACTATCAGATATAAAGAAAATATTCCAGTCATCACTGACATTAATTCAGTTTAGTCCAACACTAGAGCTAATGAATGCACAGGAGACCTCTGAACTCTGACCCCATACAAACATCAGTGTTTTGCTTGGTTAAAAAATAAAGTTTTGAAAGTGTCCAAATCCAATCACTCTAGACCCAGCTGGAGACCACAGTGACTCCAATAACCAGAAAGAATCACTCATGTTCCAGAAACTGATGAGGTGCCTTTACGAACGTCTCGGCCAAACTGGGAGAACAGTCATCACGTGCATTAAAACACACAGCTCTGATCTACGATCAGTATTTTGTCTTTCGTACCCTAATTACTAAACAGGCGAGAGTTTATTCCTCGGGGAAGCTCCCATGAACACGAGGACCAGATAAATCAATCTGACAGAAAAGTGCACTCTTCTGCTACACTGGAAATGGGGTTCATCATTCTGAGGCGTATCTTTGCCCCCTCGTGATATTTACTGTCGTATTACATTTAGTCCAAATGGCCCGATAAAAGAAACGCTACGAAAACGGTGAAGAGGACCGCGGCGATGATGCATTTAGGAGAAATCAGGAGAAGAATGCTTGCGCGCTAAGCACCTGGCACGCGCTAAAGTAGCTAAGGTGTGCCGCACACACGGGCTCCATGGTTACAAAACACTTCACCTTGTCCCCACTTTGATGTGAAGCCGGTTCGCGCAGGCACAGACAGCGAGGGGCAGGAGAGACGCGCGAGACTTGACGCAGCACGTCGACGCGTTATGCCAAAACAGATCCCCAACAATGCGGCGTGAAACAGAACTATGCCACAGGACGCACTCGCGAAGGGTGTGACTGCAACCCGAAACCGCACCGGTGAAGAACCCCACTCGCGCTCTGGTGGAGCCTGGCCGCTTTGGCGCAGCTCGAGGGGAGTCGAGCGAAAGCGATTAGTTGGGACATTTGCGTGAGTTTACTTCTGTGGTGTGCTCGCGCCCCCTCCTTACCTCCGTCTCCAGCTGCACGAGCTCCATTTTGGGCCATGGTTCCGCGAGTTGAGCAAGAGGCATTTTCAGCGAGTGCTTTTCTGCCGAGATTTAGTTTGAGCTTTTAGAGAAGAGGCTGTAAATCAAATTCCGGAAAGGAAAGTGTGACGTTATCTCACGCGTTAGTCCGAGGGCGAGCAATTAGTTCACTTGGTCTCTACACTACAGACTTGACACGCATAACAGCAAACAAAATGTTATCCATAAATATAATTTTCTTCTGTAAGGCAGATTTCCTCCTCGGTCCAGTCGGACGCAGAACGATAAATCCTCCACACGGTCAGTTTGAGCTGTTCCAGGCAGGTGAACTCGAGGCTACAATAAGGGCGCGTTTTGATTTAGTGCAACTACGCTCGTGACACACATTCCCTGGAAAGGCGAATAGAAACGTTACTACTCCTTCAGAAATGATTTCCGCTAGACCGGTTACACACAACCGCTGTTCCTCCGTGCACACTCGGGTCGCCCTCGGCTACCGGCTGGTTCTGCTCTGAATCGAATCCGCCGTCGTCTGAATGGACGAGCGTAAAGGCGCGTGAGCCCGAGACTGTCATTGGCAGCCTCGCGGCTGTTCAGGGCCAGCCCTCTCTCGCCCTCGCTCTTGCGCTCTTGCGCGCCCCCTTTTGGACACACGGTGAAGCTGCGCATGGCGCTTTGTGTCGGGCGCAGAATGAACGGCGACTCCACTCACGAGCGTTCACACACCTACGCCAGCTACATGCACGATTAGCTATAGTTACATATTCGTACACCCTACAACCCCATATAGCATAACATTAGTCGTGTATATGTGCTTCTTTTTATTTTAGGATAGATTGATGAACTGGTGTTTAATGTTTGACTTATTAACCCATAAATGTCAGAAAACTCAGTTTGAAAATTGAGAAATGTAAATGGGAATTCTAAACACAATTAGGCGGATCTATCCTACGCTATTATGACCATGTTAAAAAATGTAAAAAGTGTAAAAATGACAAGCAAATCTGGATACCCGTTCAGTTCAGTCTGCGCCGTAAGCGCTCTTCTCTCTCTACACACAGTCCACAGTCGCTTCTGGCGCTGAGTGGTTACTATTGGCAACCAGAGAACTGCTGCTGGTACTGTATATTTCGCTGCCAAAAATCGAGGAGGGCGGAGTCAGTATGACTCTTAGAATGAACGTGTGTTTGGGAGATGACATGGCGGGGGCCCGAGGTGTGTTTGGGAGATGACATGGCGGGGACCCGAGGTGTGTTTGGGAGATGACATGGCGGGGGCCCGAGGTGTGTTTGGGATGACATGACCCGAGGTGTGTTTGGGAGATGACATGGGGGGACCCGAGGTGTGTTTGGGAGATGACATGGCGGGGACCGGAGGTGTGTTTGGGAGATGACATGGCATGGCGGGGGCCCGAGGTGTGTTTGGGAGATGACATGGCGGGGACCCGAGGTGTGTTTGGGAGATGACATGGCGGGGACCCGAGGTGTGTTTGGGAGATGACATGGCGGGGGCCCGAGGTGTGTTTGGGAGATGACATGGCGGGGACCCGAGGTGTGTTTGGGAGATGACATGGCGGGGACCCCCGAGGTGTGTTTGGGAGATGACATGGCGGGGACCCGAGGTGTGTTTGGGAGATGACATGGCGGGGACCCGAGGTGTGTTTGGGAGATGACATGGCGGGGACCCGAGGTGTGTTTGGGAGATGACATGGCGGGGGCCCGAGGTGTGGACCCCCGAGGTGTGTTTGGGAGATGACATGGCGGGGGCCCCCGAGGTGTGTTTGGGAGATGACATGGCGGGGACCCGAGGTGTGTTTGGGAGATGACATGGCATGGGGGGACCCGAGGTGTGTTTGGGAGATGACATGGCGGGGACCCGAGGGAGATGACATGTTTGGGAGATGACATGGCGGGGACCCGAGGTGTGTTTGGGAGATGACATGGCGGGGACCCGAGGTGTGTTTGGGAGATGACATGGCGGGGGCCCGAGAGGTTTGTTTGACATGAGATGAGATGACATGGCGGGGACCCGAGGTGTGTTTGGGAGATGACATGGCGGGGGCCCGAGGTGTGTTTGGGAGATGACATGGCGGGGACCCGAGGTGTGTTTGGGAGATGACATGGCGGGGACCCGAGGTGTGTTTGGGAGATGACATGGCGGGGACCCGAGGTGTGTTTGGGAGATGACATGGCGGGGTGTTTGGGAGATGACATGGCGGGGGCCCGAGGTGTGTTTGGGAGATGACATGGCGGGGACCCGAGGTGTGTTTGGGAGATGACATGGCGGGGACCCGAGGTGTGTTTGGGAGATGACATGGGGGGACCCGAGGTGTGTTTGGGAGATGACATGGCGGGGACCCGAGGTGTGTTTGGGAGATGACATGGCGGGGACCCGAGGTGTGTTTGGGAGATGACATGGCGGGGGCCCGAGGTGTGTTTGGGAGATGACATGGCGGGGACCCGAGGTGTGTTTGGGAGATGACATGGCGGGGACCTGAGGTGTGTTTGGGAGATGACATGGCGGGGGCCCGAGGTGTGTTTGGGAGATGACATGGCGGGGGACCCGAGGTGTGTTTGGGAGATGACATGGCGGGGACCCGAGGTGTGTTTGGGAGATGACATGGCGGGGGGCCCGAGGTGTGTTTGGGAGATGACATGGACCCGAGGTGTGTTTGGGAGATGACATGGCGGGGGCCCGAGGTGTGTTTGGGAGATGACATGGCGGGGGCCCGAGGTGTGTTTGGGAGATGACATGGCGGGGGCCCGAGGTGTGTTTGGGAGATGACATGGCGGGGACCCGAGGTGTGTTTGGGAGATGACATGGCCCGAGGTGGGGGACCCCCGAGGTGTGTTTGGGAGATGACATGGCAGGGCGGGGTGTTTGGGAGATGACCGAGGGACCCGTGTTTTGGGAGATGACATGGCGGGGACCCGAGGTGTGTTTGGGAGATGACATGGCGGGGGAGATGACCGGGGTGTGTTTTGGGAGATGACATGGCGGGGACCCGAGGTGTGTTTGGGAGATGACATGGTTTGGGAGATGACATGGGGGGGGCCCGAGGTGTGTTTGGGAGATGACATGGCGGGGACCCGAGGTGTTTGGGAGATTTGGGAGATGACATGGCGGGGACCCGAGGTGTGTTTGGGAGATGACATGACCCGATGTGTTTGGGAGATGACATGGCGGGGACCCGAGGTGTGTTTGGGAGATGACATGGCGGGGGACCCGAGGTGTGTTTGGGAGATGACATGGCGGGGACCCGAGGTGTGTTTGGGAGATGATGGCGGGGGGATGTGTTTGGGAGATGACATGGCGGGGGCCCGAGGTGTGTTTGGGAGATGACATGGCGGGGGCCCGAGGTGTGTTTGGGAGATGTTGGCGGTAGTGTTTTAGAGATAATTGTAAGCTTCTGATTTGGAAGCAACGCATTTTACATAATGAAAAGGATGTTGTTTCGGACCAAACCATATTAAACTTCAGATTTTCAAAAGATGAATCAAATAGACAAAGACCTTTAATTACAGGTCATCAGCAGGAAAAGTAACAAATCATGAATTATTTACAGAGGTCTAAACACAATTGTAGGTCTAACACTGTAATTTTGCTTTTTATACACAGTGTGCTGCCAAATATTATCAGACAAGTAAAATACATCTTTAGGGTATGTAAATGACATCTCTGTTTATCTCTCTGTCACACATGCAATTACAGAAATAAAACAGGTCAATCACAAAACACTGAAGAGTGATGGACCAATGAGACAGTTCTGTATAATCGCCAACGTGTCCTTCTCTTATACCTACACACAAACAGATACTGTGTGGCTTGGGTAACAGGCATCTCCTTTTCCAGGGACCTTCTTAGCTTAAACAGCTTGTCTGGTTCCTCAGTGTGCACTGAAGATGGCTCGCCACTGTGCCGTGTAAGGCTGCTCGAAGCCTCATTAGACCATCTCTGTTGCTTCAGATTAAGACAAGTGTTTGCTTACAAAAGCCTCAGTGTGGAACATACCACAAGCAGGGGGGGTTGGACCAACTCACTGAGTCTGTGTACAGGGGCCCACTGAGCGTCTGACCCCAGATATCAGCTTCTCCCCCTGCCTCTTCTGTTGGGGTTGACCGTCACGCTTCTACTCTGCTCTGGAGTAGCTTTGAAGGACCTGGCAACCTGCCTATTTCCACAGCAGCAGCCACTGTACTCAAAGGAGCTGCTCCACCTGACAGCGTGAACACAGGAGGCGTGGCCAAAGGAGGCGTGGCCAAAGGAGGCGTGGACACAGGAGGCGTGGACACAGGAGGCGTGGACACAGGAGGCGTGGACACAGGAGGCGTGGTCTAGGCACCATTCAGCTAGAAGACAAACAGGTGAATCATCTCTACACCAAGACACCTCATTGTGTGGTTAGTCTAATAACATCCGTGGGGTTGAACCAAGGATATTTTTTTACATTCTTTTTTTTATTAACCACAGGATAAGATTACGATATAATAGGTCTTTGACAATTACCAAACAAAGAAAAATAACAAATTATTTTGCTAATACTAATTGTAGTATTTTGACCATGTCAGGAAGTAGCAAAGTCATCTGAGACCAGTTGTGCAGTTCAGTCACAGATTATATAAAAGACGCAATGAACTGAAGCAATTACTGACAAATGACGCCTGTTGTTTTTGGAGACATTGCTTATTGTGTCATTTTGAGCACATTATGAGTGTCTGAATAATCAGAAATGAAAACAGCAAAATCTTCATTTAGAGTGATGACTTCAATCAACGGCACTAGCTTCATCACCACAGGTCTGACCTCTTTTACGGTACAAAACAGACCTGAAAAGCACATGATGTTTTGTACAGATGTTATATTTGTACATCGATAAGAAATTGTTATTCTAACAAATAATGGAATAATAGATGACAGCTTCAGTGTTCGTTTATAATCAGTTCACACTCACTCGTGGACTCACGCTGACGTGGTGTCAGGCCTGACTGGCCAGATGACTGCACGGTTGCAACAGCACGTCATCCTTGTTACCAGAGTCCAGCGCACAGTGAGAATGGTCACTGTGGCGGAGCTTGTAAAACCAGCCTTCTGCTGGAACATGGTTACACACCAGTCTGGAATCACACGCTTCTCATAAACTCACTGAGAACTTCCAGATCTCTCCAAGTTAGCAGCTGTTCTGCTCAGTCACTCACACCCCTGCTTCTGATCTCTCTCCAAAGCAAACAGAAAAGAACCAACTCATAGGTAAAGGGTGACTCCTATCTATCTATCTGTCTGTCTGTCTGTCTGTCTGTCTGTCTGTCTGTCTGTCTGTCTGTCTGTCTGTCTGTCTGTCTGTCTGTCTGTCCGTCCGTCCGTCCGTCCGTCCGTCCGTCCGTCTGTCTAGATATATGATCTGTCTCTCTTGCTCCATGTTGCTTCTATAGTTTTGTTTTGTGGACAGCAGCAGGTGAAGACGCTATGTCTAGTTTCACAGCAGTTTGGTCCCTGCTTGAAGTACTGCACACTAATAAAAGCTCTGTGCTCAGCACGGCTTCACACACTTCACACACACATCACTGATATATTTTTGAGGGCACACGTCATTATGTAATCCAAGCTGCTGATATGAAACCTTTTTGAGGGAGAGGGAGAGAGAGAAGGAGAGACAGAAACAGAGAGATGGGGAAGGGGAGAGAGAGAGAGAAAGAGAGAGAAGGGGGAGGCAGAGTTGTATTAAAGGGTGAGGAATGATGAATTCTTCAGCCCCAGTCCTGTATAACCTCCTTCCACTCACAGATTGTCACCTCTGACACAAAGTCAGCTGGACAGGTAACTCAGCTCACCATGTCATGACCTGTCTGTGCTCGGCAGTAAGATGGTCCGCATTAAGGGGGATGCGCTCACAGCATGTTGGGTTGGTTGCTACCTTTGTACACATTGTACCTGTAAAGTTCAGCAGATGTGGTAATATCTCCCCACAACAAATGAACTGGATACCCCAGTGCAACTGTGCTGGAAACCCACTCATCCTACCAACAAGCAATAAAGTCTGATGCTTCATACAGGACTGCTAGTTGAGCTCAGAGCAGGAGGATGACAGATGCTGCTGATGCATTACAGCAGGAACAGGACTGCAGGAGGATGAGATGCTGAGCTCAGAGCAGGAGGATGACAGATGCTGCTGATGCATTACAGCAGGTACAGGACTGCTAGTTGAGCTCAGAGCAGGAGGATGACAGATGCTGCTGACGCATTACAGCAGGTACAGGACTGCTAGATGAGCTCAGAGCAGGAGGATGACAGATGCTGCTGATGCATTACAGCAGGTACAGGACTGCTAGATGAGCTCAGAGCAGGAGGATGACAGATGCTGCTGACGCATTACAGCAGGTACAGGACTGCTAGTTGAGCTCAGAGCAGGAGGATGACAGATGCTGCTGATGCATTACAGCAGGTACAGGACTGCTAGCTCAGATGACAGCTGCATTACAGCAGGTACAGGACTGCTAGATGAGCTCAGAGCAGGAGGATGACAGATGCTGCTGATGCATTACAGCAGGTACAGGACTGCTAGATGAGCTCAGCAGGAGGATGACAGATGCTGCTGATGCAGGGTACTGCTAGATGAGCTCAGAGCAGGAGGATGACAGATGCTGCTGATGCATTACAGCAGGTACAGGACTGCTAGATGAGCTCAGAGCAGGAGGATGACAGATGCTGCTGATGCATTACAGCAGGTACAGGACTGCTAGATGAGCTCAGAGCAGGAGGATGACAGATGCTGCTGATGCATTACAGCAGGTACAGGACTGCTAGATGAGCTCAGAGCAGGAGGATGACAGATGCTGCTGATGCATTACAGCAGGTACAGGACTGCTAGATGAGCTCAGAGCAGGAGGATGACAGATGCTGCTGATGCATTACAGCAGGTACAGGACTGCTAGATGAGCTCAGAGCAGGAGGATGACAGATGCTGCTGAGGCATTAGATGAGCAGCAGGTGACAGGACTGGACTGCTAGATGAGCTCAGAGCAGGAGGATGACAGATGCTGCTGATGCATTACAGCAGGTACAGGACTGCTAGATGAGCTCAGAGCAGGAGGATGACAGATGCTGGAGGATGCAGATGCAGCAGGTACAGGACTGCTAGATGAGCTCAGAGCAGGAGGATGACAGATGCTGCTGATGCATTACAGCAGGTACAGGACTGCTAGATGAGCTCAGAGCAGGAGGATGACAGATGCTGCTGATGCATTACAGCAGGTACAGGAATGCTAGATGAGCTCAGAGCAGGAGGATGACAGATGCTGCTGATGCATTACAGCAGGTACAGGACTGCTAGATGAGCTCAGAGCAGGAGGATGACAGATGCTGCTGATGCATTACAGCAGGAACACTCACATCCGGCCTCGCCGTCCAGCCTCCAGGTTTCCACCCTCCAGGTTTCCACCCTCCAGGTTTCCACCCTCCAGGTTTCCACCCTCCCTTAATCCAGGACTCAGGTGTGACAACAAAGTGTTACACAAATCATATAATTGCTGAGGTATGATTATCAAATCCTGGACCGGATTAGGATCCGATGTCCAGATTTGAATACCACTGGGCTAAAATCATTGGCTCATCAAGGATTTGTGCTCAATATTGCCCCCTAGAGCATGGTGCTGGAATATGTTCCCGTTTGGGATGGATTTGTATGACAGTGATTCAGCTTTCACAGATGAAATCCGGTGTGTGTGTGAGGTAAGGAGTGAGGTAAGCACTGCTCCGTACCCATGACGATGTGTGTGGGGTTCTTCAGAAGACTGGAAAGGGTTAACCCAGCTGAGTGTGTGATGTGCCCAAATGAAAAAGCCTTAAGCTTATCATGGGAACATGGGTAATCCCGTCCTAATTCCTGTGTGTGTGTGTGTGTGTGTGTGAGAGAGAGAGGATGTGAGGGGGAGAGCCCTCATTCAGAGAGTTATGCTTCTGCCTCCTGTGTTGAATTATACGGCTATGCATGACTGAGTGCGTGTGCACAGTGTGTGTGTGTCTGTGTCTGTGTGTGAGAGAGAGAGATCGAAATCGCCACTGTCTTGCTGTCAACAGTGTGTGTAGCATTGCAGATGTGGCCAGAATGTATTACTCCAATATACCATTTTAATTGGAGCCACTGGGTAATAGTGATCATAGCTGGCATTGGTGTGTGTAGTGTTAGTAATCATAGCTGGCATTGGTGTGTGTAGTGTTAGTGATCATAGCTGGCATTGGTGTGTGTAGTGTTAGTGATCATAGCTGGCATTGGTGTGTGTAGTGTTAGTGATCATAGCTGGCATTGGTGTGTGTAGTGTGATCATAGCTGGCATTGGTGTGTGTAGTGTTAGTGATCATAGCTGGCATTGGTGTGTGTAGTGCTGTGTAGCTCCTCCCACTCTTCCCGGGGGCCTTTGCAGAGACCAACCAATGAGAAGTTACGCACCCCTTTTGTTTTCAGTGGTGGAAGCACAAAGCATTCGTGGCTCACAGAAGCACAACGACACACCTGATCTCTTTCTCTGCATTCTCCAGCTCTGAGTCCAACGGTGTTGTAAATAGATCAGGGAAAAAACTCACGCCGCAGTTGCAAAGACATTCAGTGGGCAAGTGAGGACATGTCCTCTGTGGAGATAAGTGCTCTAGGACACCATGAACTAGTGACCCACTGCAACGGTGCACACAGACTCCATCGCATGCAGGTGGAGGGATCTCATTCAGGACTGATGTTGATCCAGTGGATCTCAACTGACTCGGCCTGCAACTGCTACAGGCCCCCACAAGCCTGGATGTTGGACATGGAGCCATATTTGGTGTGCAGGGCAGAGGGCCATGGTCACTCTGAGCCTGGATGTCTTCTCAGTGTCCAGGGACTCAAGGCCTTGCAGCTTCGAAAATCAGGAGAAACAGGGCAGGTGCTTGTGAATGTAGACCTAACAGGAGAAACCTGGCAGGTCCTTGGGGCTGTAGATCTTGACATCTTCTCTCCACATTAGTGCCTGCACTTGTTTCAGTATGAAGAACACTAGAACTCATTTTATTTGTGGTGAGATGAACTTGCAAGGGTTACTGCTCGTTTTGTCTACGGTCTAAACATGTTGCTGGAAGCACCTGCATTACTGTTGGCAGCCGTGATCAAGCAATAGTGCAGGTGTAGAGACAGAAGAGTGACAGAGGGAACAAGCAAGAGTGTGAGGGGAGAGGGAGAGAGAGAGGGAGAGAGATAGAGGGAGAGAGAGAGGGGGAGAGAGAGAGACTAGCTGTTAGATGTTCTGATGTAAATGCAACTCTTAATGGCTCACTGACGGAAGATTCCAGCAGCTGCAGTAGATGAGAACATGTAATTAGTTGACACCCATGTGCAGCTGACAATGCTGACAAATTATGTACAAAAGCATCATTTACTGAGCGCTGGGGATCCGAATGAAAGTGAAGTTAAACACGACAGTGAAGTTAAGGGACAGAAACATAAATAAACACTGGATAATTGCTGGCTAGGGCAGAGGGACTGTGGAGAGACTGTAGTCGTGCACACAGAGAATCTACAGAACAAGACTAATCTCACATTTAAAGAAATGACAAAGACCAATAAAAACAGGGCTGTATTTAATCTGGACCTAGACTGGTCTTACACACCGCTCAGCGTCTGTGAGATTTCTAGACTCTCAGCTTCTACTTAGGAGGGATTGAAAATTGTAAAATGCTTGTGAAACTGTTTGCAGGTCCTCCGAGCAGCAGGTTTCTCGTGCACATGTTCCAGCGTGCTGGGACCTGCCTGCACGTCTACCGCAGCACCAATGAGTCCGTTTCTCACAGACCCTTCTGCACTTCTGCGCTGCACTGATAAGCAATGGGATGAAAAGTCCTCATGAAAAAGAACAGAGACCTGAGGAGGCCAATAAAGTTCCTCCGTCAAGATCAGCCGTAATGACAAAGGCAGGAAGTGCAACGTGGGCCCAGTGTTGGTTGGTTAACGCAACACGAGGGTGAATGAGCTACAGAGCAGTGAGACAGGAACCAATGAGACGGCTCGGCAGCAGGAGAGCCAGCAGCCTTTCTGCCTCAGACAGCTGCACTGGCCACGCCTTCAACACCAGCCCTCCACCCTGATTGGCTGAATCCGTGAGTGTCATTTTAAAGGCTGCTGGGTTGATATAAACCATGGGCAAAGTCTCCCAGCACTTTATAAACCTGCTTTCCAACAAACTGGCTCCAAACACACTTGCTCAAATGTTTCCACTGTGCTCAAAATAATTTGCCAGTTATTGATTTACATAAGACCATCTTTAATCCGTTTCCCTGTTGTTGATGGCTGGGATTATGGGCAGCAGCCCAGCTCACAGTAGCACAACCGTTTCAGTCATGCTTCACGTGCACAAGTCGTTTGGAGGGTGTGAGGATATAAGAGGCCAGTAAGCTGCTTGGTCAGCCCTGCTTGAGCACCGGGTCCTGTGGAAATGACTCTGCGTTTCATGTCTTGGCGGCAGTAACTGTCAGACGGCATCCACGGGTTACGGCCGGCGCTTTGAGTTCTGAGTGGATGTAGCACCAGGTGAATCTACGCTCTGCTCCCCTGTCTAGTGGGTCAGCAGTGGCTGAGGACAGAAAACCCCCATCTGATCTTATATTGGCAAGCTGCCTTAATTATGCACAGTCATCTCTGGTACTAATCACCAGACAGTAGGGGGAGCTAGATGTCGGAGCAAGACAGCACTGCTCTCACCAGACATTTGATCTCTCATGAAGATTTTAATATTTAAATGAGCATTAACATAACAGCTATAGGGCTATAACTGCTCTGCAACACGAAAAATATGAATTGGATTAATAATCTGCTCTGGATTAATAATCTGCTCAAATCAAGAACTAAATAAACTGTGAGTATAAACATATGTGTGATAAACACAACCCATACAATTAAGAGCAGATTAAGAAGCACATCCAGGTGACACGTTTACGTAGACGTTTACGTTATAAAGAAGGAAACTTCCCAGATTTCAGGGAAGGGGGAGATTGATTTGATGGCCAATAAGTGGAGTGTTTTTGACTGGCCTCAGCAGCCTGTCAGCACGTGTACTGAACGTGTACTGAACGTGTTCCTTACTGAACACACAACTGAAAGTGAAAAACACCCGAAACAAAGAGGAACTAAAAACATCTGGTAGAGCAGAACAGTACCGAGGTCCAGTACCGAGGTCCACAGTGTGGCTCATGTCCACGGGCCAAAGACCTCAGGCTGTCGTCAGCGTTTGTGCAGCTACGCATTTTTCGTAAAGATTGACTTTTTTGTGATTCCTATTCCTGCTTTAAATACTCTAACATTAAAGCTAATCTGCAATGCTTTAAATATTCTAACGTTTCTAACGTTAAAGCTGATCAGCATGTCTTTAAATATTCTAACATTAAAGCTTTTCACATGTTGGGTTTCAGATTACACTATACATCTCCGTGGTACAAAACGCTATTGAAATCACTCTCTAAGATTACAGTGAATATGCACCACAAACCTGAAGAAAACAGCTCATAATTGTACAGTGCTGGATTAGTTAATGGGCAGAGCAGACATGAGCCTGTGGCCCAGCACCTTTTAGGGTCCTCCAGAATCTGTTGGGAGGTAAACACACATGAGGATGATTTTGAGGGAAGGTACTGAGGTATTGAGGTTCTGAGATACTGAGGTACTGAGGTTCTGAGGTACTGAGGTACTGAGGTTCTGAGGTATTGAGGTACTACCTCCACGGGGTCTAATCAGGCAATAGTTGTATGTGATCTTGTATGCGTTTAAGAGAAAACAAAACAACTACTTATATAGATTATAGATTACATTATTGTTGATGTCATTCTTCATATCATCATCATCATCATTGTTGTCGTTTATTCACGTATTTTAATAGTTTTAAGGAGCTTTTCATCACAGAGCTAGCACACTTCTTGAGTTACAGTGAACATAGAATAGAATAATGTCTCCTTGAAACATTACACTATTGTAACCTAGGGCGCGGCGCGAGACAGGGCAGACTTTAGGGCACTCAGGAAGTGGATAAGACGGGAAGATTTTAAAAAATCATGAAATGCAATTTTAAAAGACCCCTCCCTATGTTGCTGGAAGTTACCGCATACAAGACGAAGACTATTGGTTCTTGGAGCTCGTTTACCTGCGTGTGGGTGTGCCCGCTGCCAGAATAAACTTTTCCTTCGCTTGATCGCGGGACGGTCCGGTGAACAGTCCGAGCGGGAACGGCATAAATGTTCCCGTGGATTTGGACATGGAACCTATAACGTCTTGGGATGCCGAGAGAGTGAGCCGATGGCTCCGAGGTAACCGTGCGTGTTGTTTTGTGAGCGGCAGGTGACTTTGTGTGAAGTTAGCGTGGATCTTAGTCGTATAAACAGCAGCGAGTCCAATCCTCCTGGATAAGGCGCACGAGGAATGAGGAAGTGAACTGGTGATCGCTGCTTGCACTCTTGTATAAACCTACGAATCAACAAAAGACGAAACGTTTATAGGCTGTAAATAATCAATAGCCTGCCGCCTATGCAGGATATTATTCCGTTTACATTTATACGAAGTTACGGCTCATGCCGCCGGAATATCCCATAGGCTGTACGGCTTATTTACAAGTTGCTGTGTGGAGCGCTGACATTTTCTGCGAGTATAAACTAGCCCTGATTGCGCTGGGAGCCACAGCTACGCCGTTTCAAAGCAAGTCGGACGTATTTTCTGTCACGCTGTTCAGTGTGAGGAATTGTGCACTCGCAATGCAGCTTCTGTCGTGTAGAAGTGACGTCGCGTCAGGACACGAATCCTGCGTGTTTTCGCCGCACGCACGCCCCGCAGGCCACGGTTATCGCAGCTCAAACCTCACGCGTGTCGCAGTAACGTTTATCGGTCATATCTATACCGTTCTGGGTCTAAATTGTAGCTCTGCGTATTTAGTAATAATAGTAGACGATGACGAGCATAACGTTATAAAAATAACTTTGTTTCATAGCGGAGTATTCAACACAATTTGTGCTTTTTTTTTAGTGTTTTTTTTTGGTTTTCACTTTTAGTATAACTTAGTTGTGTACAGTCAGTTCATGCCGTTCTAAAACATAAAATCATGAAATCAGCAACCATGCTTCCTCCCATCTTACAGATCCGTAGGAACGCTAAACAAACAGGTTGTCCACTTGGTTCTGTGAAACGTACCTTTAGGGGAGGTTCTGACGTCCATACACCTTTCATTTCCACATTTCTTGTTTATTGTGTGTGTCTGAGATCTTAGCACAGCGTGTTGATTTCTACAGGACAGGCGATGTGTCTGCAGGCCACTGATTTAAGGCACCTTTCCCTGTCCGCACAGCCCCAGGGCTGAATCACAGCCTCTCTGTGTGTGTAGGGTGTGAGCTGCACTATGCGTGTTGCCGTGTGTAGCCTGTATGACTGTAGGTCATGTATTATCACACCTGGCTGTGAATCACAAAGGACGTTTCCCTCACGCAGCTGGCAGAGATAAGGAGCAGAACGGCATTGCTGCAGTTCTCACGCACTGCCCAGTGGTGTTGCCATGGAGGGTGTTACCATGGATGGGTTATTATGGGCTTCTTGTTTTGCTCTGCTGCTTTGGTGATACTGTTGTTCCAGGGATGTGTGTTAATGAGCTTCACACGTTGAAGGGTTGGTGTGAATAATGTGCTCATTACCATCTTGTGTCCTGGTTTCCTTGTATGGTGTTCTGGGCCCTTCCTGACAATCCACATCTGTTGTGAGTTCTGCACCTTTATTATTGTCACACACTCACTGCGTTACAAACAGCTTAGGGGTATTAACCACTAGTCTACATCCAGCATGCTGCCCTGGGCAGAGTCTGTATTGCCGTCTCTAGGCCTGTGTCCGTCTGTAGGCCTGTGTCCGTCTGTAGGTTTGTGTCCGTCTGTAGGCCTGTGTTCGTCTGTAGGCCTGTGTCCGTCTGTAGGCCTGTGTCCGTCTCTAGGCCTGTGTCCGTCTCTAGGCCTGTGTCCGTCTGTAGGTTTGTGTTCGTCTGTAGGCCTGTGTCCGTCTCTAGGCCTGTGTCCGTCTGTAGGTTTGTGTCCGTCTGTAGGCCTGTGTCCGTCTGTAGGTTTGTGTCCGTCTGTAGGCCTGTGTCCGTCTGTAGGCCTGTGTCCGTCTCTAGGCCTGTGTCCGTCTGTAGGTTTGTGTCCGTCTGTAGGCCTGTGTCCGTCTCTAGGCCTGTGTCCGTCTGTAGGTTTGTGTCCGTCTGTAGGCCTGTGTCCCGTCTGTAGGCCTGTGTCCGTCTGTAGGCCTGTGTCCCGTCTGTAGGCCTGTGTCCGTCTGTAGGCCTGTCTTCATGCTCAGTGTGTGAGCACAGGAGCTCTGTAGGCTCGAGGGGTTATGGTCACTGTAAACCCTGCAGTGACACTGACACGCCTGTACAGTCACAGACTAACAGGCTACGGTTCCCAAACCCTGTCAGTGTCACTGCTGTGCTGACCATGGTCCATCACCCAAGTAGCGTCCAATCAGCAGTGATTCTGTATCCACAGAATGGCCACCATTAAAGAGAGTGCTAATGAAATGTGGATGCTG
>JAGXOD010000087.1:915000-920000 GCA_020368025.1 Brachyhypopomus occidentalis | reverse complement strand
TCTGTGTACTGTAGTGTAGTTGTTTGTGATATCTGTGTACTGTAGTGTAGTCATGTGTTTACCCTATTTGTGTATTGTAGTGTAGTTGTTTGTGTACTGTAGTGTAGTTGTTTATGATGTTTGTGTACTGTAGTGTAGTTGTTTATGATATCTGTGCACTGTAGTGTAGTTGTTTGTGATATCTGTGTACTGTAGTGTAGTTGTTTATGATGTCTGTGTACTGTAGTGTAGTTGTTTGTGATATCTGTGTACTGTAGTGTAGTCATGTGTTTACCCTATTTGTGTATTGTAGTGTAGTTGTTTATGATGTTTGTGTACTGTAGTGTAGTTGTTTATGATATCTGTGCACTGTAGTGTAGTTGTTTATGATGTCTGTGTACTGTAGTGTAGTTGTTTGTGATATCTGTGTACTGTAGTGTAGTCATGTGTTTACCCTATTTGTGTATTGTAGTGTAGTTGTTTGTGTACTGTAGTGTGGTTGTTTATGATGTTTGTGTACTGTAGTGTAGTTGTTTGTGTACTGTAGTGTAGTTTGGGTGTTTGGGGAGTGTTTGTGCTTCACGTGTGTGTGTTTGGGGAGTGTTTGTGCTTCACGTGTGTGTGTTTGGGGAGTGTTTGTGCTTCACGTGTGTGTGTTTGGGGAGTGTTTCACGCTTCTTACAAGGCTGTAAAGTTTGTAATATGTGTCCTGTGAAACACAACAAACCCTCTGTGTAAAACTGTGGTTCTCGTTTGTGTAGCTGTGAGTCCTGTAGCCCTGTTGGGCTGGGAGACGGAGACAGTGCTGCTTCTAAGAGACGCCGTGAACACGGCCACGAGGGGAGGAGGATCCTCCTCTTCCTCACTTACCAGAGTGAGAGAGAGAAAGAGAGAGAGGGAGACAGAGAGGCAGAGAGAGAGAGAGAAAGAGAGAGAGATGCAGTGGTGGAGGGGAGAGGGTGTGTCATATGTGTTTAGGTGGCAGAAACTCATTTGTTTTGGTCCTCTGTGGTTCACCTATGGCCAGCAGACAGTGGGGGGGCAGTAGGATTGTGGGTGGGGCCAGCAGATAGTGGGGGGGAGCAGTAGGATTGTGGGTGGGGCCAGCAGATAGTGGGGGGGAGCAGTAGGATTGTGGGTGGGGCCAGCAGATAGTGGGGGGGAGCAGTAGGATTGTGGGTGGGGCCAGCAGATAGTGGGCAGTAAAATGGTGCAGTGGGTGGAGAGATTCAGTCCTGACTTCTGATAAGAACAGATCACAGCAGCCAGACACACAGATCACAGTGGACAAGCACTTCAGCCATAGGTAACAGCTTTCTTTATTCGTTTTAGATGGTTTTTGCACTCTTTCATGCTCTCTCTCTCTGTCTCTCTCTCCCTCCGTCTCTCTCAGTATCTCTCTCACTCCTTCTCTCTTTCTCAGTCTTGCTGTCTCATCCCCCTTTTCTCTCTTGCTCCTCCCTCTCTCACTTTCACTCTGTCATTTCAAGTCCCTTTGCCCTTGTAAAACCAGACTCTGACTTTTACACACATTCACGCACATATTGTTTTATACTAGTCACTCATTTACTTAAGCACACACACACACACACACACACACACACACACACACACACACACACACACACACACACACACACACACACACACACACACACACACACACACACACACACACACACACACACACACACACACACACACACACACACACACACACACACACACACACACACACACACACACACACACACACACACACACACACACACACACACACACACACACACACACACACACACACACACACACACACACACACACACACACACACACACACACACACACACACACACACACACACACACACACACACACACAACACACACACACACACACACACACACACACACACACACACACACACACACACACACACACACACACACACACACACACACACACACACACACACACACACACACACACACACACACACACACACACACACACACACACACACACACACACACACACACACACACACACACACACACACACACACACACACACACACACACACACACACACACACACACACACACACACACACACACACACACACACACACACACACACACACACACACACACACACACACACACACACACACACACACACACACACACACACACACACACACACACACACACACACACACACACACACACACACACACACACACACACACACACACACACACACACACACACACACACACACACACACACACACACACACACACACACACACACACACACACACACACACACACACACACACACACACACACACACACACACACACACACACACACACACACACACACACACACACACACACACACACACACACACACACACACACACACACACACACACACACACACACACACACACACACACACACACACACACACACACACACACACACACACACACAACACACACACACACCATACCATATGCTTAACCCTCTTGCAGTAAACCCGTCTCAGCTAGTAATGGGAATTTTTGGCTTATTCCATTACATTCTTAATTCTCAGTACTATTTTTAAGTCTGTTTTCTAACTCTGTGTCTGTTTCGTAATGTGTATTTCTGTGTCTTCGTGTATGTATCTGTATGTGTTATGTAGGACTTTCTGTTATCATTACTGAAATATTTGACTGAATGTCCTTGTGAGGGGATTTCTGTGGGGAGATGATTTTGAAAGGGAATACCCTCAGAGAAATGATCCCCAGTGTTTACAGGGGGGGAGGATACGCCCAGAGAAATGATTCCCGGTGTTTACAGGGGGGGGATACCCTCAGAGAAATGATTCCCGGTGTTTACAGGGGGGGGATACCCTCAGAGAAATGATCCCCGGTGTTTACGGGGGGGACACCCTCAGAGAAATGATCCCGGGTGTTTACAGGGGGGGGGACACCCTCAGAGAAATGAGCCCCGGTGTTTACAGGGGGGTGGGGGGATACCCTCAGAGAAATGATCCCGGTGTTTACAGGGGGGGATACCCTCAGAGAAATTATCCCCGGTGTTTACAGGGGGGGATACCCTCAGAGAAATGATCCCCGGTGTTTACAGGGGGGGGGGATACCCTCAGAGAAATGATCCCCGGTGTTTACAGGGGGGGATACCCTCAGAGAAATGATTCCCGGTGTTTACAGGGGGGGGATACCCTCAGAGAAATGATCCCCGGTGTTTACAGGGGGGGGATACCCTCAGAGAAATGATCCCCGGTGTTTACAGGGGGGGGGGGGGGGATACCCTCAGAGAAATGATCCCCGGTGTTTACAGGGGGGGATACCCCCAGAGAAATGATCCCGGTGTTTACAGGGGGATACCCTCAGAGAAATGATCCCCGGTGTTTACAGGGGGGATCCCGGTGTTTACAGGGGGGATACCCTCAGAGAAATGATTCCCGGTGTTTACAGGGGGGGGGATACCCTCAGAGAAATGATCCCCGGTGTTTACGGGGGGGGGATACCCTCAGAGAAATGAGCCCCGGTGTTTACAGGGGGGAAACATTCCCATGTTTCAGTGTTCACACATGCAGACCAAAGCAGAGCAGCACAGCAGTGTGAGTCAGTGGTCAGTGAAATGAAAAACATTTATAAAATAGCAGGAAGGAAGGTGGAAACATACACACACACACACACACACACACACAGTGTGTAGGCAGTCAGTGAGTGACTGTGGTCTTTTCGCTGGGCTGTTTTGTGTCTGGCTCTGTGGTCGGAGCTGTTGTGGATGGGATGGGTTTGTAGGCCATTGTTGGTGTGTGTTCCTGTTTCGCTGAAGTCACCCAGCAGCGGGAGACGCCAGGTCCACACCTGCACCTCACTCCTGCTGCACCTCACTCCTGCTGCACCTCACTCCTGCTGCTCCTCACTCCTGCAACTGTGGCGCTCTATCTCAGCTTCTCAACACCTTCCCAGTCTAGTGTCAGATCTGCATCTGCTCCATAACTGAGCACCTGCATTGGGCATGTGTGAGGTGTTTGTGAGGTATCTGAGAGGTGTTTGTCAGGTATCTGAGAGGTGTTTGTCAGGTATCTGAGAGGTGTTTTTGATGTATCTGAGAGGTGTTTGTGAAGTGTTTATCAGGTATCTGAGAGGTGTTTGTGAGGTGTTTGTCATGCATTTGACATGTGTTTGTCAGGTGTTGGGATGGTCATGAAGCTGCTCTATGTGACATTCCCCACATAGTGCTGGTATATAGGGCTATGATGTCATAAGGTATGTCACTCATGTCAGAACTGTGAATGCCATGTGTGTGAGAAGCTTTTCTTAGGACAGAGAGGACCTGTCCAGCACACACATGCCCCATTGTGCTGAGTGCCTTCGGGTCCGGGACAGACTGCAGTGGTTGGGGGGACTGACTCTGTGACGTGCACAATAATGTTGTGTCCTCTGTCCCAGATGCTAAACCAATAAACTGGGTTAAAAGAAACTACACTGCATGTGTGTGTGTGTGTGCACTCCCCTTGTGTGTGTGTGTGTGTGTGTGCACTCCCCTTGTGTGTGTGTATGTGTGTGTGTGTGTGTGTGTGTGTGTGTGTGTGTGTACTCCCCTTGTGTGTGTGTGTGTGTATGCACTCCCCTTGTGTGTGTGTATGTGTGTGTGTGTGTGTGTGTGTGTGTGTGTGTGTGTGTGTGTGCACTCCCCTTGTGTGTGTGTGTGTGTGTGTGCACTCCCCTTGTGTGTGTGTGTGTGTGTGCACTCCCCTTGTGTGTGTGTGTGTGCACTCCCTTGTGTGTGTGTGTGTGTGTGTGTATGTGCACTCCCCTTGTGTGTGTGTGTGTGTGTTTGCACTCCCCTTGTGTGTGTGTGTGTGTTTGCACTCCCCTTGTGTGTGTGTGTGTGTGTGTGTGTGTGTGTGTGTGTGAACACCAGTGCCCCAGAGGAGGTGTTGTATATGGTCAAGAATCAGGTGATTAACTTTCTCTCTTTAGCTGTGTGAG
>JAGXOD010000087.1:897500-905000 GCA_020368025.1 Brachyhypopomus occidentalis | reverse complement strand
TTGCATCACTGTAAACACTGGCTTTGGTGGTGTTGTATCTCTGTAAACACCTGTAAACACTGGTGTTGTATTGTATTTCTGTTAATACTGAGGTGTTGTATCTCTATAAACACCTACGTAGGTTTTGTATCACTGTATTGCTGTAAACACCAACTTAGGTGTTGTATCACTGTGAACACTGACATAGGTGTTGTATGACTGTAGGTATTGTAAACACTGACATAGGTGTTGTATGACTGTAGGTATTGTAAACATTGACGTAGGTGTTGTATGACTGTAGGTATTGTAAACACTGACGTAGGTGTTGTATCGGTACTGTGTTATGCACTTGTCTTAAGGGTCATATTGTTATAGTTAATGCTCTATACACTGATTTAGGTGTATTGCTATAGTTAATGCTCTATACACTGATTTAGGTGTATTGCTATAGTTAATGCTCTATACACTGATTTAGGTGTATTGCTATAGTTAATGCTCTATACACTGATTTAGGTGTCGTATTTCTGTGTTAATTTAGGTTCTTTTAATCTTATATTTTATTTCTTTAAACTCCATCTTACCTAGGGTTAAAACATTTGAATGTTTTAATTTAATACATTTTGTAACATTTTATTTTTATTTCTTCACAAATACGTTCCGAAAGTTATACAGTAGATCTCAGGTGCTAATGCGATTTTTCCTGTTCTATTACTGATGTTATATTGCTGTAGTTAATACCGTGTACACTGTTTTACGTGTTGTATCAGTGTCGTTAATGCAGAAATGTCTTACGCATCAAACATATGTTGTCAGGCACTGTACTGGATATATTGGTGTTGTTGCTGCTATGTTCACTATACTGGGCGTAATGATGTAGATTGTTACTGGCATACACACTAGTAGATGCTGCATTACTGTACAGAGTTTCAGTCCTTCTTAATGAGGGTATTGTGTGCTTATGACTATAGTTTCACTGCACATCATACAGTTATAATACCTGATAGGGTTAGGGTTACCTGTTAGGGTTACCTGATAGGGTTATTCTAGTTAGGGTGTAGCCTGTAAACCTGTTAGGGTTACCTGATGTTAGGGTTACTGTATGATAGGGTGTGTGCTGTAAAGTTAGGGTTACCTGATAGGGTTAGGGTTACCTGTAAGGGTTACCTGATGTGTGCTGTAAAGGTGATGTGGTTAGGGTGTGGGTTGCTGTAAACCTGTTAGGGTTGCCTGATAGGGTTAGGGTTACCTGTTAGGGTGTGCTGTAAAGAGGGTTACGTGTGCTGTATGAGTGTGTGCTGTAAAGAACCATTCTAGATATGAGTGTATGCTATAAAATAGTGTGTAGCACTAGTGTGTGCTGTAAAGAGCGTGTGCTCTATGAGCGTGTGCTGTAAAGAGTGTGTGCTGTATGAGTGTGTGCTGTATGAGTGTGTGCTGTAAAGAGCGTGCAGTATGAGTGTGTGCTGTAAAGAGCGTGTGCTGTATGAGTGTGTGCTGTAAAGAGCGTGTGCTGTATGAAGAGCTGTAAAGAGTGTGTGCTGTAAAGAGTGTGTGCTGTAAAGCTGTATGAGTGTGTGCTGTATGAGCGTGTGCTGTAAAAAGAGTGTGCTGTAAAGAGCGTGTGCTGTAAAGAGCGTGTGCTGTAAAGAGTGTGTGCTGTAAAGAGCGTGTGCTGTATGAGTGTGTGCTGTAAAGAGCGTGTGCTGTATGAGTGTGTGCTGTAAAGAGCGTGTGCTGTATGAGAGTGTGTGCTGTAAAGAGCGTGTGCTGTAAAGCTGTAAAGAGTGTGTGCTGTAAAAAGAGTGTGTGCTGTAAAGAGTGTGTGTGAGTGTGTGAGTGTGTGCTGTAAAGAGTGTGTGCTGTATGAGTGTGTGCTGTAAAGAGTGTGTGCTGTAAAGAGCGTGTGCTGTAAAGAGCGTATGAGTGTGTGCTGTAAAGAGCGTGTGCTGTAAAGAGTGTGTGCTGTAAAGAGTGTGCTGTAAAGAGTGTGTGCTGTAAGCGTGTGCTGTAAAGAGCGTGTGCTGTAAAGAGTGTGTGCTGTAAAGAGTGTGTGCTGTAAAGAGTGTGTGCTGTAAAGAGTGTGTGTGTGTGCTGTAAAGAGTGTGTGCTGTAAAGAGTGTGTGCTGTAAAGAGTGTGTGCTGTAAAGAGTGTGTGCTGTAAAGAGTGTGTGCTGTATGAGTGTGTGCTGTGTGTGCTGTAAAGAGTGTGTGCTGTAAAGAGTGTGTGCTGTAAAGAGTGTGTGCTGTATGAGTGTGTGCTGTATGAGTGTGTGCTGTAAAGAGCGTGTGCTGTAAAGAGTGTGTGCTGTAAAGAGCGTGTGCTGTAAAGAGCGTGTGCTGTAAAGAGCGTGTGCTGTAAAGAGTGTGTGCTGTAAAGAGCGTGTGCTGTATGAGTGTGTGCTGTATGAGTGTGTGCTGTAAAGAGCGTGTGCTGTAAAGAGTGTGTGCTGTAAAGAGTGTGTGCTGTAAAGAGTGTGTGCTGTATGAGTGTGTGCTGTAAAGAGCGTGTGCTGTAAAGAGTGTGTGCTGTATGAGTGTGCTGTATGAGTGTGTGCTGTAAAGAGTGTGTGCTGTAAAGAGCGTGTGCTGTATGAGCGTGTGCTGTATGAGTGTGTGCTGTAAAGAGTGCTGTATGTGCTGTAAAGAGCGTGTGCTGTAAAGAGCGTGTGCTGTATGAGTGTGTGCTGTAAAGAGTGTGTGCTGTAAAGAGTGTGTGCTGTATGAGTGTGTGCTGTATGAGTGTGTGCTGTAAAGAGCGTGTGCTGTAGTAGCCAGCGTGGATTACAGCATGAGATTTAATGAGATGGCAAACAAACCCGCTCAGATGTCTGCTCACGCCAGTTAGTCTGCCTTTAGCTATCCCAGAAGCCTTTGTGTTTGTGTTCATTGTCTGTCCCAGAAGGCTGTGGGGCGGTTTCGCTCTCCAGAGGTAAACAGAGCTGCTAAGCTCCACACTGTGTTGGCTTGTGTGGTGGCGTTGGGTGGGGATTAGTGCGTGTGTGTTTCCTCACACTGAGGAAGTAAAGAAGAGCCTAGTACTTGTGGACAAGTGACCCAGAGAGTGGTAATGCACGTGTGACGTGTGGACGTGCGGACAGAGCCGCAGGTGGAGGGTTCTGGTAGGGTCAAACGCTGGAGGATGTTCTGTTGATTACATACGTTAGGAGGAAGGGAACCGTGTTGAGAGAAGGCTTAGAGTTGCTTAGCAACAGTAATTCATATGTTAATGGAAACAATGGAAATATGAATGTGTGCATTTGCATGTGTGTGTACATAAATACTGTCTTGTTAATGCATTTATGTGTGTGTGTGTGTATACATAAATACTGTCCTGTTAATGCATTTTTGCGTGTGTGTGTGCGTGTGTGCGTGTGTGTGTGTGTGTGTGTGCACCTGCATGCTCGCCTGCATGCGTTTGCTGTGGGTGTGTGTGGTTCAGGGCGGCGGTGTTGACCCCTGAGGGTCAAGAGTTGTCAGAGCGGTTTAGTGATTGCAGCTTTGATGGGAATCAGAACTTCACCTCAAACACAGAACAGCAGAGAGCAGGTGAGTATCAAGCCCAGGTGTACAGATACCCGGGCGAGAAGCTGTAGAACCGACACTACAGTCACTACAGTCACTACAGCTCTGCTTGCTTGATGATTATAAGAGGAAGTACATCACAGATCAAGGCTGGTGGATGATAAAAATCAGTATTCCAAATTTCGACTTCATCGTGAATCTGAAGTTACAGAATCAAAAATCAAACAAAATTCCAAAATTATTTGCCGTAAGACTTATCGGACACCGCGTTCAGTTACGCATTCAGTTACGCGTTCAGTTACGCGTTCAGTTACGCGTTCAGTTCTGCGCATGCGGAGTCCAGATGGGGGTTCCGGTTCCAACGGGTAGTGACATGGCCCACTGGCAGTTGCAATCGATGGTTCAGTAATCATCTACCCAGCCTTGATCTGTGACGTACTTCCTCTCGCAATCATGCGAGCAGAAATTTTAGAAGCGAGCAAAAAACTTAAACGCTCGCTGGAAACTTAAGCTGTGAGAAGCGAGAGCACTTAACCCAGCAAACGCCTGCTGCTCCGCTCCCAGAGGTGGGGTTAGAAGGCAGCGCCCTGGTCCGGGAGGCATCCACCCTGCGCAGAAGCCCCTCCCCCCTCAGCCTGGACTCCAACCGCACCAGGATGGGCTCCTGCCCTGAGATGGGGGGCAACGGGGTGAGATCAAGTGTATGAACATTCACATACACATCCGCTCCCTCACACACATTAATATTTACACACACACATACGATCTTACGCCCTGGAATGAGTTCAATAATAAATGCACACACAATAGCGTGTACACACCACATTTATGCATACACTCCACATACTTATAAGCACATATTAATCAGCACACACACACACACACACCAATGTAAAAATTATGTAAAAACACACACAACTGTCAACAGTATTAGTGTCAATCAGGAAATCAATACTGAATATAATTACTTAACTTTCTGGATATTTCAATCAGTGCTTTTCATGGTACTGGCATTGCTCTCTTTCGCCCCCTATAGGAGGAGAAGGAGAACAAGAAGTCCTCCACCAAAGGTATGACTTGGCTGTAACCCTGAGTAACGACAAATTAGCAACATTTTAAATCACATTAATGTTTAAACCTGGAACACTGTCGTTCTCTTAAAGGGAGTCGTAGCTGATTTTGTGGGGCTAATAATGAATAAACCGCAGTGACTCATTAAACCTTTCATGAAAGATGTACCTGACCCCTGACCCCTGACATCTGAGCCTCCCCACAGGCACACGGACGGTGCTGAGCCGCAGACGGGTGTCTTGTCGTGAGTTGGGCCGCCCCGACTGTGACGGCTGGCTCTGGAAGAAGAGGAAGGAAGCAGGAGTCTTCGTCACTCAGAAGTGGCAGCGCTTCTGGTTCGTCCTGAAGGGGGTCACCATCTACTGGTACACCAGCCAGCAGGTCAGTACTCAGCACCATCTACTGGTACACCAGTCAGCAGGTCAGTACTCAGCACCATCTACTGGTACACCAGCCAGCAGGTCAGTACTCAGCACCATCTACTGGTACACCAGTCAGCAGGTCAGTACTCAGCACCATCTACTGGTACACCAGCCAGCAGGTCAGTACTCAGCACCATCTACTGGTACACCAGCCAGCAGGTCAGTACTCAGCACCATCTACTGGTACACCAGCCAGCAGGTCAGTACTCAGCACCATCTACTGGTACACCAGCCAGCAGGTCAGTACTCAGCACCATCTACTGGTACACCAGCCAGCAGGTCAGTCTACTGGTACTCAGCACCATCTAGTGGTACACCAGCCAGCAGGTCAGTACTCAGCACCATCTACTGGTACACCAGCCAGCAGGTCAGTACTCAGCACCATCTACTGGTACACCAGGTCCACCATCTAGGTCAGTACTCAGCACCATCTACTGGTACACCAGCCAGCAGGTCAGTACTCAGCACCATCTACTGGTACACCAGCCAGCAGGTCAGTACTCAGCACCATCTACTGGTACACCAGCCAGCAGGTCAGTACTCAGCACCATCTACTGGTACACCAGCCAGCAGGTCAGTACTCAGCACCATCTACTGGTACACCAGTCAGCAGGTCAGTACTCAGCACCATCTACTGGTACACCAGCCAATGGGTACACCAGCCAGCAGGTCAGTACTCAGCACCATCTACTGGTACACCAGCCAGCAGGTCAGTACTCAGCACCATCTAGGTACACCAGCCAGCAGGTCATCTACTGGTACACCAGCCAGCAGGTCAGTACTCAGCACCATCTACTGGTACACCAGCCAGCAGGTCAGTACTCAGCACCATCTACTGGTACACCAGCCAGCAGGTCAGTACTCAGCACCATCTACTGGTAGGTACTCAGCACCATCTACTGGTACACCAGCCAGCAGGTCAGTACTCAGCACCATCTACTGGTACACCAGCCAGCAGGTCAGTACTCAGCACCATCTACTGGTACACCAGCCAGCAGGTCAGTACTCAGCACCATCTACACCAGCCAGCAGGTACTCAGCACCATCTACCACCAGCCAGCAGGTCAGTACTCAGCACCATCTACTGGTACACCAGCCAGCAGGTCAGTACTCAGCACCATCTACTGGTACACCAGCCAGCAGGTCAGTACTCAGCACCATCTACTGGTACACCAGCCAGCAGGTCAGTACTCAGCACCATCTACTGGTACACCAGCCAGCAGGTCAGTACTCAGCACCATCTACTGGTACACCAGCCAGCAGGTCACCAGCTCTCAGCACCATCTACTGGTACACCAGCCAGCAGGTCAGTACTCAGCACCATCTACTGGTACACCAGCCAGCAGGTCAGTACTCAGCACCATCTACTGGTACAGCAGCCACCGGGATATACACCATTACCATCTACTGGTACACCAGCCAGCAGGTCAGTACTCAGCACCATCTACTGGTACACCAGCCAGCAGGTCAGTACTCAGCACCATCTACTGGTACACCAGCCAGCAGGTCAGTACTCAGCACCATCTACTGGTACACCAGCCAGCAGGTCAGTACTCAGCACCATCTACTGGTACACCAGCCAGCAGGTCAGTACTCAGCACCATCTACTGGTACACCATCTACTCAGCACCATCTACTGGTACACCAGCCAATAGGTCAGTACTCAGCACCATCTACTGGTACACCACCAGGTCCAGCAGGTCAGGACAGTACTCAGCACCATCTACTGGTACACCAGCCAGCAGGTCAGTACTCAGCACCATCTACTGGTACACCAGCCAGCAGGTCAGTACTCAGCACCATCTACTGGTACACCAGCCAGCAGGTCAGTACTCAGCACCATCTACTGGTACACCAGTACTCAGCACCATCTACTGGTACACCAGGGTCAGCACTCAGCACCATCTACTGGTACACCAGCCAGCAGGTCAGTACTCAGCACCATCTACTGGTACACCAGCCAGCAGGTCAGTACTCAGCACCATCTACTGGTACACCAGCCAGCAGGTCAGTACTCAGCACCATCTACTGGTACACCAGCCAGCAGGTCAGTACTCAGCACCATCTACTGGTACACCAGCCAGCAGGTCAGTACTCAGCACCATCTACTGGTACACCAGCCAATAGGTCAGTACTCAGCACCATCTACTGGTACACCAGCCAGCAGGTCAGTACTCAGCACCATCTACTGGTACACCAGCCAATAGGTCAGTACTCAGCACCATCTACTGGTACACCAGCCAATAGGTCAGTACTCAGCACCATCTACTGGTACACCAGCCAGCAGGTCAGTACTCAGCACCATCTACTGGTACACCAGCCAACACACACACAGCAACACACACAGACACAGAAAGTCACAGACACTGCAACAGACAGACACTGTAACACAGACACAATCACTTTCATTCACAGGAGGAGAAAGCAGTTGGATTAGTCAAGATCGGAAGCTACTGCATCGAAAGTGCAGGGGAACACAAGAGGAAGTAGTAAGTTCACACACACA
>JAGXOD010000087.1:872500-892500 GCA_020368025.1 Brachyhypopomus occidentalis | reverse complement strand
TCCAGGCCACGCCCACCCCTGACTCCAGGCCCCGCCTCTTTCCTGAACCGGGCCTGGAATGGAGCCGGGTCAGTTCCCTAGTCCAGCCTTGTACTCACAAGAATGATTTAGTGTTGCTAAGCAACATTAAGAAATATTTTAAAGCTAACTGTAGCTAGTCAGAACAACTTGTAAGGGGGTTCACTTGCTCTCTGCATGTTTGTCTGAAGTGGACTGTAAAGTTCGGAGGTCTGATGGGTGGAGATGTTGGGCTCCAGGGTCCTTCACAGGAGACACTCCACGCTGACTTTGCTGTCTGTCTTCACTGGGAGAAACCACACGTCTTCTTCTACGTAGTAGCACACTGGGTTAGGTAGACTTCACCTCCCTCAGCTCCAATCTCACCCAGTCAGAACCGTACAGTGCAGGATCTGAATGCTGGTTCTGAAATCAGAACATGAGTCTCTAATGTCACTGACTAATATTCCATGAACACAGTGGTATCTTTCTGAAGCAGGGTCCTTTTAACAACTGTGATTAATTAAATATATAAAAAAGATTTTTACATATAAGCAGTTTTAAGTGAGTGCTTTTAAAGAATTGTCTTTAGAAGTTACTGTATATGTTTTTACTTATCATATTTGTATGTTGTTAATATGTAAAAATGGAGGACAAGAATATTTGTAAACAATCATGGATTGTTCCAATGGAACTTCTACCGATTATTCAAGAAACAAACGCGAGGGCTAAAACATCAAAGAATATTACAAATAAAAGTGTTTATTAAGACACTGTCCACACCGCTGTAAGCATAAGGAAGTGTTTATTAAGACACTGTCCACACCGCTGTAACCAAAAGGAAATGTTTATTAAGACACTGTCCACATCATTGTAAATAAAACAGTTGTATGAGAAATGTTGAAATTTAGATATTTAGTGTCAGCTGTTTCTTTTCCTCTAAAGTGAGAAGCGAGCCTCTCTGGCCCGTGTGTCTATGCTGACAGGCTGCGTTGGGTTCCAGCCATGTCCAAGTTTCTTGGAGAGTGGTGGGCTAAGTCACGGGAGTGATCTGTGCTGGCAGATCCAACCTCAAACTCCGTTCTAAGAGTTTGTCTTTAGATTGTCTCAGTGGACACTTTCCCCCCAGCTACAGCCCTTCACACACCTGCAGAACAAAACACACGAGTTTCCTGTGTGCATTTGAAAGTGAGGAAGAGGATGAGGAAGAGGACACGATTCCTGTTCTTCACACACCTGTCGGATCTCGGCACTGCTGTGGTAATTTGCTGCTCGTGCTCTGTGCACCTGGGGGGGGTGACCAGCTTCAGCCCTGGACTGTCGTGCACAGCACACGTTGCCATAACAGTGGAAAACAAAACTATTGTATAAGCAAAATTACCATAAATGCAGAATGAGCTATAAATGTTCTGTGTTGATGTGCTGGACGTTGTTCTGTCTCTGTGTGGGTGTCTGCGCAGGTTTGCAGGTGCAGGACAACGCTGGACCAAGACAGGTGGACACACTGAATGTCCTCAGAGGAGCTGCATCACTGCTAATGCCTCACACACACCACAGCAGTACTACAGCAGTACTACAGCAGTACAACAGCAGTACTACAACAATACAACAGCAGTACTATAGCATTACAACAGCAGTACTACAGCAGTACTATAGCATTACAACAGCAGTACTACAGCAGTACTACAACAGTACTACAGCAGTACTATAGCATTACAACAGCAGTACTACAGCAGTACAACAGCAGTACTACAACAGTACTATAGCATTACAACAGCAGTACAACAGCAGTACTACAGCAGTACTACAGCAGTACTATAGCATTACTATAGCATTACAACAGCAGTACTACAGCAGTACTACAACAGTACAACAGCAGTACTACAGCAGTACTATAGCATTACAACAGCAGTACTACAACAGTACAACAGCAGTACTACAGCATTACAACAGCAGTACTACAGCAGTACAACAGCAGTACTACAGCAGTAATACAGCATTACAACAGCAGTACTATAGCAGTACTACAGCAGTAATACAGCATTACAACAGCAGTACTATAGCAGTACAACAGCAGTACTACAGCAGTACAACAGCAGTACTACAGCATTACAACAGCAGTACTACAGCAGTAATACAGCATTACAACAGCAGTACTATAGCAGTACTATAGCATTACTATAGCATTATAACAGCAGTACAACAGCATTACAACAGCAGTACTACAGCAGTACAACAGCAGTACTACAGCAGTACTACAGCAGTAATACAGCATTACAACAGCAGTACTATAGCAGTACTACAGCAGTAATACAGCAGTACAACAGCAGTACTACAGCATTACAACAGCAGTACTACAGCAGTACTACAGCATAACAACAGCAGTACTATAGCAGTACTATAGCATTACAACAGCAGTACTACAGCAGTACAACAGCATTACAACAGCAGTACTACAGCAGTAATACAGCATTACAACAGCAGTACTACAGCAGTACTACAGCAGTAATACAGCATTACAACAGCAGTACTACAGCAGTACTATAGCATTACAACAGCAGTACTATAGCAGTACAACAGCAATACTACAACATTACTATAGTACTACAACATTACTACTGCAGTACTACAACATTACTACAGCAGTAATGTACATTACTACAACACTACTATAGCATACTATTTATTTATACATCCTCTAGTATTTTAGTCTTTTACAAACACAGGAGGAAAGCGTACACACATAAACACACATGTTTACATCCCATAGCTCCTCGTGACGTGATCTCATGATCTTACGTTACAGTTCCACCCTGTGAGCTTCTCCTGCCACTGTGCGACTGGCAAATTGGTATTAACACACTTCACTTCTTTATTAACAACATCCTACTACTGAAGGCAAATAGCTAGTTGGTCTTAGGTTTCATGTCACATTAGCACTTAATAACAGCAATAATTATACATTAGGATACTTATACCAGCCGAAATATCACTTTTGATTTCGTAACCCTCAGTTTGGTGTGAAGCCGGAAATCAAGACAGATTATTTCCATTTGCTGATGTTCCTAAATCCACCAGCTCACAGCAAAGCTCTCCGGTTGCCGTGGCCGTTACTGTCGGACTGATCGGATCGTCATGACGTAGAACATGGACAACAGTCGCACTGCCAGGCAACACCAGCCAGGTCGTGTCCCCTGCGCAGAGCACAGCTGTAGAACGTGAGTGCTGGTCTGGGACCAGATTCTGTGTCCATACACATGCTGGTCTGGGACCAGATTCTGTGTCCATACACATGCTGGTCTGGGACCAGATTCTGTGTCCATACACATGCTGGTCTGGGACCAGATTCTGTGTCCATACACATGCTGGTCTGGGACTAAATGCCAGTAACTGCGGTGCTGTTTCATCCCGCTGAGCCTGTACATGTGTGTAGTCACCGTCCTCATGCACCGCACACGCGTGTCCACAGAGCATCCTGTCTGTCCACTGCTGATCCGCGCGACCTCTGAACTCTCTCCATGACTCTAGCAGCTCACCTCGTAAGCCTCTGTCCTCTCGGTGTGTGTCTGGGCGGGGCGGGTGGGGCACGAGGGGCACTGTAGCCGCCTGAACCCCATCAGCAGCGCCACCCCCCCCAGCAGCTGCACCCATGCCCCCACCCACCCGAAATACAGCGACCCAGCCGGGTGGAGAGTCAGACTGGGCAGCTTGTGTTCGTCGAGTCCTTGGAACCCTGACGTAGCTGAGGCCAGTTCCACCCCCAGCTCGGGGAGGTGATGCGTGTACACTCCCAAAGCAAGCAGGCTGAGCACGCCCGACAGCGCCACCAACAGGCCGCCGCCCGCCGCTACGCTTCTGAGCGGCACGTCGGTCCAGCAGCGGACGGCGATGCTGGCGAGCACGATGCCGGCGCCGCACAGGAAGAGGGAGGAGAGGACGAGGCCCTGAGCCGCACGCACACGCACGTCCCGCTGATAGGGCCCAGACACCGGCCAGCACTGCCTCAGCTCGGGATTGGCTACCTGCAGGCAGCTCTCCCATAGGCCGTCAGAGCGGAGGAGGAGGAGCTCCGTGCCTTTGGCTCCGCCCATGGCCTGGCTGGCCCCGCCCAGACGAGCTTGCCCTTCCCGCCACTGCGGGGTGATGGCCGCCGTGAACACCAACACCAGGCCCAGTGGAGCAAACACAATACCTGTCACCATGGAGGCGGGGGTATGCATTGTGGGTAATGTAGTTCCACAGAACAAGTCCAGGTTTTTCGGTTTCCAGGGTACTGGAACGATGTCTTAGTCGGGCTGTGAAACAACGGCGAAGATCAGGAGACAAGAAACAACGGCACACACACGCAGACGAAGGACTCCGGGTCCACCACACAACACAGACTGAACGCTGCGCACACACCTGACAGACGCACCGCCGCGTGTCTCTGCGTGTCTCTGCGTGTCTCTGCTCTGAAGCTCCTGGGCTCCGTCCGTGTGCCTCCTCTTCAGAATGGCTGCAAGCATTGCTGTTGCTCTTGGCAACTGGCAGAGTGTAGGTGAATGTCTGCCTGTTGCTAAGAGACAGAACCTGGGAAATTTTGCGAATGCAAGCTTGCTGACAGATAGAGATGTAGATGGTCTCTGAGCATTTAGCTACAAGCATGTGTGTGTGTTTGTCTGTATGTGTATGTCTGTGAGTGTGTGTGTGTGTCTGTGTCTGTGTGTGTGTGTGTGTGTGTGTGTGTGTGTGTTTGTTTATGTGTGTGTGTGTGTGTGTGTGTGTGTGTGTGTGTGTGTGTGTGTATATGTATGTGTGTGTGTGTGTGTGTGTGTGTGTGTGTGTGTGTGTGTGTGTGTGTGTGTGTGTATGTGTGTGTGTGTGTGTGTGTGTGTGTGTGTGTGTGTGTGTGTGTGTGTGTGTGTGTGTGTGTGTGTGTGTGTGTGTGTGTGTGTGTGTGTGTGTGTGTGTGTGTGTGTGTGTGTGTGTGTGCGTGTGTATGTGTGTGTGTGTGTATGAATGTACTAGACAGATAAAAAGAGTTTTTACACACTGCTGTAGATGAGAATGACAATCTGACGTCTACCTCACTGTGCATATCCTCACACACACACCCACATACACACATATACACACACACATATACACACCCACACACACACACACACACACACACACACACACACACACACACACACACACATACACACAGGTAAAGCTGAGGGCAGGATGGTCATTGTGCAAAATTTTAAAAGTTCAATACTCTAAATTCTCAATACTTACATGAGCAGAAAGGCCCACAGACAGCAGAAAGGCCCACAGACAGCAGAAAGCCCACAGACAGCAGAAAGGCCCACAGACAGCAGAAAGCCCACAGACAGCAGAAAGGCCCACAGACAGCAGAAAGCCCACAGACAGCAGAAAGCCCACAGACAGCAGAAAGGCCCACAGACAGCAGAAAGGCCCACAGACAGTGCCATCCTGGCTGGAGGGTTCCTCATCCTCCTACTCTGGAGCTCAGACACTGGATGACACTGGATGATAGAGTGAAATAATTAGCAACACAAAGCAGAAGTATTTAATAATGATGCGGCTAGTCTGCCATTTGGAGTGAGTATGGATGTGTGTGTGTGTGTGTGTGTGTGTGTGTGTGAGAGAGAGAGAGAGAGAGAGATACCTTTTTCATACATCATGATCACACATACATCAGATACATCATGATGAAAAATGCTTTTTGTACTAACTGCAGCTTACATAGTGTCACGTTTAGCTCCTCCCACTACTGTCAGTCTGTCACGTTTAGCCCTGCCTCCTCCTGTCAGTCTGTCACGTTTAGCCCTGCCTCCTCCTGTCAGTCTGTCACGTTTAGCCCTGCCTCCTCCTGTCAGTCTGTCACGTTTAGCCCTGCCTCCTCCTGTCAGTCTGTCACGTTTAGCCCTGCCTCCTGCTGTCAGTCTGTCACGTTTAGCCCTGCCTCCTCTTGTCAGTCTGTCACGTTCAGCCCTGCCTCCTCCTGTCAGTCTGTCACATTCAGCCCTGCCTCCTCCTGTCAGTCTGTCACGTTTAGCCCTGCCTCCTCCTGTCAGTCTGTCACGTTTAGCCCTGCCTCCTCCTGTCAGTCTCTCTTAGCCTCTCTGTCTGTTTGTTGTGGTGTTCCATGTGCTTTTGGTTAAACACGCCTCGTCCTTCGTTACTCCTCCCCGTTTATCATTGTAATAATCTGTTTATAGTTTGTTTTTTAGTATTGGTCATGTAGTACTAGCATATATTCCTCTTGTTTGCAGTGTAGGGGGCGGGTCAGTGATTTCTGTTGTGCCTTTGTACTTCCTGGTTGTTTTTCATACATTCGTTCAAGTTTATGGTAACGGTTTCTGTTTTGGTTTCCTTTGTTTTACTTCTTTGGTCCTCTGTACTTGGTTCATATGTCTCGTCTCAGTTTGTGTCTGTACTCAGCTAGTTCATCCCTGCGGTAGGTAAATGTTCATGTGGGTTGGTGTGAGTAGTTCTGATTTAGGTTAACATGCTGTTACGAATAGACCACACAGAGAGGGATCCAAATGCGGAAACGAGTTCGTCTTTATTTGACTAGGCAGTACACTTATACTCGAGATGTTAGTGGTATAGCGTATTGCGAACTCGTTGTAAAGGTCGTTGTCGGGACAGTCAGGGTTCGGCACGGGTAGGCAGATTCCGGGAGGTACCAAATCGCTAGGCAAGAGACGAGGTCTAGGACGGGAGCAGAAGTCGGTACACAGGTAAGCAGGCAGGTAATAATAACGCTCGGTATGCAACATCGGTTGGCAATACTTCGCAACCAGGAAGTGACAGAGGGGTGTATATATATGGGAAGAAAGGGGAGTGGAAAGGAGCAGGTGATCAGAGGGCGGAGGAAGGGGTGTTGATCCTAACACATGCCTACAGCGTGTATGATAGTTGTGCTTGGTGTGTAATCGGCTCCTGTTCTATGTTCTGTCTCTTGTATATCAGTTGTGATTTACTTGTAGCCCCTGTGTTTGTGTTCTTCATCTGGGTCTCTCAGTCTGTCTCTAGTGTGACGTTCGCTAAAGAAGTCGCATAGGACCTGTGCCCTTCGAGTTGGCATGGTAACCTTAAATAAGAATATCAGCCTGTTCCTTAAAAATCACCTCCACATAGTTCAGAAATCGAGAAGAAAGACATACATACAGTGGTGTGTACAGGGGTGTGTATGACTGGTGTGTACAGGGGTGTGTTCAGGGGTGTGTACACTGTTGTGAACACTGTTGTTTTTTGCATGTCACACTTAAAGATCATTTCAGATCATAAAACAAATTGAATTATTACACAAAGAAATCACAAGTAAACACAGACTGCAGTTTTTAAATGAGCTTTTTATTTTAAGGCGCTACCTTCCCCTTACTGGAAACCATGTGACCACATTTATCCCACCTGATTGGCTCCGATGTGTTTGCTGCATGTCCTGCTGAAGTGGATTAGTGAGCTGATGTCTCAGTCACTTCTAGCATTCAATTCATGTGCCTGTTTGGCCCCAGCGCCGTCTGACTGGAGCTTCCTTGTTGTGTGAGGGGATGAGGGAATATACAGTATATTTTAACTGCATTTAACTGCAAAACGTCAAGAGGGCATAAATCTAGAGGAATGCTATTTTTGCTATGTCTCTGGGAACAGGTTAAGGTTCATAAAGCTCCTCACCTGTCTGTCTTTGACTTATCACTCCTAATCTGTATATGTATGCATGTGTGTGTTGGCATTTATGCGCGTGTATGTGTGTGTGTTCATTTACTGGCACAGTAACTAATGTGTGACAGTTCCGTCAAAAAGAAAGAGTGTGTCATTAACAAGGTTTTGTCACCTTGTCAGCCAGAATACATGGTGACACAATAGCACACCAAACCCAGCGCCTTCAACAACAAAACATTAAAATACATGCATGCCTGGTGTCATGACAACCCTGTAACAAACACGGTTGAATGAGAAGGCAATCCTGCCACATACAGTACATTTTTACACACACACACACACACACACGCATACACACAAGAGGAAAAGGGTGGATGAAAATGCATCTGTTCATTGAGCATAAAGATTGTAAGTTTCAAAAGTGCAGCTGGGATCTCTTGGAGGGACGGGGCTACGGGGCACATGTGGGTTTGGGAGTTTGGGGGATGCATGCTAAGGGTAAAGGGCAGGAGGGAGGGTTCTACCTCTCCACACTCCACCTGCCTCTGTTTATCTGCTTCTGTTCATCTTATTTTTGATTCTCTGATTTGCTGATTCTCTGATCCTGATTATTTGATTCTCTGATTGTCTGATTATCTGATTATCTTATTGTCTATTTGCTGATTATTTGATTGTCTGACTCTCTGATGCTCTGATTCTCTGATTGTATGATTCTCTGATTGTATGATTCTCTGATTGTATGATTCTCTGATTGTCTATTTGCTGATTCTCTGATTGTCTGATTCTCTGATGCTCTGATTCTCTGATCGTCTGGTTCTCTGATGCTCTGATTCTCTTGATTCTCTGATTGTCTGATTGTATGATTCTCTGATGCTCTGATTCTCTGATTGTCTGATTCTCTGATGCTCTTGATTGTCTGATTCTCTGATTCATATTCTCTTTCAGTTTGTACTGACTACATTATGTTCTCGTCCAGTAAGGAGGAGTAGGAGGAGAGAGATTAAACAGTTAAACACCTTCCCTCATCACTTAAACAGAACAAAGTTAAACAAAGTTCAAGTTCATGAAGAGGAAGGTGCGCCATGATTGTGTATCACAGATTTAATCCCACGTGAGTTAATCCCACGTGCTTCCTTGAACTACTTAGCAAATCCAGGCAGGTGGAACGAAGCATGCACATGCATACTACACATGTAGACTGGCAAGAGACAGACTGAACACACACACACACACACACACACACACACACAGGCATCCACCCACACCCTGTTTGTTGTTCTGACTAACTCGCAAAATATCAGATCTGGAAGCACATGCACATACACACGCTAACACTGACTGGTTCACTGACACGCACATACACACGCTAACACTGCAAGACTCCCTGAAGCTGGAAGCATCAGCCTCTGATCCACGCAAGCTCTTCAACATTTTCTCCTCTCTTTTAAACTCTCCCACTCCCCCACCGCCCTCTACTCTCTCCCCTGAGGATTTTGTCACCTTCTTTGAGGAGAAGGTTGATAAGATTCGCAGATCCTTTTCTCTACCAATATCCTTCCTACTGAACACCACCCTCCACCTCATTCCCTGTCTTGCTTTTCTCCTCTTTCCACAGATGACATCATACAGTTGGTCTCATCCAACAATCCTACTACCTGTCCACTGGACCCGATTCTATCCACGCTATTTCAGACAATAGCACCTGACCTTCTACCTTTCATCACTCATGTCATCAACAGCTCCTTGTCAACAGGCAATGTACCAGCTATCTTCAAGACTGCAAGAGTGATCCCCATCTTGAAGAAGCCTACTCTGGACTGTTCTGACATCAGCAATTACAGACCTGTATCTCTTCTTTCTTTCCTATCTAAGGTCTTGGAGCGTTCTGTTTATAACCAACTGTCTCTATTTCTTTCTCTGAACAACCTACAGGACCCAAACCAGTCTGGCTTCAAACCGGCGCACTCTACTGAAACTGCTCTCATCGCAGTTACAGAGAAGCTGCATGCTGCTAGATCTGCCAAACTGTCTTCGGTCCTAATTCTGCTTGACCTCTCTGCAGCCTTCGACACCGTTGACCACCAGATCCTCCTGTCTGACCTCAGAAGACTTGGAATCACTGGCACTGTCTGGCAGTGGTTTAAGTCTTATCTAGATGGGAGACCTTACCAAGTATCTTGGCAGGGGGCCACATCTGCTCCTTCCAGGCTCACCACAGGTGTCCCACAAGGCTCAGTGCTCGGTCCTCTGCTCTTCTCTCTTTACACTCGTTCTCTTGGTGATGTAATATCCTCCCATGGATTTTCCTATCACTGTTATGCTGATGACACTCAACTTGTCCTTTCCTTTCCACCTTCTGACACACAGGTTTCATCTCGGATCTCGGCTTGTCTTGCTGATATCTCATCTTGGATGTCGGCTCATCACTTGAAGCTGAACCCCAGCAAGACTGAATTACTGTTCATCCCTGGAACTTCAAGTCCTCGCCAGGATCTTTCCATCTCTTTTGAGAACTCGCTGGTCACCACATCTGCTGAAGCTCGAAGCCTTGGTGTAGTTGTGGATGACCAGTTATCGTTCTCAACCCATGTTGCAAACCTGACTCGGTCATGCAGATTTCTCCTTTACAACATTCGGAGAATTCGACCTTTTCTGTCTAGCGAGTCTACTCAAGTGCTTGTTCAGTCTCTTGTCATTTCAAGACTTGACTACTGCAACTCACTCCTGGCTGGTCTTCCTATGCGTACCATCAGGCCCTTGCAACTGATCCAGAACTCGGCGGCTCGACTTGTCTTCAATGTTCCTAAGTTCAGCCATGTTACTCCTCTGCTGCACTCTCTTCACTGGCTTCCTGTAGCTGCCCGCATCAGATATAAAACCCTGATGCTGGCCTACAAGGCTAAGAATGGACCAGCACCTCCATACATGGTGGCAATGGTCAAATCCCGATCTGTACCCAGAGCTCTTCGAGCTCTTGCTGTTTTTAAGCGAAGACTGAAGACACATCTGTTTCAAGAGCACTTAAATTAAATTTTACTACACTAGCATTTATTAAATATTTGTGACTGTAATGACTTTTCTTGCTTTTTGTCACGGTGAGGGAGGCTCCCCCTACCGGTCGCCTACGGTACAGCGGCAGTTGTCCTGTTGTTGTTGCGTTGTGTGCTTCCCTCAGGTGGGTGGGGCTTATTAGCTCCCTCACCTGATGGTAGTTTGTCTGTCTATATATGCCTTGTCTGTGTACCAGTTGACTGCTGGTTATTGTATCCTTAATTTGGATCAGTGCACGGGATTTTGGTTAGCGCACTTTATTTATTAAACCCCTCTTTTTCTCTGAGACTTGGCGTGATCGCTTCCTTTTAGTTCGCACACCCTGCCCGTCACAGAATAACCAGCCACCTTTCGAAGCTGCCAGTCTCCTTTACTTTCTCCTTCGTTTGTGGTCATGTCTCGTGGTAAGTGTTTGTCTACGTGAGATTCCGTTGTTTGAATGTATGTGGAGGAGAGCTGGGTTGCAAACCGCTCGTCCCGTCGTGCCTACGTGCTTGGCTGCTCTGGAGGGAGGCCCGCCGGTGAAAGGGTAAGTGCGCGTTTGTGTTGTCTGCGTGTATGTGTTGTGTGCAGGTTCCTCCTACAGGTTGGCAGTGGAGCCCCTGGACCTTGTGGGACCTCCAAAGTAGGCAGGAGCCCCCCTATGTGATGGGGTGACCGGAGCACGGGTCATAAGTAGCCTCCCTGGAGGGGAAGGGCTCCCCGGATGTGTGGGGACCAGAGGGCTCCGGCCTGAAGAGCTCCTGCTGAAGACAGAGGTCCCCCCCCTCGTGCTCGGGGTGGCTAGGAGGTTGGTCCTGGGGTGTGACCGGTCACCAGTGGGGAAGGAGTGCTTCCCCCTGGAACCTCCGGCAGAGTGGAGGAGTCCACCCTGCTATGCACCTCCCCATTAGGGGCAGTCTCCCCGACCGGTTAGGGTTGCCCAGGGCCATACCCTGGGGTGTAGCCGGCCACCAGTGGGGAAGGAGTGCTTCCCCCCTGGAACCTCCGGCAGGGTGGAGGAGTCCACCCTGCTATGCACCTCCCCATGAGGGGCGGTCTCCCCGGCCGGTTAGGATTGCCCAGGGTGACTCCAGGCCCTGTGCAGGGATTGGCCCCGGGCCGAGAGGTAGGTCCAGGAGGCGTTCAACTATATGGTAGGTAGGTAGCCTGCACACACGCCCCCCTAGTGTTTGTGTTTGTCCTAGCGTGCTTGTGAATTGTTGTATGTAATTCCCCGTACGCTCCTCCTCCAAGGGGGCGTTTGGGGGAGGGGCTATGGAGGGCGCAGCTCCTACGGGAGGCCCTGGTCAGGGTAAGTGCGCGTCTGTGTTGTGTGTGTGTGTGTGCGTACGTATTGTGTGCAGGTTCCTCCCGCGGTTGACTGTGGAGTCCCTGGACCTTGTGGGACCTCCAAAGTAGGCAGGAGCCCCCCGATGTGATGGGGTGACCGGAGCCCTGGTCGTAAGTAGCCTCCCTGGAGGGGATGGGCTCCCCGTGTGTGGGGGACCAGAGGGCTCCGGCCTGAAGAGCTCCTGCTGAAGACAGAGGTCCCCCCCTCGTGCTCGGGGCGACTAGGAGGTTCGCCCTGTGGAGTAGCCGACCCACGTTGGGGAAGGAGTAATTCCCCCCCTGGAACCTCCGGCAGTGTGGAGGAGTCCACCCTGCTATGTACTGCCTCTAGTGAGGGGCGGTCTCCCCGGCCGTGCTAGGGATGCCCAGGGGAACTCCCGGCCCCATACAGGGGTCTAACCCGAGCCGAGAGGGTGGTCCAGGAGACGCTCAACTGTGCAGTAGGGAGGTAACCTGCACACACGCACACTTTGTGGGGCCCTTGGGGCGTGAGGGCTCTGTGACCGACTGGGGCGTGGTTTTGTCTTGTTGACGGCCCAGTCGGTCCAGGGTCTAAATTGTGTTCTATGTTTTATGTTTCAGCTCCGGGACCGCAGGAGGCGTTTCCCTGCCTTGTCCCCGCCTTCCTGCCCCTTCGTCTGGCGTCTTGTGTTCTGCCGCTGTGAACCGCACATCGGGCCGTAGTGCGGCTTGGTGGGGGGTCTGTCACGGTGAGGGAGGCTCCCCTACCGGTCGCCTACGGTACAGCGGCAGTTGTCCTGTTGTTGCGTTGTGTGCTTCCCTCAGGTGGGTGGGGCTTATTAGCTCCCTCACCTGATGGTAGTTTGTCTGTCTATATATGCCTTGTCTGTGTACCAGTTGACTGCTGGTTATTGTATCCTTAATTTGGATCAGTGCACGGGATTTTGGTTAGCGCACTTTATTTATTAAACCCCTTTTTTCCTCTGAGACTTGGCGTGATCGCTTCCTTTTAGTTCGCACACCCTGCCCGTCACACTTTTATCTTATAAGTAGGGTTTTTTTAGTATATATTTGAGTATATCTAGGCGTCCATACTGACTCTATCTAATAATATCTTTGCTTAAAGTTTCTTCCTGATTTTAGCCTAAACTAACTAGCTAGAGATTTTGTTCTGAGTAAAACAATGAAGCACTTTTTGTAAGTCGCTCTGGATAAGGGCGTCTGCTAAATGCCGTAAATGTAAATGTAAAACTGACTGGTTCACTGACATGCACATACACACGCTAACACTGACTGGTTCACTGACGCACATACACACGCTAACACTGACTGGTTCACTGACACGCACATACACACGCTAACACTGACTGGTTCACTGACATGCACACACACACGCTAACACTGACTGGTTCACTGACATGCACACACACACACGCAAACACTGACTGGTTCACTGACACGCACATACACACACTAACACTGACTGGTTCACTGACACGCACACACACACGCTAACACTGACTGGTTCACTGACGTGCACACAGACACGCTAACACTGACTGGTTCACTGACGTGCACACAGACACGCTAACACTGACTGGTTCACTGACATGCACATACACACGCTAACACTGACTGGTTCACTGACACACACACACACACGCTAACACTGACTGGTTCACTGACGCGCACATACACACGCTAACACTGACTGGTTCACTGACACGCACATACACACGCTAACACTGACTGGTTCACTGACATGCACACACACGCGCTAACACTGACTGGTTCTCTGACGCGCACAGACACGCTAACACTGACTGGTTCACTGACACGCACATACACACGCTAACACTGACTGAGTCAAAGTGTCAGTCTGTGTGCAGTTGTAGCCAAATGTTTTGGGAATGGCACAAATTGTGGTGTTCACAAAGATTGCTGCCTCTGTTTCTATGGGGGCTAATTTGTATTAACTGGATGGTGAAGAGTGATTAGATGAATTGCAATTAATTGCAAAGTCATTCCCTGTCATCAAAATGACCTTATCACAAAAATTACTGCATTCTAGCCACTGCACTTCAGCCCTACAAAATAGCCTACTAACGTCATTTCAGTGATGATCTCATTAGCTCAGGAGAAAAGGTTAATGAGCACAAGACAGCTGACATCACTCTGTCGTGCTGATTAGAAGAGCAGACTGGTTGCTTTAAAAGGGTGGCGGTGCTTTAAGTTTCCTTCTGTTAACCACGGTCACCTCCAAGGAAACGTGCAGTCGTCATTGTATCTGAATAGCTTCACAGGCGAGGACAGTGCTGCTTGTAAGATGCACCTCAGTCAACCATTTATCCAATTATAAGGACTTCAAGGAGACTGGATCACCTGCAGTGAAGAAGCTGCAGGGAGCCAAGAAAGACAAGCAAGTGTCAGGACCATCTGCTAAAGGGGTCAGGGTTAGGGTTAGGGATAGGGTTATGGTTAGGTTTTAGGGTTAGATCAGGGTTGGGGTCATGGTCAGGCTTGGGGTTAGGGTTAGATTAGGGTTAGGTCAGGGTTTGGGTCAGGGTTTAGGTTGGGGTTAGATCAGGGTTAGGGTTAGATCGGGTCAGGGTTAGATCAGGGTTGGGGTTAGCTCAGGAAAATCGGGTCACCACCAGTGCAGAGCTGGCTCAGGTGGAGCGCAGATGTGAGGGCATCTGAACACAGTGAGATGAAGGCTTTTGGAGGACGGCTTGGCGTCAAGAAGGGCAGCAAAGAACCCACTTCACTCAGAGACAAACATCAAGGACAGACTGGCACTCTGCAGGAAGTACAGGGACTGGACTACAGGACTGGGGGAAGGTTCTTTTCTCTGGTGAAGCCCCTTCAGACTGTTTGGGACATCTGGACAAATGATGCCTGGAGAAGAGCAGGTGAGAGCCACCATGTTTACCCATGACGGAGCACCATGTCACAAGGCAAAAGTGATAACCAAGTGGACAAAATATTGAAAGTTTGGGTCCAACCTGTGGTCAGTCCTCAAAAAGAGGGTGGACAAACAAAAGTCCAGAAGTTCTGATCAGCTACAAGTTCTGATTAGGCTAGTATGGGTCGCCATCACTCAAGATTTTGCCCAGAAGCTGATATACAGCATGCAGCGGTGAACTGCAGAAGTCTTAAAGGGTCAACACTGTAAATATTAAGTCTTTATTTAAACTGGATATATTTGTCAAAGTTAAATGTATGGAATGCTTATAATTGTATTTCATTATACCATAAACATCTGACAAAAGGTTGTAAAAAAAACTGAGGCAGCAAACATTGTGAAAAACAAAATTTGTGCCAATCTCAGAACGTTTAGCCATGACTATGTGAGTGTGTTGGCTTCCATGAGCCTCCTTGAAGAGCTGAGATAGAGCTTGAATTACACTGAAAACTTTGATATTTTTCTTTATTTTCCTTATAAAATCAGGTGAAATACAAAAAGGAATAAAAATGATATACAACAGAGGCATTAAACACTTGAAATGTCATATAGTTCTTATGAAGCCATATCCCATAACACGCTCGCAAAACTCGAATACCGCCCGTCAGGTGGAATTTTTTCAAGGGAAAATTTCAGTGGTTCATTTAGACTTTTTGTTAATTAAATGTGGGAGGACAAGAGGAATGCTGTCGCCAAGGTGACGGAGCAGCCTCGAAATGTGTGAAGCCGGAAACCGGCGGTCCGCTGCCAAAGCCACGTGTGAAACACTGACAGAAATACGTGAAGGCAGAAATGTGAGACATTGAGGAATGACTGGAGCCGCTTCAGATGTGAAACTACAGGTTAGAAGCTACCAGACTTCGTCAGAAGTGTAGGGGCATAATTATAGTTCAGAAAACGTACATTAAAAGAAAAACACGACCTCAGCATTGATTGTCAAGAGCACGTTCTCAATCCACGGAAATGACGAGGCATGAGGAGTAGTGTGGTGATGGGGGCGTGTTCAACAACACACTGCAGTCCCTAAAACTACAACACAAAGCACATGCTATATGCTCACTGCAACACACCCACAGGACTCTCTCGTTAATCTTACTTATATTTACAATTAATATTTACAACACATCCATTCACAGCAATTTTGTCCAACACAATTGCTGATGTCATATGCCAACAAAATAATGATAAATTCCAGGGAATAAGTGGTATTTACAAAGGCAACTCGGGTGATTTATTGGGCTGTAAGCCGACTGACACACTTCTAATGTCCTCGCTTGGCCAGACGTGTCCCAGTGGGGTCTGTGTGGGCGGAGGCAGTGCTTTGGGTGGGAGGGCGAGGCAACACTGTCAGCAGGCCCAGCACACGCTGCTTATAACTCCATTAGCGTGACCTGGAAGTGATTGACCATAACCTCGGAAATCTCGATGAGGAAGGCAGAGTGGTTGCTGTAGTGTTCAATTATGTTGTCATCCATGTTCACAAATATCCTGCAAGAGAGAAAAAAGAAGTAATGAATAATGTGAGACAGGAGAATGGCGCTACCTCCATAAAACATCACAGACTGCTTAAATCTCCAGACTGTTTATTATCCAAGTTTGGATTCAAGTTTGGATCATTTATATATTGGTTAAAGCTCAGCAGTTTCTCTGATAGGTTTGACACCCATGATGTAATAGTTGAGCTAATGTGTGTTAACGATGCTCCGTGCTCTCAGAGATCCTTTCAGGGATCTTCTCAGAGATCCTTTCAGGGATCCTCTCAGAGATCCTTTCAGGGATCCTCTCAGGGATCCTCTCCTTAGCTCCAGAGTGGAAGCAAAAATAAGCCTTCCGTACTCCTTCCAAATTCACTTCTTGGCAACATCCTGAGTCAGATCTCACCCAACTGATCCCTGCGCTGATCCATTCCAAAGACCCTTTTTCTCTACTACCAACATGAATGTCAGGAAGGTAATATTTTTGTTATTCCATCATCACCTGTGTTGGGCTGCCATGGTTACGTGACACGATCGAGACAACTTATTTAAAAAATCCCTGTAATCTGACCTGCTGCCAGCGACACAACAGGGATTGTAGCTGAATCGACTGATATCAGATCAGCTGGTTAAGAATACAACAGGACGGTAGATCAATTGACTGGCTGATATCAGATCAGCTGGTTAAGAATACAACAGGACGGTAGATCAATTGACTGGCTGATATCAGATCAGCTGGTTAAGAATACAACAGGACGGTAGATCAATTGACTGGCTGATATCAGATCAGCTGGTTAAGAAATGTTTTCTGTAACTCTACTTGCATTATAAATCACAAAATCAGGGGAGGAGAGGGCGGGAATGTCACCCAACCTGTCCTGCTCTTCCAAACACCCTCATCCAGGTGTGTGAGGACTCCAGAACTCAAGCCCTGGGCTACGGACACGCCCACATCAGTAACCCCGCCAGGCAGTCCTAGGAAACAGAGCTGCAGTCATAGTGAGGTGACACGACAGCTCGAGGGCTCCTCAGCCGGCACATTTGCATGCGGACGAGACGGACGACTGCAGACAGGCCTCTGAGCACCTTTAACAGTGTCCCAGAGACCGGCGGGTCGCTCGTCAAAACAAAGGCAGGAACAAATCCTTCACACGCACTGAACGGAAGTTCAAAAGGACACACGTGAACAACTGACTCCACACACACTACAGACACGAATAACTGACTCCACACACACTATAAATGGCGACAAAGTGCACAAGCTGCCGCCTTTGGTGAGGAACGACTGCCCTGTGCTCTCAGAAGCACCTTCAGTGCCCCAGAATTCCCGGTGTTGCACAATCAGATGCTGGCCTTGCTCAACATCCAGACCGCCTCCCTATCTACGCCACCATCTGCCTACTCTCCGTCCGACCACACAAGACAATCTTCACCTGTTTTTATCCTTTTGTTCTTTTTAAAAGTCTTTTTTTTCCTGTAAAAGGAGCAGCAAGTACAGCATTCCACACGCCACAGGTTTCTCACTCATCCTGCTCGTCAGCTTCCAGAAAGCTGACAGAGACGGACCAGACATAAACCACAGTCCCTCCCTGACAGAGACGTCCAGACGTAAACCACAGTCCCTCCCTTCACAACGAGTGCTGGAAGGCCTTCCTTCATCTACCAGACCTGGTCTGTCACCAGCCAATGCAGCAGACAGCCATCGCTAAAATCCTCCTCATTCCCTAGAGCCAAAATGGCCCCAGAGATGGTGTGATGTAGATCCGTCACTCACCCTCTCTTGCACTTCTTGAAGATTTTCCCAATGGTGTCTTCTTGCAAGCCGTACTTGTCTGAAATCTGAGAGTACAAAAGAGGTAATGAGAACAGTGAAGGAGATGAGTTTCATGCTAAAGATATTTTGACATGTTTTACAGTGAGCTCACAAATATTGTACAGCGCCCAAGTGAAGAGACAACAATGGTGAGAACAGAGAAAAGAACATGTAGAGGAGGAGGAGAGGAGAGGAAGAGAGGAGGAGAGGAGGAGAATAGGAGGAGGAGAAGAGGAGGAGGAGGAGAGGGGAGGAGAAGAGAGGAGGAGGAGGAGAAGAGAAGAGGAGAGGAGGAGTGGAGAAGAGGAGAGGAGGAGAAGAGAGGAGAAGAGGAGGAGAAGAGAAGAAGAGGAGAGGAGGAGAAGAGAGGAGGAGAGGAGGAGAAGAGAGGAGGACAGGAGGAGAAGAGAAGAGGAGGAGAAGAGAGGAGGAGAAGAGGAGGAGAGGAGAGGAGGAGAAAGCTGGACTTACTGCTCTCCTCAGTCCCCTCAGTGTGGGAGACTCCAGCATCAGTGCGTCAAACACCTCCTCAGACTCCTGCCGCACGTACAGAAGCACTGGAAACAAAACAAATGCAATTAAACTTAACAAACCAAAGTGACTCCAGTAACCTCAGACTTCAGCCCAGTAACCAGCCCAGTAACCTCAGACTTCAGCCCAGTAACCAGCCCAGTAACCAGCCCAGTAACCTCAGACTTCAGCCCAGTAACCAGCCCAGTAACCTCAGACTTCAGCCCAGTAACCAGCCCAGTAACCTCAGACTTCAGCCCAGTAACCAGCCCAGTAACCAGCCCCCAGTAACCAGCCCAGTAACCTCAGCTTCCAGCCCAGTAACCTCAGCCTCCAGCCCAGTAACCTCAGCCTCCAGCCCAGTAACCAGCCCAGTAACCTCAGCCTTGAGCCCAGTAACTTCAGCCTTCAGCCCAGTAACCAGTAATATATAGAATATATACAGAATATAGACTGACAGACACTAACCTTTCTTCAGAAAAGTATCATATCAATATCAATCATTTTCAAAGTTCCTCAATTAACCAACGATTTCTGCAGCTGCAATGATCGGAGTCCCTATAATTATAACCCTCCGAACTCCAAACCCAACCAAACCAAGCACTGTTACAAACCCAGCATGTTACAAACCCAGCACTGTTACAAACCCAGCACTGTTACAGACCCAGCACTGTTACAAACCCAGCACTGTTACAGACCCAGCACTGTTACAAACCCAGCACTGTTACAAACCCAGCACTGTTACAAAATCCAGCACTGTTACAGACCCAGCACTGTTACAAACCCAGCACTGTTACAAACCCAGCACTGTTACAAACCCAGCACTGTTACAAAATCCAGCACTAGCTGTGGTGTGGTTTGTGGGAGGTGGTGTTCTGGTGTGGTTTGTTGGAGGCAGAGCTGTGGTGTGGTTTGTGGGAGGTGGTGTTCTGGTGTGGTTTGTTGGAGGCGGAGCTGTGGTGTGGTTTGTGGGAGGTGGTGTTCTGGTGTGGTTTGTTGGAGGCGGAGCTGTGGTGTGGTTTGTGGGAGGTGGTGTTCTGGTGTGGTTTGTTGGAGGCGGAGCTGTGGTGTGGTTTGTGGGAGGGGGGTTCTGGTGTGGTTTGTTGGAGGCTGGTGTGGTTTGTTGGAGGCGGAGCTGTGGTGTGGTTTGTGGGAGGTGGTGGTGTTCTGGTGTGGTTTGTGGGAGGTGGTGTTCTGGTGTGGTTTGTGGGAGGTGGTGTTCTGGTGTGGTTTGTTG
>JAGXOD010000087.1:847500-867500 GCA_020368025.1 Brachyhypopomus occidentalis | reverse complement strand
ATCTGCTGCAAAACCCGTCAGACGCGTGTGCGTTTAAAGCTGCGCGCGCTAACTGACTGTCAATCGGGTTAAATGCCACCGCGAGCGAAGACCCAGGACAGGCTGGCGAGGCAGATGCAAGATTAGAACATGAGGGTCCGACACGCTTATCTGATCAGAGCAAAACAATGAGATCAATGGTGTGTCTGCAGGAACCAGGAGATATTAACATGCTTGCATCTGCGGCCGAGACGAGAGAATGAGTGTGAGATGCTTAAAGTGATTTTAAAAATGCCTATTCGACTGATGCTCAGGGCGGTTAGAAAACTACACTGCAGTTCAGGGTAAAAAAAGTGTCTCGTGTGGCCCGAATAAGAGTATTAACTCGGGAACTCACAGAATAAAATCTACATATATAACAGAAACTCACCTTATCGCAGAAAATCTTAACTTGACAAGCCCCGCGATGAATCAGGCGGTTGGAACCGGAGCTGAAATCATAGGTGTCGATCTGAAGGTTGAGCGGTAGCCCCTTCACGCCCTTCTGAGAGGAGAAGTCCGTGCTGAGAGAATTAATACCGATATATACCTGCAGAACCAGAGAGGGAGACAGCAGAGGTAAAGGTTAGATCACGCTAGGTGCGTTAGATCACGTTAGGTGCGTTAGATCACGCTCTTTTATATGCGGTCGAATGTTAATTTGTGTGATAGACCAAACAAGATGACATGCATTTTAATTGTATATTAAATACAATCCTGAGATCACACCGTGAACGGACAAAATCCCTTTTTAAACACAATGCATGCAAAATAGTAGCATAATATATTGATGTTGTTGATACAGACACTTAGGCGCAGTGATTCCTGTGATATGACGATGACAAGCGATAGTGAATCTAAACGCGCTCTTTCTGAGAGAACGTTTGTTAACCTTGCGCAAACGCGCGTGACTGCATTTATGTCACGCACGTACTCTTGTTATGAATAAAAGTAAGATATGATCTGTCGCTCATCGGATGTTCAAGAAAGAATACAAATTGAAGCAAGGATGACACCTTTGCTTGGTCATGTGGGCGGTGATTACGTTAATTCTTAGGGAGAGGTGTGGAAGGAACTAGGTGCACTGCAACATGACTGAACATGTTTGGAATCATATGGGGCGAATAAATATATAAAGAATGAATCGGTTCTGCGGTGTAATGCACTGCGCTCCCGATCTGTGATGCGGTCAGAGAGGGCTGGTTGCCTCCGCGTCTCCACAGAACTAGCCTTTTCTCATCCCGGGTTCATTACGCTCTTGATTTGTCTTATCTGGCGTGTATATTTCCATTTTCCTTTCTTTCCTTTCCTTTTCTTTTTTTGATGCTCCTTCTCCTCCACCTGTTCTTGGTTTCACTGTCACGCCCTGAACTGCCTGAGGAGATTCTTCAGATCTGTGCCTCTTTTCCTCTGACTGCTCCTCTCTCTCTCTCTCTCTCTCTCTCTCTCTCTCTCTCTCTCTCTCTCTCTCTCTCTCCCCTCTCCCCTCTCTCTCTCTCCCCCCCCCCCCCTCTCTCTCTGTAGTCATGACAGGTGCCTGAGGTGGTGACATACATGCCATAGATTCCTTGGCCCTTGTGACATTTACAAACACACACACACACACAAACACACACACAGGTAGGTGTGGGCATTTGTGTGTGTGTGTGTATATGTGTGCGTGTGTGCGTGTGTGTGTGTATCCTTACCTTAGCTTCTTCACTGGTGTTCCAGATGAATGATAAGGCATTGTAAGCGACCTCATCTACGTTACTGATGCCACTGAACACTTCCTTGTAGTCAGCTGGAGAGACACACGACCATGAGAAACAGCACCGTAACAGCACTGTAACCGTAACAGCACTGTAACCGTAACAGCACTGTAACAGCACTGTAACCGTAACAGCACTGTAACCGTAACAGCACTGTAACTGTAACAGCACTGTAACTGTAACAGCACTGTAACTGTAACAGCACTGTAACTGTAACTGTAACCACAGAGTAACTACAGCCGTCCCTCTTACTACTGTTGTTTCTTTGGCTGTTTTGTTGGGTGTGTGTATGGTTTGTGTGTCTGGTGTATATGTGTGTATCGTGTGTGCATGGTGTGTGTATGGTGTGTGTGTGTGTGTGTGTTTGTGGAGCAGCACACACCAATGTCGATGACCCTCTGCTTAGCGGTGGGCTGGCGTGCGTGCCAGTGATTCCAACACTTCAGCTGCATCTCTGGGCTCTTCTCATTCTCAAACACTGCCATGATCACCGTCTGAGAGAGGGGGAGAGAGAGGGAGAGGGAGAGAGAGAGGGAGAGAGGGAGAGAGGGGGAGATAAATAAATATAACAGAAATGACCATTTATAGTCTTTATAATTCTGTAATGTTGGTTCAGCTCTGTGTGCTAATACCTCAGGTTATGTCCTCTGTCAGCATCGACTGGTTAAGTGGCTGTGTGTGTGTGTGTGTGTGTGTGTACCATGCCTCTCCCTCTCCATCTTTAAGGCTTTAGTCACCATTCGTTTTCAGGCTAAAGGCGACAGGGTATGGCCTGATTTGCACGCACAGGTGTGCTCTGGGATGTACCATTATAATTAGTTTTTAAACCTCAATGCCACCACATACGTCACACTTCACAACAAAAATGTTCTCCTCAAAAAAACCCACCTCCATTAGGACTCCAGCCCAGTTCTGTTTTCAAAGAGAAGCGTTAACTGCTAATCCCATTGAATTCAAAGAATGATTTGTAAAAACATCTGAGAGAAAACAGACTTGTGTTGTTGTAAGTGAAGCCGTGTGCTGCACCATGAGGCTGGGCTGCTCCCCACGGTCCCATAAGCAGCGCTGCTGGCTGGTCTACAGCTCAACAGTCTGAGGTTCTGCTACCCTAAGAGCTGAGCTGTTTAGCCTTTGGCACTTGAGAACTAATATTGCAAGATGGATTAAGACGATTCAGAAAAACAACAGCTGATCAGTCATCTGAGCCTTTGTGAGCGGCGATGTGTGTGAGCGGCGATGTGTGTGAGCGGAGATGTGTGTGAGCGGCGATGTGTGTGAGCGGCGATGTGTGTGAGAGGAGATGTGTGTGAGAGGAGATGTGTGTTCTGGACCAGTAGCAGGTGTTGGGCTCTGTGTTTGGGCTGGGGGGGGGGTTGTTCTAGAGAAGCTCTGGGTTTGGGCTTCAGAGGTGGCTCACCTTCACCTTGCAGGGTACCCCAGCGCCACTCTCTACGCCCTGCAGGGTAATGGGGTAGAACTGGCCCTTGTTCAGGTACACCATGGGCACCTCCGTGTTCTTGTTCTGGGAGGCTTGTGGGGCTCCCAGGATGAACTGAAAGTCGTTCCTACAAATAAAGACAACACAGTGTAAACAAATAGATAATACAAGCGTAAAAGACAGAAATGTCACTCTGGAACACTCGAACCATGGCACATTGCAGTAGTTTGAAATGTTGAGAGAGAGAGATAAAGAGAGAGAGGTATAGAGAGAGAGAGGTAGAAAGAGAGAGAGGTAGAGAGAGAGAGGAAAAGAGAGAGGTAGAGAGAGAGGTAGAGAGAGAGAGAGAGAGGTAGAGAGAGAGGTAGAGAGAGAGAGAGAGAGGTAGAGAGAGAGAGAGGTAGAGAGAGAGGTAGAGAGAGAGAGAGAGAGAGAGAGAGAGAGAGAGAGAGAGAGAGGTAGAGAGAGAGAGAGAGAGAGGTAGAGAGAGAGAGAGGGATGGTTGACGTCTTGCTCACCTGTACCTCTCTGGTGATGAGGTTGTGTAGGAGTCTGAGTACACGGGGCTTGGATGAGGCGCAAAGTCAGAGCTGTAGCCCACAGGCTGTTGGTGCCAAAGACAATAGGAGACGTCAGTTATAATTACAGTCCGTTCCATGACTATTATCATTACATATGAATCTACTTCTGAATCACTGCATGAGTCATTGTTTTGTTAGCAATTGTTATAAGTCATATGTTGCTTAGCATCAAAATGAGAAAATCATTTTGTCTTTTTTCTGCGCGTTCAAGATTTCAGGCGTTCAACTCACTTCAGTGCTGGTGAAGGAGGCTTCAGGTTGCCATGGTTTCTGTGATGTGTTCAGCAAAAGAGAATCAAAAATGTTGTTGATGACTTGCTTGTCGTAGCTGTCACCCGCACTGGTCCGGCTGTAGCTGTTGTTGCATGGCAACACTTGTTTTGTGACATGGTCCGTGGAGATGCTCTCGGACAGCATCTTCATGATGTGGGCGGAGTTCTCCAGAGTCGTCAGCTCAGGGGAGGAGCCATTAGATGTCCTGAGAAACAATTAGGATAATAAAGTAGGATCATCAGACTGTATTGGTGTTGGAGTCCTAGTGCATTTTCTTTTTTGCTGTTAAAATATCCATCGTTAGTTTGAACAATCAGCGCTGACCCCTCCTCACAGACAGGGGGCAGTAACAGGAGAAGCTGCTACAGATGCAGCGCTCTGGCATAACAGCGTGTGTGATGGAGTGGTGACAGATTAGGGAGGACGTTGTTTGCTGCCTAATCCACGACTCTGTTTGCCTTTCTCATCGCGGCCTGGACCTGAGGGAAACCACTCTCCAGTGGCGGCCATTTCTCACCAAGACAAAAGGGCTGGTGACTAAGCTGTTTCTCAGGTGGGATAGCAGGATTAGAATCTTAATCCTGTTCTGACCTGGACTGGGTGCGAGGTAATCCCGCTAACCCTCCCCACACACACAGGAGGAGCAGCAGAAGATGCATTAATAGAAGCTTCTTTCATCTATGTTAATGTCACAGGCCTGTATGTCGTGTTTCGTCCCACATGCCAGCAGGCACACTTACCCTCTACCCTCCCCTCCCCTCTCCTCCCCTCTCTCCTACCCTCCCCTCTCCTCCCCTCTCTCCCATCTCCTCTCCTCCCCTCTCTCCCTTCTCACGCACGCATGCCTGCGCGAGGTTCTTCTTTTACGGCGTGGTTGGGAGCACGAGGTCAGAGGTGAGAGGTCAGAGGTGAGAGGGCACCACTGCCGTGTGTGGAGCAGAACTTGGGTGTGTACCTCTCCATCTGTTTAAATGTACTGCTGCCACGGGAACAGGACGTCATTTTCTGCTCTTTCTGAGTCTGTAAAGATGGAAAAAATGATTCATTAATAAATTGTCAATAACCAGTATTCTGAGTACTAAGAATGTTTGTGTTTAAATTCACCTTGCAAGTGTCGTAGATAAAAGAGATGCTTGCCAGGTCTTCGTCGGTGGGTAGGCGGGGCTTAGCCTTGTTCATGTCTGCATTGTCCATGTAAGTCCAGGAGTCCATAGGAAAACTATCAGGATAGCGAAGGTAGTTGAAACTCTCGTTCTGCAGAATCATCAGCGTCCTACAGGAAGACAGTGTTGGGCAGAGACAGACAGAGAGAGAGACAGACAGAGAGAGAGAGACAGGGAAGCACAGGGAAGTGTATATTAATAATACATTTCTACATATACAGTTCTGCTGTGGTGTTGTAACCTGTCGTGTCAGTGCAGCTCAATTTTACTTGATTTGGTTTTAATTTGATTTGAGAGAGAGAGAGAATGTGTAGTTCAGGAAAGGAGTCCATTTGTATGCAGGTTCCCAGGAAGCGTAGGACTCTCTCTGGTTTGGTGCCTATACAGCAGTGTGTAGCAGTGATACCTGCGCTCACCCTGCTGAGTTTCGCCCCGAGGACACGGCAGTTTCGATTGCAGAGACACAAATCTGCACAGTCTTAGAGTGAGTGAGTGAGTGAGTGAGTGAGTGAGTGCATGCGTGCCGACAGTGTTTATACACCCGTCCCACACCAGACCTGTCAGATCAGCTCATCCCTACACAGAGTGAAACCTGCATGTTAGACGGGATGTCTGAGACATCTCTGCATGTTGGACGGGACGTCTGAGACGTCTCTTAATGGATAATCTCAATCTTTCCAGCATATGAGAGCAGTTGTTTACACAACACTAAAGTGCTAGTTGGAAATTAGGTAAACCAGATGTCAGATTAGCCTGAAGACCAAAAGCCAACGTGTGCAGTAGGTGAGGGGGTCTAACTTCAGAGGGGGGGGGAGTTGAGCCCCCAGTGACCTGTGACACACATGCTGGTTTGCTCAAGGCTTAGATTCTACCTGAGCTCCCAGCAGAAGAACACGTGTTTGGATCCCAGCAAATTCACACACATGTATGGTGTACACACACACGCACACACACACACACGTATTGTGTACAAACACACATATGGTGTTCACACATACGTATAATGTACACACACACACACACACACAGACACGTATGACGTACACACACACACACATATTGTGTACACACACACATATGGTGTTCCCACACATGTATGGTGTACACACACACATATGGTGTTCACACATACGTATGATGTACACACACACACACACACACACAGACACGTATGACATACACACACATACACGTATGATGTACACACACACACACACACACACACACGTATGATGTACACACACACACACACACACACACACACACGTATGATGTAAACACACACACACACGTATGATGTACACACACACACACACGTATGATGTACACACACACACACACACACACACGTATGATGTACATTCTCTCAGCACAACGTCCTTCCTCCACTGGCCCTTAAAAGGTCTGTGGATTTCAGAAGTGCAGCTGTAGGATCAGATGTGGATGAGCACAGGGCCTCTTGTACACACACACGTATGATGTACACACACACGTATGATGTACACACACACGTATGATGTACACACACACGTATGCCACACTGCCCAGATGTCTCCACGGTTACTGCCCGAGCTCTCGGGGAGACGCTGCTTTGTGGCTCGTGTGTGTGTTGAGAGGACACACACACACACACACACACATGCTGTCTGAATGGTCATATTAAGTGTCTGTGTTACAGTAAGGCAACTGGAGACTGACACATACACAGAGCTCACAGCACAGCAGAAAGGCCGACACACACGGACTGTGATTATTCTCCATTACACAGCTCAGTGAACACTGTGTGTGTGCACATGTGAGTGTGTGTGTGTGTGTGTGTGTGTGTCGGTGTCGGTTGTCTCTAAAAACTGTCCCATGTGCTTGTGGTGATGAGGGGCTCGTTGCCAATGGCGAGGAGGGATATGGGATGTCACAGCTCAGAGCAGCGAAACCACAGCTTAATAAAAGCTAATGTTAGCCTGAACACACCAAACCTACACCCTAAACCTACACCCTAAACCTACACCCTAAACCTACACACCAAACCTACACACCAAACACACACACCAAACACACACACCAAAGATACACACCAAACATACACACCAAACACACACACCAAACACACACACTAACAGTGAGAGCCCCCAGTGACGACCTGCTCCAACATCTGTACCATATCAGGAAGCTGTGGCTACCAAAGCAAGTTGACGAATTTCCTTTAAATGCCTTTTTAATAATGAGCCTTTAAGTCCCTTCATGAGCAAATGTCCAGCTCCCCAGAGCTCCACACTAACACGGGAGCTGAGAAACAAACCCCCATAAACGCCCGAGTTTGTTCTGAGAAACCAGCACACTTACTCTGTCTCCTTGGTCATGTCTCTCCAGAGAGGCTGCAGAAGTAAAATCCTGAGATTGGGCTCCTCTCTCTGAAGCAGGTTGTGCGTCTCTTCGCCTGCGTGTTGTGGAGAGAGCCGGCCGTGTGTGTGTGTCGCAGACAGAGCCGGCTGTGTGTGTGTGTCCCGGTGAATGAGTGGTTTTGATTTGGACCTGCGGCTGCACGCCCATTTATTTGCCCTGACAGGTAGCTCTCCCACACTCGCACCTGATTGGCTGGTGGGCCAGGGCAGGTGTGTGATGGCACAGGTGAATCTCCTCCTTTAACACTTGCTGTGCTGGACAGAAACTTCAGCAGGTGTGTGAAAGTGTGTGAATGGAGCTCATTAACACATGTAATAAAAGGTTGAGCTTTAGACTACAAAGGTGTGAAAAGAGACTTATTTACAGTCAGAAACCAATGCCTGAGTTCTGAGAAAAGACTTTTATTATGATAATGTGGAGGAGAATCGTTTCTACAGGGGATCACACATTAAGAGGTTTTGGTTCTGGAACTGCTGTTTTTTTAACTGCTGTATTCTCACCAGAGCTCGACAAAACTTCCAAATCACCGTTTCTTCCTACCGACTTTTTAAAATATATTTATATATTATTTTTAGTTTATTATGTTTGACAAAGATAATTAAAAATAGAAGAGTGAGTTTTAGAAAAAAATCCATTGGTTTAAAAAAAAAATCCTGTATATATGAAACATAATAAGCAGTGACACTCAAACATTAGTTTCAGTTATAGTTCAGTGTTTTAGTTCTGTAATGTGTTCTGGACTCTTTATCTTATATATCTTACATATCATATACAGAGAGATTTTATATTTATGATTTACCTTTTTATTATATTATGATTCTTTTCTTATTTTACCCCCTGTGCCTTAAACTTCACCAGTGACTCCCACAGTAGCTGTGCACATGACAAATACGTTTATTTGATTCATATATATAAATATATAGGTATATATACAGATGTATGTTGGTGTATATATGCAGAGGGCCTTCATCAGCTGTGCAAGCAAAGTGCTTCTGAATTAATAGGAGGAGGAACCAGTTTGTACATGAAAACGTAGATGTTTAGATCATTACATTCATTCATGAGGTTCTGAAGTTCCAAGTGAGGAGATCAGTTCTGTTTCTCTGGATTTCCTCATTTCATTTCTGCCATTGCAACAACTGGCTTTGCAAACAGATGTGTTGTTAATACAATGTCCGTTAGTATTAAAATGCCTTGACACTGGAAATGACATCCTTAATCCTGATGCTCCGATGGTGTTCAACAAACCGATCAGCAAGTCTCCTCTTGGCTTCTCCAGTGTAATGTTGATTACATCTCTTGTAACGCAGTAGATACTCCTGCTGTGGTGCATGAGGATGAATGAGTGATGACAACTGATCCTTTTGTGCCAGTTATTTTAATGGTTGTGTTAATACATGTACACTTGGCACATCTAGATCGGGTGCAGGCCACAGTACCACAGTTGGGATCTGAATGGTTAATGAAATCATTCTTGACGCACATGTCTTTAATGTTCTTGTCTGTAAGAGATTAGTGGAGGGTCCTTAAAAATGATGCAGTCTGTACATCATCCTGGATGATCCTGAAGTGTTTAAGTATCATATTAGCCACTGTTGTATTAGTGGGATGATAAATCAGCACCAGAGAAATTCTTGTTGTCTCAGTAGATTGTTTATATATTACGTTTCCAGAGAAACAAGACATTTTGGACAGAGGTCCTTCATCAGCTGAGCAAAGTGCTATAAACTTATTTTTATTACATTTAGTACAAATCCTGGATTAGTCTGTCCCTCTCTGTCTCTCTAAAGAACTACTTAACAACCTCTCAGGCTGTTTACACCACACACACACACACACACATACACACACACACTGTGTACAGGTGAATGCAGTTCTGCTAATGTAAGCCAAATGTGTCAGGTTCTCTTTGTCATGCAGTGTTTCACAGGCAGAGCGTCTCCTATGAACAGTGGATCACCTTCAGAAGGACTGAAGATCAGGGTGAGGGGCGTGTCTGAGTGACTCGGCCCTGTCCAGTCCCTGAAGATGTCTCTCCCTGCAGACCTTAACTGTACATCTGCTCAAAACCCTAACCCCATACCCAACTAACCCATACCCAACTAACCCCATACCACACTAACCCCATACCAAACTAACCCCATACCAAACTAACCCATACCCAACTAACCCATACCCAACTAACCCCATACCACACTAACCCCATACCAAACTAACCCCATACCCAACTAACCCCATACCACACCATACCCAACTAACCCCATACCAAACTAACCCCATACCAAACTAACCCCATACCCAACTAACCCCATACCCAACTAACCCCATACCACACTAACCCCATACCAAACTAACCCCATACCAAACTAACCCCATACCACACTAACCCCATACCCAACTAACCCCATACCAAACTAACCCCATACCCAACTAACCCCATACCAAACTAACCCCATACCCAACTAACCCCATACCAAACTAACCCCATACCAAACTAACCCCATACCCAACTAACCCCATACCCAACTAACCCCATACCAAACTAACCCCATACCAAACTAACCCCATACCAAACTAACCCCATACCCAACTAACCCCATACCAAACTAACCCCATACCAAACTAACCCCATACCAAACTAACCCCATACCAAACTAACCCCATACCAAACTAACCCCATACCCAACTAACCCCATACCAAACTAACCCCATACCAAACTAACCCCATACCCAACTAACCCCATACCAAACTAACCCCATACCAAACTAACCCCATACCAAACTAACCCCATACCAAACTAACCCCATACCAAACTAACCCCATACCAAACGGAAGATTCTTCACTCTACCACAGGAGTTCCAGTTCCAGTTCCAGTTCCAGGAGTTCCAATTCTCCCATTGATGGTTTTCATGCTTTTATTTTCATTTGTATTTCGTTTGTGCTTCAGTGTTTCTATTTTGGTTGAGTCCTGAGGGGATCTGGCAACCTGATGCATCAACTTGCGTGTTGTGCATCTTTAACACTCCCATGCAGTTGTAAACACACTCTAACATGCAGGAATGCTGGCACAAACCCAGTGTCGTGCAGAGACACACACACACACACACACACATTGAGGTCACTGAGGTGATAAACTGCCCCGAGCAGGAGGAGGGGTGGCAGGTGGAGAGATTTGGAGACATGGGGGTGTGGATCTACTGCCTGCGCAGCAGTAAGACCCTCCAGGATCCAGACAGTGTGTTGGTGATGAGGTCATAGGAAGTGCACCACTCTCCTGACCGCGGATTGGTCGGATCTGGCGTGTCTGATTCCCTCTCTGTTTAGGATCAAACATTCTCTCCTGTGATCTACATCATGCTCTTCCTCACTCATCACACTCTTCCTCACTCATTTACGTCTACAACAGTCAGCACATGCTCCTGTCCAGAAGGACTTAGCTCAGCTGAGCCCACAGTCAAAGCCATTTGAGCCATTACAAACACTGTCAGGGGAAATGCACAGAAGATGCGTACACACAAGAACACGCCATGTTTATGTAAAGAAGTAAAGGACCGGTGGTCACTGGAGTCCCTTACACTGGCTCTGGAGAGTTTGAGTGCAACTAGAAACCTTTTTTGCATGTCTGCAACATGTCCTCAAAGAACTGGGATACAAAGTTTGTAAAGCTAATGAGAGAATCCAGATCCTAATTTGAATCAGAATGTGTGTGAATGAAGTGTTGGATCTGCAGCAGGTGGGCGTGGCCCTGGTAGCCCTAGCGGGGCCACAAGTGTGAATGCCAAACAGAGAGTGGGAGGCCATTCAGAACACTCCCAGTACCACCTAGAAACCACCAGCAAGATGAAGAGCACACCCCTCAGGGGCCTGTGTGCGTGTGTGTGTGTGTGTGTGTGTGTGCATGCATGCGTGCGTGTGTGTGTGTGGAGTCTTTCAACAGCTCTTTTCTCTCTCTTCATCACCTGCCTCTCCTCCTTTCTCTCTTTCACTCTCTTTCCTCTTCCTTCGTTCAGTCCTTCAGCAGAAGTGAAAACAAACCAACGAGCTCCACCCAACGAGCTCCACCTTGCTGACAATCAAACAGTAACGACACGCCAGCTTCACCCCCAGCAGGCCACGCTTCAGCCCCAGCAGGCCACGCTTCACCCCCAGCAGGCCGCGCTTCAGCCCCAGCAGGCCCTTCAGCCCCAGCAGGCCACGCTTCACCCCCAGCAGGCCACGCTTCACCCCCAGCAGGCCGCGCTTCAGCCCCAGCAGGCCACGCTTCAGCCCCAGCAGGCCACGCTTCACCCCCAGCAGGCCACGCTTCACCCCCAGCAGGCCGCGCTTCAGCCCCAGCAGGCCACGCTTCACCCCCAGCAGGCCGCTTCAGCCCCAGCAGGCCACGCTTCACCCCCAGCAGGCCGCTTCAGCCCCAGCAGGCCACGCTTCAGCCCCAGCAGGCCACGCTTCAGCCCCAGCAGGCCACGCTTCAGCCCCAGCAGGCCACGCTTCAGCCCCAGCAGGCCACGCTTCAGCCCCCAGCAGGCCACGCTTCAGCCCCAGCAGGCCGCGCTTCAGCCCCAGCAGGCCACGCTTCACCCCCAGCAGGCCGCGCTTCACCCCCAGCAGGCCGCGCTTCAGCCCCAGCAGGCCGCGCTTCAGCCCCAGCAGGCCACGCTTCAGCCCCAGCAGGCCACGCTTCACCCCCAGCAGGCCACGCTTCACCCCCAGCAGGCCGCGCTTCAGCCCCAGCAGGCCACGCTTCACCCCCAGCAGGCCACGCTTCACCCCCAGCAGGCCGCGCTTCAGCCCCAGCAGGCCACGCTTCAGCCCCAGCAGGCCACGCTTCACCCCCAGCAGGCCGCGCTTCACCCCCAGCAGGCCACGCTTCACCCCCAGCAGGCCGCGCTTCAGCCCCAGCAGGCCACGCTTCACCCCCAGCAGGCTGAATTATTTCATTGTGATGTTTTTCTTATTTTATGTCATGATTTCTTGCAAATCTGTGACCTCAATATTACAATCGTTTATACCACAATATTACAATCTTTTATACCACAATAATTAATGATTAATTAATGTAATTACAGTATTTATAGCATAATATTATTTGATGGGTTTTTCCATAAATTCTTCATGGGTTCTATTAAACATCCGTCAAAAGCACAGGGCAGCAGAAGCAGCAGGGAGATGTGTGCTGAGTGGGGTCAGCTGACCTGACCCTCGGGGTGGTTAAGGTAATAGACCACTAGGCTCTTAGAGTTTGAACAGAACATTCTGGGCCTGTTAACTGAAGCTAGGGGATTAGACCTCAATATTTGCATGCTCGAGAAACTATGAGATGTCTGGCATTTTGGTCCACACACACACGCACACACACACAAAGAACGTTATCAGCTAAGGCATCAGTTGCCCTTTGACCTTTTGGATAGTTTCACATGTTCAAATGCTGAGTCCTACTGAGTAAGTGTGACTCAGTAACTCTGTGTTACCTCAGTTATTAACTCACTGTATTTACCTCAGTTATTAACTCACTGTATTTACCTCAGTTATTAACTCACTGTATTTATCAGTTATTAACTCACTGTATTTACCTCAGTTATTAACTCACTGTATTTATCAGTTATTAACTCACTGTATTTACCTCAGTTATTAACTCACTGTATTTATCAATTATTAACTCGCTGTATTTATCAGTTATTAACTCACTGTATTTACCTCAGTTATTAACTCACTGTATTTATCAGTTATTAACTCACTGTATTTACCTCAGTTATTAACTCACTGTATTTATCAGTTATTAACTCACTGTATTTACCTCAGTTATTAACTCGCTGTATTTATCAGTTATTAACTCGCTGTATTTATCTTAGTTATTAACTCACTGTATTTACCTCAGTTATTAACTCGCTGTATTTATCAGTTATTAACTCACTGTATTTACCTCAGTTATTAACTCACTGTATTTACCTCAGTTATTAACTCACTGTATTTATCAGTTATTAACTCACTGTATTTACCTCAGTTATTAACTCACTGTATTTATCAGTTATTAACTCACTGTATTTACCTCAGTTATTAACTCACTGTATTTATCAATTATTAACTCACTGTATTTATCAGTTATTAACTCACTGTATTTACCTCAGTTATTAACTCGCTGTATTTATCAGTTATTAACTCACTGTATTTACCTCAGTTATTAACTCACTGTATTTATCAGTTATTAACTCATTGTATTTACCTCAGTTATTAACTCACTGTATTTATCAGTTATTAACTCACTGTATTTATCTCAGTTATTAACTCAATGTATTTTGGAGCTGGTTTAACAGTCCTCATCTTCTCTTGTATTCTAAAATATCACAGGTTACCGCACATGACAAAGACATTCTACCATCTACCACCAAGTCAGAGAACAAATGATAACACACACACTGTTTGAAAAAGAAATGCTTACAACTTAATATTTTGTGTGTGCATGTTTTGCATCCTTACTGTGGTTTCAGAAATACACAACTCCCATTAGAACTGGACAGAGGTCTCCATCAAACGCTCTGGGACTTCTGAACACTGGAGCGCTGAATGTGGGAATCACAGGACATTTTAAACATACTCTGTTGTGGCTCATGAGAGAGGAACGCGTGAGGGTATGTACACCTGTGGTGAAGACCAACATGAGACAGGAGAGGGGGAGAGAGAGGGAGACAGGGAGGGAGAGGGAGGGAGAGAGGGAAGGAGGGAGGGAGAGAGAGAGGGAGGGAGGGAGAGAGGGAGGGAGAGAGAGAGGGAGGGAGGGAGGGAGAGAGGGAATGAGAGAGAAGGGGATCCTCCAGGACTTTGCCATGCCACAGAGAGAGAGGGAGAGAGGGAGGGAGAGATAGAGGGAGGGAGGGAGGGAGAGAGGGAATGAGAGAGAAGGGGATCCTCCAGGACTTTGCCATGCCACAGAGAGAGAGATTGGTGGATGTGCTTGCAGTGGTCCAGGTTCGTTCTATGCAGGTGTATGACACATGACTCTCACTCTAGTTTCATTTTGATTCTGCTCCCTCAGGCTACATGCTAACTGGCAAATTGCAGAGAGGCAGGAAAAGCAATAGATACACCTGGAGGTGAAGCAGCTTGATGTCCCTCAGCACGCGGGTAGAAACACACACACACACAAATTCACATGCACACACACACACACACACACACAGACAGATTCACATGCACACACACACACACAACACACACGAGCACACACACACATACATTACTCACTCACATCCACAGACCGGCAAACATATGCGCACATACACACAAATGTCAGCACCCAGCAGTGCACACACTATCACACAGAAACTCCTTCCTGTAAGTTACATGTGTCTCATATTTCCATGCATGGTGCGGTGGTGTTTCCTGCTGGCGTACAGATAAACAGACACCTCTATCCACCAGACACAGACGGGTAACATAACACTCACGCAGACAGACTGCTGGACACACAGCACAGGGCTCTCATGGCCTCTGCCGGCTGGTCATGGGGGCTCGAAGGCAAAACACGGGGCCGTTTCCAGTTTCCCAGGTGCAGGACATAGTGGGGTCAGAGGCTGAAGTTAGACCTCTTAACAGTGTGTACGTGAGAATCACTGATCTGAGACCACTGTTCATTTCTCTGAAACTGTGATGAAACGACTCTGTCCTGGACCCCTACTGCTCAGTCCACACTCTCATTAACACTACTAACTCACTACACTACTACACTACTACAACACTACACTACTAACTCATTACACTACTACAACACTACACTACTACACTACTAACTCACTACACTACTAACTCACTACACTACTACACTACTACAACACTACACTACTAACTCATTACACTACTACACTACTACAACACTACACTACTACACTACTAACTCATTACACTACTATACTACTAACTCACTACACTACTACACTAATACAACACTACACTACTAAAAACTACTACACTACTACAACACTACACTACTACATTACTAACTCATTACACTACTACACTACTACACTACTAACTCACTACACTACTACAACACTACACTACTACACTACTAACTCACTACACTCCTACACTACTACAACACTACACTACTAACTCATTACACTACTACACTACTACAACACTACACTACTACACTACTAACTCATTACACTACTACACTACTACAACACTACACTACTACACTAATACAACACTACACTACTAACTCATTACACTACAACACTACTACAACACTACACTACTACACTACTAACTCATTACACTACTACACTACTACAACACTACACTACTACACTACTAACTCATTACACTACTACACTCCTACACTACTAACTCACTACACTACTACAACACTACACTACTACACTACTAACTCACTACACTCCTACACTACTACAACACTACACTACTAACTCATTACACTACTACACTACTACAACACTACACTACTACACTACTAACTCATTACACTACTACACTACTAACTCACTACACGACTACTCTACTACACCACTACACTACTAACTCATTACACTACTACAACACTACACTACTACACTACTAACTCACTACACTACTACACTACTAACTCACTACACGACTACTCTACTACACCACTACACTACTAACTCATTACACTACTACAACACTACACTACTACACTACTAACTCACTACACTACTACACTAATACAACACTACACTACTAACTCATTACACTACTACACTACTACAACACTACACTACTACACTACTAACTCACTACACTACTACACTACTAACTCACTACACGACTACTCTACTACACCACTACACTACTAACTCATTACACTACTACAACACTACACTACTACACTACTAACTCACTACACTACTACACTACTAACTTACTACACTCCTACACTACTACAACACTACACTACTACACTACTAACTCATTATACTACTACACTACTACTAACACTATCAGCTCCACCATACACTATATATGTATAAATATGTATATATACATATATAAATCTGAAGAAGTAACTGCAGTGTACTTAGGTAAAAGATACATAGAGATATTACAAATTGTAGTAAATTGCACAAAGTTTCCAGAGGAACAGGACGTTTTGGACAGAGGTGCTTCATCAGCTGTGCAGGCACAACATCTGATCATGATCATGCCCACTTTGCACTCTTTCTCTCTCTCATTTCTTCTCTCCTAGTCTCTCACCCTATCCCTCTCTCCCTCCCTCTCTCCCTCCCTCTTTCTCTCTCTCTCTCCCTCTCTCTCTCCCTCTCTCCCTCCCTCTCTCTCCCCCCTCTCTCTCCCTCCCTCTCTCTCTCCCCCCTCTCTCTCTCTCCCTCTCCCTCTCTTTTTCTGGATGAGTTGGGATGTTCCCGTGGGATCGTGGGGGTGCACCACTTTCCAGGATGTGTTACCACATCGAGAGTAACATGCCTGGACCTCCTCAGCAACACACACACGCACGCACACACACACACACACACACATATACACTTATACACACACATACACATTAACAATAACCACAGAGACACTCCCAAGCTCATGCCCGGTGGTAGTGTACACACACACACACACACACACACAAAGATAAAATAATCAGCCCACCAGCCCAAACACAAAAATAATGTAAAGTACTCCTCACTCTCTCTCTCTCTCTCTCTCTCTCACACACACACACACACACACAAAGCTTCTCTCACATGTATCTTAGCTAAGCACTCGCACCCAGTTTCACTCTACATGTCCTGTCTTGCAAAACAGGAGGAAACGAAAGAAACTCTCAGTACACTGGAACACAGCCCAGGAGTGTGTGTGCAGTACATTGGAGCACAGGAGTGTGTGTGCAGTACATTGGAGCACAGGAGTGTGTGTGCAGTACACTAGAGCACAGGAGTGTGTGTGCAGGCATAAGTGTGTGTGTACATTCTACAGTGAAGTCCCAGCAGCTATTGAGCATTGCCTGCTTTTCCAGGTTTTTACAAATGCTTTGTCTTTGTCTTTGTCTTTGGGAAGGTCATTGGCAACAAATATAATAAACAAAAATTTTAAACAAGATTTTACTCAAAATAATTTAACAGAATAAAATAGAAATAAAAATTAATTAAACAATGAATCTAAAGAAATCAAATAGAAATTAAAATATGATTAAAATGAAAGATGAGATAATAATAATTAGTAAAAGATAAATAATATAATCTGACAGCTGGTTAATGCTGCCTCTCCGTGCGTAGTTTGTGCCTGGTCCAGGACTAACTGGCTAAATGAATGAATATTTTTCTGTATTTACTGGATTCTGTATTTATATTTACTGCACAAAGTAGAACAACATATTCAATTCCAATTCAATTTTATTTATATAGCGCATTTTACAACACATGTTGTCACAAAGCGGCTTTACAAATTGCGTGGGTCCAGATCCCTAATGAGCAAGCCAAAGGCGACAGTGGCAAGGAAAAACTCCCTAAGATGGCAGGAATTTAGGAAGAAACCTTGGGAGGACCAAGACTCAAAAGGGAACCCATCCTCCATTGGGTGGCCCGCTAGCAATGTCCACATTCACAGTTCATGTATAGTCCAGATATAATCCTGTAGTTATGATTCTACTTCCAGGCCGAGTAGTCACAGTCCCTTCAGAGTAGATGAGCCTCAGGTGGGAGTTGGCATCAGCACGTCCTCTTGCGATAATGGCACATCCAACCACGGCATCGGCACATCCACTGGCAAGCCAGACCATCTCCTAGATGCTTGTATGGGGTGGGTAACGGGAAAGGCTCGTGTTTCCTTGTCCCGGTATTTCTCGGGCAGCCATTGGGAAGAAGAGGGACAATTAGTTCTATATGGAATATGTTAGACAAAGTAAATGTAAGCATTTCTGGAGTGTGGCAGCGACTCCGGCAATTAAATTATTACAGCCTAGCTAAAGGGCAGAACCAGAAGGTAACACAGACTTGGGAGCATCCTGAGACACTGGCATCCATCCACTACACCGTCGACAAACTTGAGTGACCGCGTGCAGTGATAGGATGACAGCACCAGCGCCCAGTTTGCCATAAAAACCCTTTACCCATGAACCCCTGGATCTGTTACCTTATCTAAAGGGGCACATTAATTACCAAATGCTAGATCAAACAAGTAAGTTTTCAACCTAGACTTAAAGATTGAGACTGTGCCAGAGTCCCGGACACATTCTGGAAGACTATTCCATAGTTGGGGGCCTTATAAGAAAAGGCTCTCCCCCTGCTGTTACCTTATTAATTGATGGAACTAATAAGAGGCCAGCACCTTGGGATCGTAGTGGTCGCGGGGGTTCATAATAAGAGATAAGCTCTTGGAGGTAGTCAGGAGCAAGTCCATGCAGTGCTTTATAAGTCAATAGAATAATTTTAAAATCAATACGAATTTTACTGGGAGCCAGTGCAGGGCCGATAAGACTGGGCTGATATGTTCAAATTTCCTAGTTCTAGTTAGAACTCTGGCTGCGGCATTTTGAACTACTTGAAGTTTATTTATATTCCTATTTGAGCATCCTGACAGTAACGAGTTACAATAATCTAATCTGGAGCTAACAAAGGCGTGTACTAGTTTTTCTGCATCATGCTGGGATAATGCATTTCTTAACTTGGCAATGTTACGGAGATGTAGAAAAGCTATCCTGGTAGTATTATCTATGTATTTATCAAATGATAGGTCAGAGTCGAATAAGACGCCGAGATTTTTGGCTACCGAGCCAGGAGTAATGGGGTAATCTACAAGATTTAACATTAGATCTGGTGAATATGAATATATATGATAAAGAAACACATCACAGAAACACATCACAGGGACCCCAGTGTGTTTCAGGGGCCCCAGTATGTTTCAGGGACCCCAGTGTTCTTCAGGGGCCCCAGTGTGTTTCAGGGACCCCAGTATGTTTCAGGGATCCCAGTGTGTTTCTGGGACCCCAGTGTTCTTCAGGAGCCCCAGTGTGTTTCAGGGACCCCAGTGTTCTTCAGGGGCCCCAGTGTGTTTCAGGGACCCCAGTGTGTTTCAGGGACCCCAGTGTTCTTCAGGGGCCCCAGTGTGTTTCAGGGACCCCAGTGTTCTTCAGGGGCCCCAGCGTGTTTCAGGGACCCCAGTGTTCTTCAGGGACCCCAGTGTGTTTCAGGGACCCCAGTGTGTTTCAGGGACCCCAGTGTTCTTCAGGGGCCCCAGTGTGTTTCAGGAGCCCCAGTGTGTTTCAGGGACCCCAGTGTGTTTCAGGGACCCCAGTGTTCTTCAGGGGCCCCAGCGTGTTTCAGGGACCCCCGTGTGTTTCAGGGACCCCAGTGTGTAACACCACATCTTTGACTGCGTACACGTGTGTATGT
>JAGXOD010000087.1:825000-842500 GCA_020368025.1 Brachyhypopomus occidentalis | reverse complement strand
CTAGCTAGATATAAAATGCTGCTGTCTTAGAACTTTTAGTAGCTGCATGTTTTTCTGAAATAACAAAGATGAAAATGTCCTGCTGTATTTTTGGGTGGAAACACAGAGGCACAGAGGCAGCTACTCGCCAATAGCCTGGCTGCAAATGAGAGCGTGTGATTACGGTAGAAGTAGCTAGCTAACCCTAACCCTAACCCTAGCTAACCCTAACCCTAGCTAACCCTAGCTAACCCTAACTCTAGCTAACCCTAACTCTAGCTAACCCTAACCCTAGCTAACCCTAACCCTAACCCTAGCTAACCCTAACCCTAGCTAACCCTAACCCTAGCTAACCCTAACTCTAGCTAACCCTAACTCTAGCTAACCCTAACCCTAGCTAACCCTAACCCTAACCCTAGCTAACCATAACCCTAGCTAACCCTAACTCTAGCTAACCCTAACCCTAGCTAACCCTAACCCTAGCTAACCCTAACCCTAACCCTAGCTAACCCTAACCCTAGCTAACCCTAACCCTAGCTAACCCTAACTCTAGCTAACCCTAACCCTAACTCTAGCTAACCCTAACCCTAGCTAACCCTAACCCTAGCTAACCATAACCCTAACTCTAGCTAACCCTAACCCTAACCCTAGCTAACCCTAACCCTAACCCTAGCTAACCCTAACTCTAGCTAACCCTAACCCTAGCTAACCCTAACCCTAACCCTAGCTAACCCTAACCCTAGCTAACCCTAACTCTAGCTAACCCTAACCCTAACCCTAGCTAACCCTAACCCTAGCTAACCCTAACCCTAACTCTAGCTAACCCTAACCCTAGCTAACCCTAACACTAACTCAAAGCTAACCCTAACCCTAGCTAACCCTAACCCTAACCATAGCTAAACCTACCCCTAGCTAACCCTAACCCTAGCTAACCCTTTACCCTAACCATAGCTAACCCTAACCCTAGCTAGCCCTAACCATAGCTAAACCTACCCCTAGCTAACCCTAACCCTAACCCTAGCTAACCCTATCCATAACCCTATCTAACCCTAACCCTAGCTAACCCTAACCCTAGCTAACCCTATCCATAACCCTATCTAACCCTAACCCTAGCTAACCCTAACCCTCTAACCCTAACTAGATAGTTGGAAGCCTATTTAACAAAATAACAGTCACCCTGAATGGGGCTATGTGTTTGTCGTTTACAGAGAAAGATCTTGTAACTGGCTCACTTGAAGTGATTTGTATCTATATTTGACTAGATTATAGTCCAATTATATTCCAGTTCTCACAGGTGTGTTGGTTGTAAATTATTATTGGTTGCATATTCAGGCATCATTTGCAACCTAAAAGAGCTTCTGGTGTTTCCTCTGTGTGAAACGCAACCAAACCAGTCAGGGGGTTGCAATAAAATATTCGCCTGTATATGCTCATAGCAAACGAGTTTGGAAACGCCCTCAATGAACACAGATGAGTCAGTGGAACAATTCAGCAGGTATTTGCTGCCTCATTGTTTGATGTTCCACACTGAAGCACCAGATACAGGGTCTTCATATGCTCAGGTTGATGCTTTGGTGTGATTCGTCCTTGTTAAAGAACATTTTGATTGTACGTGGCTGAGCAGAAAGGCTCTGTGTGACACGTCCTCTAAGGTCAGACACCTGCAGGGGAATCAGCAGGATCTTCTGAGCTGGGAGCCACTGCTGGGAGTCTATGCGTTTTTGGTTAATGTTTCTGATGTTGTTGCTTGGATAGAACTTCACATGAGGTGATCGTAAAAATGACACAAAGCATGCATAAGCACATACACACACACACACACACACACACACACACACACACACACACACAAACTAACTACATGGCACGTGGACACAACTAACTACATGGAGTAACTACATTGAGCCTTTCACAAGTTCATCTTGGTATTTGAAAACAAAATCCTGTGATTAACCTTCTTCGAAAAGGTTAGATAGTTCTAGGTTATATATGTATTATAGGTTATATGTTTATTATTGGTTATATTTTTATTAAGGTTGTATATTTACTATAGGCTATATATTTACTATAAGTTATATATTTATTATAGGTTATAGATTTATTATAGGCTATATATGTATTATAGGTAATATATTTATTATAGGTTAAATGTTTATTATAGATTATATATTTATTATAGGTTAAATGTTTATTATAGGTTATATATTTCATATATGTGAAAATTAGCAAGCCTGATTTGCTAAATATAGTGAAAATATCGCTAAGTTGCTAAATACTGCTGCTGCTTTATCGCCATTTACAAAATGATGTTTCACACCTCACGATGTGTCACACATCTTCACACATCTTCACACTTCTGTGAGCTTTGTGCATGTTGATGATGATATTTGTAATGTTTCACCTGGGTAGAATGTTCCTGTCTCACCAAATGCCATTTCAGATTTAAAAGTAGCTTCTTAAGCAGCACATGCCTGCTAGGAGTCTGATGTACAGTAGGAGTCTGATGTACAGTGACAGTTTGATTTACAGTGGGAGTCTGATGTACGGTAGAAGTCTGATGTATGGTAGGAGTCTGATGTACAGTGACAGTTTGATTTACAGTGGGAGTCTGATGTACGGTAGAAGTCTGATGTATGGTACATGTCTGATGTATGGTGGGAGTCTGATGTATGGTAGAAGTCTGATGTATGGTAGGAGTCTGATGTACAGTGACAGTCTGATTTACAGTGGGAGTCTGATGTACGGTAGAAGTCTGATGTATGGTAGGAGTCTGATGTATGGTAGAAGTCTGATGTACGGTAGATGTCTGATGTATGGTAGGAGTCTGATGTACGGTAGATGTCTGATGTATGGTAGGAGTCTGATGTACGGTAGGAATCTGATGTACGGTAAATGTCTGATGTATCGTAGGAGTCTGATGTACGGTAGAAGTCTGATGTATGGTAGGAGTCTGATGTATGGTGGGAGTCTGATGTATGGTAGAAGTCTGATGTATGGTAGGAGTCTGATGTACGATAGATGTCTGATGTATGGTAGGAGTCTGATGTATGGTGGGAGTCTGATGTATGGTGGGAGTCTGATGTATGGTAGGAGTCTGATGTACGGTAGAAGTCTGATGTATGGTAGGAGTCTGATGTACGGTCTGAGAACACAGGGGTCCTGAGGTTGGCAGGCCATATGACGCCGGCAACCTGGCAAACAAGAGCAGATGTACAAAGGTCAAAAGGCACATTTCAAAGAATACTGCATTTCAGAGAGTAAACCTCCCTCCACACCTCCCTCGGCATAGCTTAAGGGGGAGGAAGGATTTTCTTTTTCTTTTTCCCGTGGTGTGAGATACTCCCGCCTGCTGAGAGAGAGAGGGAGAGAGAGAGAGAGAGAGAGAGAGAGAGAGAGAGAGAGAGAGAGAGAGAGAGAGAGAGAGAGAGAGAGAGAGAGAGAGAGAGAGAGAGAGGGAGAGCTATTATTAACTCTGATTGTCATTAAAGAAATATTTCTGGAACGCGATGTTGGAGGCCCCGCAGCTGTCAGCGTGTTCTGTAATTTTACTGTTACAGAGGAGTTCACAAGTGAGCACGAAGACATGACGTACAATTCAGACTACGGTCAGCCGCACGTGGCACAGATGTTGAACCGATATTCTGCACCGCGCGCGAAGAGAAATGTAGAAAGCACAATAAAGGTCACACTGAGTCAGAAAAGATTAGTAGAAACCTCGCGTTATATGCTTAGGCATAAGGGCGTAGACGGCTCCTATGTTATTCAAAATACCCACTCGCCTAAAAACTCAGTAAAATATACCGAAACTAGATGCGTTGCAGAGAGAGCTCGCGCTCACTGACAATTCATAAGCGACTCCTCATCGCCCTCTGAAGGACAAATAAAGAATCACGCCGTGCGGACAGTGGGGACACCCTTGTGCTTGTGTTAATAAAAATAAAACTAATATATACTATTAGACATTAATTAAAAAACACACATCGACATACTAAAATAAGGGTCAATATATAACAACAACGAGTCAAAACGAGATAATAATCATCGCAGACCAAATCAACCTAAATAAGCAATTTTAAAGTAATTGGGGGGAAATATTTTCGTCTGGTATGAAAATGGGGATAAGGTGTGGTGAAGCTTCCCTGCGCAGGGAAGCGCCGTTTTTAAACCGACGAATAATTCGGTAATTATCTTATGAGGCCTCGACAAATGTGTAAGCAGGACCACTGAAATCTCAGTTTCGTAAAGGGTCTGAAAGGGATTGTTATGAGTTATTCTTTTAATTGTTCTTTTTAAGTTTAATGTTATGCCCTCCGTATCTGTACCCTCCAGTATTCTTTGAATATGGCTTTTAGCGTAGGTACAATTGTTCTTCTCATGGGAAAAATGTCTTTAATAAAATGTCTTGAATTGATTTACGTGTTTAGCTCAACGTCATACAACTGACACATGTCGTTGTCTTATCACAATCTATTTAAGACTCGTTCTTTTTGCTAGTGGTGAGTGGAAACTTCTGAATTGTTGTTTTAGAAATTAAAATAAGTTCACACACACACACACACACACACACACACACACACACACACACAAAGTAACTAGCAGGAGGGAGATGGAGGCCTTTCCGTGATGTTCACGTCACTGTGACGCATGGAGACTCTAAATGGCGCAGGTGATACACAAATCCTAATGGCATGCGTTTCATCATGAGCGTAGAAACGCCTATCGTCACATCACCATTATCACCATTATCGCAGAGGCAGTAGCGCTGAACAGAATGGCCAGCCGTGTTAAGACTTTAAAAGTCATAAACAAAACATGTATTACCGGTTTACAACCGAGAGATCATCAGATTGTCACTGGTCACTAGTCACTGTTCAGTTGTCGCCGTATGTGCGACATAATCTAGCGGTTGATGTAGCGATCCTTGCTGCCATCTATTGAGCGCATTGCAAAATTGTATGGCTGACGGTTGCAAAAATGAGGCTAAACTCTGAAATGTCCTTTGGTGACTGCACGGTTACATCAACGTTAGTCCGGTAAGACGTTACGGCAACACGCGGGATGCAAGATACTACACACGGATAAATCAGCCAGTCGGTTTAGACGTTTCGTATGACCGTCTAGCGCAGCGTGACTGAAGAGATGCCATCTGGAATCCCTCGTCAGCACATACACAAAAATGAGCACGAATCCATCTACGTTTTATTCTTTGTGAATCACACACCAGTATTATGTATCTACATATAATTATGTTGAATCACATAGCTTGCGATGTGACGCACGCCGGAGTGTGTGTGAAACGTCACCTGCAACAGGTGGACCCGGAAGAAGTGTTGATCGAAAATGGCGAGCTACGTTGGCGGTGATCTCGGGTCTACGATAATGAGCTTTGACTTCTGAACTTTCTGTCTCGGCCTTTGCAAAAACCGACAGTGGTGATGCTGCTGTGTTTACGGTGCTGATCGTTCGCGATCGGTGATGATGGAAAAGATGGAAAGTCTGAATTACGCGCAAGCGGCCAGCGCCACCTTAGAGCGCGCGCCGCCCTCCTACACTGTGAGTTTGTTGTGTACAAGTTCATTTCTGTGCCCTTGCTGTCTGTTAACGATTGATAGTGTAAAACAATCACGCACACCGAAAGGATAAAGCGCATGAAAGAGACTAAGATGAGGAAAATATTAGTCTGTTTTTGTGTTCCTGTATCCGGTGTCGATTCTTATACTTATGTCGTTTCTTTACTTCCTGACTTCATATTTAAAAAGCTGACATCACAGACCTGATACTCGCTGTTTTCATATGACACAAAAACCTTCTTACGATAGAGCTGATGTTTGAGCGAGTCGTTTAGTACTTTATATAGTTTCTATGATCAATCCTTATTTATGGTGCTGTTGTGTTTTGCTACTAACTGCTAGTCTGTTGTGGACTTTTTCTACCAGGATAATCTCATCGGGACGTTGCTGGCTATTTTTGGAAACCTGCTCGTCAGTATCTCCGTAAGCGTACAGGTGAGTAAAAAGTGACATGTACAGCAAACTAGCAAAAATAATAAATATTTTCTTATATATGTATGCTCTATTTTTAATTTGTTCATTCTAATCGGGATGTCAGGCAGACACACGTGCGATGAAATGTCACGAATAGGCAACATTAATCTGGTGTGTGTTTTTTCTTTCAACTCCGCCCCGCAGAAGCAGAGTCACGTGGCGCTGGTGGGTGCCAAGGACACGAGGCAGTGTTACCACACGAGGACGTGGTGGTGTGGGCTCGTGCTGATGCTGGTGGGCGAGGGCGCGCTGTTTGTGTCCTACGCCTTCGCTCCCCTCTCCCTCATAGCGCCCCTCAGTGCTGTCTCTGTTATAAGTAAGTCCTATTAAATATTTGTGACTGGAATGACTTTTCTTGCTTTTATCTTTTAAGTAGGGTTTTTTCAGTATATATTTGAGTATATCTAGGCGTCCATACTGACTGTATCTAATAATATCTTTGCTTAAAGTTTCTTCCTGATTTTAGCCTAAACTAACTAGCTAGAGATTTTGTTCTGAGTAAAACAATGAAGCACTTTTTGTAAGTCGCTCTGGATAAGGGCGTCTGCTAAATGCCGTAAATGTAAGTACTATATTACAATAAAATACACAGCTCCCAGATTGTATGAGCCAGTAATGATTCATCTCAAGCTACATGAATCACATCACTTTAAATGTTTTTGCATACTGGTCCACAAGCAAATGTGTGTTTTACCTGACACTGGAAAACAGTCCCAGAATACAGCAGACACACAGGATATATATGGTAGTATTACTACAGTATATAGTCGCAGTCCCAGTGCAGTTAGCAGTGAGAGGGCAGTAGTGCCCGGGGCTGTTTCTGTTCACTAGCCCTGTGTATGTATGGAAGTGTATGTTGAAGGTCGTTTATGTAAACTCTCCTTTCCTGAGCAGTGTTTATAAATACGACATAAGCTGTGTTCGCTTTTTAATGTGGTAATTTTTAAATAATCTAGCTTCATTTTTACAGCCATTTTAAAACAGTGTGATGATTCTCCTCACAGCCAGCTGTATCCTGGGCTTCCTGTTCCTGAGGGAGAAGTGGAAGCTACGGGAGTTTCTGAGTAAGACATCACACACACGTGCTACGTCACGCACACGTGCTACGTCACACACACCTGGTGCGTTTTCCAGGCAGGTGTGTACTGGGCTTGCACGGGGCCTGTCTCCTCACTTCCTGCATCCATGACGATACCCTGGACAGTCATTTGCATAACCTTTGTGAAGCTTTGTGACAGAGTGATGACACTGAGGGACCAGGATGTGTGTGTGCTGACTCCTCCCACTCTTGCCTTTGTTTGTGTTTTCAGAGCGCTACATTTTGTCCTTCCTCGGTTGTGCTTTGACCATGGGGGGCACATTCCTCTTCATAACGTTTGGGCCCAATTCCCACGAACAGCTGTATGCAGAAAACATTGTGAACCATTTGGTTGGCTGGCCTTTCCTCCTGTACCTGGTAAGGACTGACTTCTGCTCCCCTGATTGGCTGGGCCGGTGAGGTGAGGCTCACGTGTACATCTGGAATATTCTCATCGTGTCTCGTCTGTCCATCAGCTTCTGGAGGTCATCACCTTTTGCCTGGTGTTGTATTTTTACAAACACCGCAACATCAGCTACCTTGTGCTCATTCTCCTGCTGGTTGCTCTCCTGGGTGCGTATCGGCCTTCAGCATCTCATCTGTTTTATGTTTAAACAATTTACAACGAAGAATCAATTACTAGAAAGCTATATTTGCACAGAAATGTTCATTTAGCATTTGCGCTGAAGTGACCCCTTGTTTTAAGGGTGGTGTTTAGGTATTACAGATACCAGTGCTCTCATTTGCTGGACTGCAAAAGGTCTGAAACTGGCTTCTGAGTTTGACTGTGGTGATGACGTGTGCCCTTCGACCTTTAGGCTCTGTGACTGCCATCACAGTGAAGGCAGTGTCTGGTATGGTGGTCCTGAGCATCCAAGGGTCCTTCCAGTTCACCTACCCCATCTTCTACGTCATGGTGGTCTGCATGGTGGCCACGGTGGTTTTTCAAGCCTCGTGAGTTCTGCCTCCTCCCTGCACCGTTGTTCACTGTGATGTCACCTTGCGTATATGTGATGTCACTGTATATGATGTTTTCCAAGTTTGTGGAAGGTGCTGAAGACTAATTAGCATTATGCAAATGAGTGAATGCATTAATGCTAAATGATGCTCCCTGTTCATTAGTGTTCGTTTATACGCCTGAGATGGTGTTGTGTGTGGTGTAAACAATGTCTAATGTTAGTTCTAAGTCCATCTTCCTACACTACCCTTCTGGTGTGACCTGATTCTGATTCCCAACACATACCAGGATGAGGTTTTCCTCAACAGATACGAGCCTTTTGTCCAGTAGTATCTAGTGGTAAACGTCTGATTTCATCCAACATTTATGTAAGAACATTTGCAGGGCAGAGAGTCGGCAGCAGAACGGAGAACCTGACACTTGTAGGAGGAACATCGTAGCACACTGGACAGTTCATGTAGAGTCCACTCAGTGTTTTAATAAGATCAGTGTTTTAATAAGCTATTTTGGTAGCAGAAATAACGAGGAGATCTGGAGCACAGCGCGCAAGGTGTGGTGTGCTGAACTGCCGTTTGGATACCGACCTGTCTGTAAAATACACAGCCCAAACACAACTCTTGGCTCCATGGAAACGTCCATTATTTGTTTCTATGGCAGCGCCCATCTTCCGTTTGTCATCATGTGCACTCCACATAACGTAAATGTGTATGTAAACACAGACAAGCTCAGCCTGCATGCAGGGTGTGTAAAATAAATACAGACCAAACATTGTGAGAGTTTCCTTCAGCTGTTCTGACGTGGTGGTGTAATGTGATATGGTGTGATCTGGTCGTGTAAATAGTGTCTTGCCTTACTGCTGTTGAGTCTTTTGATTTGATTTCTTTCCAGATTTTTAACACAGGCATCACATTTATATGACTCCGCTCTCATAACCTGCATTAACTACATCTTCTCCACTGCTTCTGCTGTTGGGGCAGGTACACACACACACACACACACCTCACGTCTCACCTTAGCTGTGGTTTGTTTTATATGTATATATAATAACGTCTACACACGAATGGTTGCATGCTTACACATAACCATATATATCCATAACTAGGAGCCATATTCTATCTGGAGTTCAACCATGAGGAAGCCTTGCACATCTGTATGTTTATACTGGGGTGAGTATGATGTGTTTACGCTGGGGTGAGCATGGTGTGTTTACGCTGGGGTGAGTAATGTGATACACTCTGATGTCATCGTGTTAAACTCCATGTGAGTCGCTATTAGGCTGCTCCGTTCTCCACCCACTTCAGCGAGAAGCATTCTGTGTGTGTGTGTGTGTGTGTGTGTATGAACCACTGTCATTGATTCTGAAGTGACACCTGCGTTTGTTAGGGATTCCACACATTCTGTCCTGTTAATTTGGCTTTTGTAATGGTGAGCTGGTGTTTGTTGGAAGGTTTTCGACGTGCTGTGAACTGAACTTGGTGTGACGTTGCTTCCTCAGATGCTCAGTGTGCTTTCTCGGTGTGTACTTCATCACCAAGAACAAGAGAAAGGCCAAAACATTTGAGCCTTATGTGACGATGGACATGGTGAAAGGTGTGTGTTCCTCCTGCCCACAGCGTCGACACACCAGCGTAGCCCAGAGGTGCCTGGAGCCGTAACGCTTCCTGTATAACCCGCGTCTCTCCGCCTAAACATGAAGCAGATGCAGTTCTCCTTCTGTGTTTGTGCCGCAGGTATCCCAAGCATACATGAGAAAGGCTGTACTGTCCAGCCAGACTATAACGGCGCTTTCTCCTACGGAGCACTCGTGAACAATGATGGCGTGACCGCTGTAAATCTACCTGTGGCCAATCAGGACATGTCTGTGTCCCCTGGTCCTGGACACCCATACAGGACAGAAGGACTGAAGACAGACTGAGTGCACTGGCTGTTTAAGCACCATCACTAACACTGCGTGCAGGAGGACGAGGTGATGCTGAAGCTGTGAGGAGTGAGGCGGTTCTGGACCTTCCTGATCTCAAGTTCTACATGAGTGTGTAGCGTGAGGGTGACCTGGAGCTCTACAACAGTTCCAGAAAGACTCAAGACTGGTGTTGCAAATGGACAAATGGTCTTGTCACGTTTCTCATCGATCCACCAGTCTAATACTTACCTGACTCAAACGGTCTAGTTACAGGACGGTTGATTTGGGGAAAACCCTGTCACTGTGCTGCCCTGCCTTCCTGCTGCACGTGGAAGCACTTGTACTGCTGCTGCAGGGTCCGTATGACATTATCATTGTAGTCAAATATGGACGCATGGATGTGTAATTCTGGCTTTCCCAGAAGGTTTGGTTCATGCTGCAGTCCTTTCCTTATGTGGTGCAAAGTCTTGGTTTGTGCATGAAATTATTTGAAAATCGTGTTCTGAGACTCTTAAGAGACTCTCGGAGACTTTGCACAAAGAGGCATGTGTGTATCGAGCTTTGTGTGCCTTGGTTTCTCCTGATGTTCTCCTTGGTTTCTCCTGATGTTCTCCTTGGTTTCTCCTGATGTGTGTTTGACTCCAGAGCTGAGCAGAGTTTCTCCATAACTGCTTCCTCCTCCTTCTGAAAACACCACGACCAAAAAAGTTCTGTTTGTGGCAGCCAAGGTGATGGATCACGTTATCACTGTACTGTATTGTACTGGTCACTGTCTTCCCTACTCGAGCTTTCTGGATTTAGATCATGAAGGATCTGTCACCTGTGTTGTGGTTTTCAGAGCGAGGACACTCATCTGAGCTGTGGCTTCTCCAGCACTGACACTGCACTAAATGTTAGTCATGTGGGTCTGACGTTCAGTCAGTTCAAATCTGACTTCACTATACTGAATATGCTATAAATTAGACAAGTATACTGAACATAGTATGAATCAAGCTTCAGTAGGCTAATGTCTGATTAACTGGCTACCTTTTATAACTAAGCTAAATCCTGGGTAATCCTGGTTTATTCAAGAGTATTTCTGTGTTCACCATATTCAAATGTATCTTCCTGCTGATTTTAAAAATGTCATTATAAGATTAATGAATGAATAGTGTGTGTATCATGACCAAGTTTAGACTTCATTAGTCGGGACCTTATACTGACGTGTTACTGATTATTCGATTATAGGATCAGACTCTGAGGTTTTTTGTGAGTACTCCCCAGTGTAGGGTTGACATCTTCACAGTTTAAACGCCTTAACAACCTTCCTCTCGTGTCTTTCGTTAGCTTGTGTAAATACAGAATTAATCATGTACACCAGATCATTAAATGTATTACACTGTAATGTTCACAGAAGCAGCGGGGCAGTCAGACAGAAGGGAAACAGACACCTTTTGTTAAAGGGTGTAGAAGTTTAGAGATTTGCTTGATGCTTGGTGTATCATTGCCCAGATCTACGTAGCAGTTCTAATAAAATAACTGTTGTTTGGACCAAATGGGCCTAAATGTGTAAAGGGTGAAGCAGTGTATACATAGTGTTCTAGACTCAGACTTCTCTCTGTCATATCTGGTCTAAGACTTGTGTTTGTAACCTTTTGTAATCAATATGTTTTTCTGAAAGCTTGTGGTTTTTTTCTAACAAATTACTTGCATCCAAATAGCAATCAAATAGCAACAATAAAGATGTCCAGACCTGTGGTGGCCTTCGTTTAGATGTTAACTGTGTACCACAGGCTTTGTTCTTGTACAATAAAGTTTTATCTAATTTAATGTAGTATTATATTTCTACGTCAAAATTGTTAATCCCAGCCTTACAGAACCAGACTTGGCTATGCTCGCGTGGGTACTTGCAGAGTTTCGTTACGCATCACGCAAAGTGCGAAACGTGCCGGTGACCAGAACCCGAAACTCTCGGTGACGTCACAGAACCAACGCGTCACCGACGGCGAAACGCACTCTGTACATGTGCTGTGTGAAGCATAAATATTCAAATTCATCATCACAGCTACAGTGCTAGTGAGCTACATTTTAAAATGAAAGGTTCGCGTGCAAATGATATTTATCGCCAATTTATTATAACAGCAACGCTGATGCTATGAAGGACATTTGGACGTGTTGTGAACAGGCTAAATGGGCTTCTGAATTACTACAGTTGGTGTACACAGTAACTAGATTCGGTGGATCTGGACATAAAATCCTATGCAAAAAATATAGCGTTAACTTGACAATCTGACGATACTTAAAGCGTAATCAAGCTTACTACATGAATCAAACTTTAAATTAAAACATTTGCGTCTTGAACGATGTCTTTTACAGACATTTCTTCTTAAAGTAACGTCACTATATAACGTAACCAAACATGTATTTTAGATCATACGCTGCACGTTACGTGAGGACGACGCATATCACGCAGGCACATATCAGGTTCCGCCCTGGTGCTAAGGGCGTGGCTCGGTGGCCCAGGGTCCTCAGTGCATAACGGCGGAAGGTTTTAACCACACGGGGGTAGTGCATGTTCAAACGCGCATGTTCAAACGCGCATGTGTGGTTTAGACCGTGACCCTTTTGAGTTTAAATTGTTGTTTTACATTAAGGCAGGTACAGATTTTTTGGCTGGTGGTGGTCAATTTTTGACCAACATACATTTTTGTATTGCTATCATAATAGCAATTAAATGTATGATCCCACATTCTCCAACTAAGGCACTTAGTCCTTAACCCTAGTAAGAGCACTACATTTCCCAGACACATTTGTTGAAAAGGTAGTGTTGTCTAAATATGGTGACATGGACGGGCTACCTTGGCATGTTTGAAATCCAGCCTTAATCTGCGATTTTTATCCCTACGTATTAATCCGTTTGTTTTAATTTGGTAAATAGTGAAACGCTCGGACAGTCTAAAGAATTAGACCTGGTTTTCATTTTTGTTTGATATTTTCCAAATAGTTTTGTACAAATCAGAACATCTAATGTTTAAAGACCCAACCCGGTTCCACAGTGTCCACGTTTGTGCTGTGGACCTTACAGATTATTTCTGTACACTATCAGCGTTCGTCAACAAATCTGTGAAGTCCAATGCGATTGGTTGGCTCGGCCATAACCCCGTATTTCCCTGGATTTATCTTAGTCAGTGATTATACACTCAATCCTTTCGCCCTAATACCTGTACAAAAAGAGCGCCTGCCAACTACACTTCCTAATACGGACAGGGGCGTATGAACGGAAAGAGGATCGACTCTAACTCGAAAAGTTAATTTGTGGATTTTGAATCCGGTAAGGACGTAGCCAAAGGCGTGTTTATTTTGTTTATTCTGTCTTTTCTGATTTCCCCGGTACAAACGGTGTTGTGAAAATCTAACAACTCATTTTTTTGCACACTGCTAGACAAACAGTGCGACGCTAAGACGACGCGAGCGGTGTGTGTGTGATGTTAACAAAACAAAATTACAACGGCTCAGTCCCACTACACGGACCCTCGCGTCCTTCATTTCAGCATGCGCAATACAGCCTTGTGAAAGGCTGTAGGGTGTGTCCCATTTATTTTATTTCCTGGGACTTTCAAAAGCGTTTCAAAGCGGCCCTTAGAGCTTAGGATAAGAAAATAGTGCCTATGTTGACAAAATAATGCTGTAGATTTGCTACTAGATGGCGATGCCACATGGAAATTAGTGGCCTCGCTTAGACGAGTTATCGATCCTGCATTAAACTGATTCACGAGGGCATTATTTGCTCATCGCACAACGCGTCTTTCTCTTACACGATTAGTTACGTCTGCTTACTTGTGACGTCACTTATTGATCTAGACTGTTTGAAAAGCGAGACAGATTGCTGATCAGAGATTTAACTTGGTTTATCCGTCGGACTGATGGAAAAGGTGTGAACAGAAGATCTCGCAGTGTCCCAGTCCTCCTCAGCAGCTGGCTAATTACATTATTAATTAATTACATTATATGTTATTGACCCCAAAACTCCCGGAAATTTATTTTTTGCAGCATGGACAACTGAGCAATTTACACATCATTTAGCTGTTGTAATAAAGAACACCTTACAGCAGATGTCCTGACCTTTGACCTGATGGGTGGATTTCAGAGTGATGACAGACGAGGGCAGAATAGCTGTAGCTCTCCTGAATACTCCTGCTGTCTGTCTGTGAGAAACTACAGCTGCTATAGTCTGATATACGTTCTATCTTAACCATCCTGTCACTGTTGGTCATGCTGAGGTTAACGTTTGACATGTATGAACAATATAAGCAGTTTATCTATGAACATGACAAGGTATATACCTACCCACCAGCTCCCTTATCTACAGTTGGCATGGGGTTACATGAGGTCATAAAATTAACACCCATGTCCTTAGTTGGACTCACATACTTGTGAAGGCAGGACAGGTCACACCAGGTCACACCAGGTCACACCAGGACACACCAGGACACAAAGTCCTGGACTTCACGACTCGGAGACTAATGATCACCATATGACTACAAGCTTTACAATGTGTCAGTAATCACAGCTCCACCTTTGGTAGACAACCAGATGAACCAACAGGAGGAAACAACAGTGTAGTGAAGCCTCAGACATTCTCACACACTACAATCTGCCAGTGAAATGTCTAACACCCCCCAGCCATATTCAGATCCAGATTATAAAAGGAAAGAAGTTTATCTGCTAGAATATGAGGCTGAATAGTGTTCATCAATCAAGAAAAATCAATAGATAACAGTTTGTGGCATGAAACCCAGTGTAATCTGGTGTAAGCTGATCTGCATAGCTGTTCAACACCCTGACACATGATCCAACAGGCCCTGGGGTATCTAGCACACATATGTTATTATACCAGTCGTATTTATATGTAACTATTTATATTTGTAAATGTAATGGACTATTTATCAAACATTTGATTTGCATATTATAACTTAGGAGTTCACTTGTAAATGTTGAGCATGACTGTTTGTTTAATACTGCAAGAAAGATAAATAATTTACAAGCTTTTCAACCTCACGCTGCATGATGAACCAGCTGACAGTCTTATAGTATTCTAATCACAGCCACTAGATGGCAGTAGGGTTCGCTCGCAGTACTGCCTTTAATGTGCAATAGTTTTAAAAATTGTGTTCTTTTCTCTTTAGTGTTGCCGTGGTGGCGCCCTCTACTGACTGCCCTGGTCAGTGCTAATGATGCAAGGTGCAAGGCCATTGTGGAGTGACAGTGCAGAGCTGTACATCAGTGACGCAGAGGAAGAGGAAGATGAGGAGGAGAATGACAAAGCCTCAGAGGACCTGAGTGACTTCAGCATGCTCTCTGCCTGTGGTGTACATTCTGCTGTGTTCGAGGAGGACATGCATAGAGTGAGTGTGTGTGTGTGTGTGTGTCTGTGTGTGAACGGACGAAATGTTTAGAAACCAGGTTCACAAATGTCTAAAGTGAAGTAATTAGTTGCTAGTTTAATGTACTAACCCATCTAACTAATATATTATTGTCAATCACCAAACGTCTACAAACTAATAAAGTTCAAAAGGGATAAACTAGACAAAAGGTTAAACACACAGCTGATAAACATGTGTAGGCCGTGCGGTATGTTATTAGTTGTGAATAATGAGATATGAGCCGGACGTATAATCAGGCCGCAATGTGATGTTTGGTTCTGCAAATGTTGATCTGTGTTCACATACATGTAGAGCTGCCTTACTGTGCTCATACACTGTGTTCCTTACAGAACAGGTCTGTAGGTGTGGCTCACGGCCCAGCCTGTTGTGTTAGCTGTGTCCACTACAGTGCAGCACAACTCTACTCTCTACGGCTGTGTGTGTGCGGGCTGAGGGGCCATCAGGGGGTTAAAGTCCTAGTTTAGTCACTAGGAGGAGACAGACGGAGAGAACAAACGTGAAGGAGGACAGGAGAGGGAGCAGGAGAGGGAAATGCTGGGAAGAGACACGAAAGGAGATTTGAGGGGCTTTGTGGAGGTGTGAGGGGCTTTGTGGAGGTGTGAGGGGCAAGTGGCTCACCCAATCAGATGGGACGGTTACAGGTGGACAAACCCCCTCCCACTGGACACAGGGGACCTGATCAAAAGGCCTTCATGGCTTAACCAATCATAGCATCTCCCAGTTAGCTTGTGTGCGTGAACATACACCAGGGCTCAATGTGAAACAGCAGTACGTTCTGCTCAAGCGCTAAAGCAGTACGTTCCTTCAGCAGGCGACTGGGCTGTATGCATACAGCCTCGGACAAACTACATCCGCCATTTTACCTACGTCATATGACACATGACGTCACACGATCATAGCTAAATGCTCCAGTTGAATCATGGGACAGTGTGCTGCAATCGCATACTTCAAAATGGCTCCTGATTCAGTAAGCCATCCGGGTACTTTGTCGTTACTGTTTATTGCGTACTATGTACTGGGACACACGACCCTGTATCGCGTACTGTACAGGAGGGACGTGCGGCATTTCGGACGGAGTCCATGACTGAGCTCAGTGAAGCTGCTTATATAAGATGGTGCCACCTGAGGGCAATTGAGACCCGACTAGTACCTGGCACGTTGCCTCCCTCTGGTGGCCACCTGCCATCACTGCGAGCCACCCATTATAGTGTGTGTGTGTGTGTGTGCGTATCTGTTACCTTTAGCAGGAAATTCCTGCATCCTGAAAAATGAATATCATTACATTTTGCCCCTGGCTGTTGCATAAGTGTGTGTGTGTTGGGTGGGTGGGTGTTGGGTGGGTGGGTGTGGGTGTGAGAGAGTGAGTATCTCCATAGATAGAAACTTCTGACTCCTCTGCTGTGGTCTGAACAATGTGGAAGTTCTGCCAACACCTAGACCATCACACACACACACACACACACACACACACACACACACAGAGTCTGTGTCATGGTCCTTCTCTCCTTCTGTCTTTCTTCTGTCTTTCTGTCTTTCATTTATTCTTCTATTCTTGTTTTCTCTGTCTATCTCTCGCTGTCTGTCTCTCTGTTTGTCTCTTATCATTTTTCTTTTACCCAGTATCTTTATAAGTCATACAAAATCAGCCACATTATACACAATCACATAATGTACAGCATGTGCTAATCTATATGTTGTCTTTATCTTACATTTCTGCTCTCCCTGAATATTGTATTGGAGGCTTAACGTAGAACTGGAGACTCACAAACACACACACTCCTAGACATATAGATTCACACTAGAGTGGCCTCACACACACACTAGACATATAGATTCACACTAGAGTGGCCTCACACACACACTCCTAGACATATAGATTCACACTAGAGTGGCCTCACACACACACTCCTAGACATATAGATTCACACTAGAGTGGCCTCACACACACACACACTCCTAGGCATATAGATTCACACTAGATGTCTTTAGGTTTCTCCACCAACGCACAGATTCCAAATGCGGTGTCCTGCAGTGAAACAGTCAGTAGGAGGAGGAACAGTGTAACCTACATCCTGCCTGCTGCAACTTCAGGTCCTGCAGCAGAGCAGCAACATTCCT
>JAGXOD010000087.1:740000-820000 GCA_020368025.1 Brachyhypopomus occidentalis | reverse complement strand
GCGCGCGCTGGTTGGTGCGTTCGGAAGGACCTGACCGCCTCCCTGCGTTCAACAGCGAGACACTGAGAAGCAGACAGAGAGCTCGAGTGCACTGATGCTATAGCGCATCTCAGGTGAACTCACTGCACCTAGGCTACAAACTAGCGCGAGGGAACAGCGGTGTTTACCGGAGTACCTGCGTAGACTCCACCGAGAGGGACAGCGTGAGCGTGAAGTAGCTAGAGAACAAGACTCCTGCTTATCTTTCCCCGAGTCGCTCTAAGGGGAATGCCATCGATAAACATGAAACTGGAGATGGTAACACTCATCGCCTGTGATGTAGAGACGGAGGTGTTCACGTCCGACAAAATGCAGGTACTGCTCGTGTATTTAAAACCAAAACTACACTCACTCCTGTGTGTTTTGTTTAGCATCCTTCTCTCGATGCACGCGCATTTGTGCAGCGCGAGAGGAGTGCGGTTGTGCATGCTCGAGCTTCATTTTCCCGACGTTTTACGCAGCCTGATTCGCTGTTTGCCTCCCCTGCGTTTTTTTCTCAATGAAGCCGCAGTTATACATTAACATTCGACTGCATGCGCATGGATGGCGTCAATGCACTAAAGTGTCTGACGTACGCGCTCGGGTGCAGGACGGAGTCGGTCCGATTTGAAAAGCTCGCCAGTACCAGGACACTGGAGTACTGTAGCTCGCCAGTACCAGGACACTGGAGTACTGTAGCTCGCCAGTACCAGGATGCTGCTACAATGCGCCACAAGGTTCCGTCCGCTCATTTTGAAAGGGACGCAAGTTTCATGCAGTAGAAAAGTAGCGAGCAGAGGCCTGTTTAGACGCACCGGCGAACCACCCTCTCACCCTCTCCCATTCAAGGTTTCCACTGTAGGTGTTCGAGATAGGCGCACGTATACGCTAGACAGGTCGTATGAGCAGGATGCTGTCAGGTGGGTGAGTTAGCTAGCATGCAGATGGCTTACCCGTCAGGTTTGCCAGTAGGATTCTTTCCTCTGCTGCAGGGTGGAGACAGGCGTGGGTTCTGCAGGGTGGAGACAGGTGTGGGTCCTGCAGGGTGGAGACAGGTGTGGGTTCTGCAGGGTGGAGGCAGGTGTGGGTTCTGCAGGGTGGAGGCAGGCATGGGCTCTGCAGGGTGGAGACAGGCGTGTGTCCTGCAGGGTGGAGACAGGCGTGTGTCCTGCAGGGTGGAGACAGGCGTGTGTCCTGCAGGGTGGAGACAGGCGTGGGTTCTGCAGGGTGGAGACAGGCGTGTGTCCTGCAGGGTGGAGACAGGCGTGTGTCCTGCAGGGTGGAGACAGGTGTGTGTCCTGCAGGGTGGAGACAGGCGTGGGTTCTGCAGGGTGGAGACAGGCGTGTGTCCTGCAGGGTGGAGACAGGCGTGTGTCCTGCAGGGTGGAGACAGGCGTGGGTTCTGCAGGGTGGAGGCAGGTGTGGGTTCTGCAGGGTGGAGGCAGGCGTGTGTCCTGCAGGGTGGAGACAGGCGTGGGTTCTGCAGGGTGGAGACAGGCGTGTGTCCTGCAGGGTGGAGACAGGCGTGTGTCCTGCAGGGTGGAGACAGGCGTGGGTTCTGCAGGGTGGAGGCAGGCATGGATTCTGTTTGTGGTGGGAAGCAACATCTCACATGAACTGCTCGGTGTGCACATGTCACTCATCACACACAAAGACTCCCCTTCAATCCCGTTTCTCATACACACAGATATACTCTCTCTCCCTCTCCTCTCTCTCTCTCTCTCTCTCTCTCTCTCTCTGTCTCTCCCTCTCTCTCTCTCTCACACACACACACACACACACACACACATTTCCAGGTCAGTGTTTGCAGTGTTTCAGGCAGAGCACTGTCAGGTTCTGGTTCTGACTGCACCATAGACCTCTTCCTCTGTGGTCTCCAGCAGCAGACCCTGGCCACTGCCTGCTCCACCCACAGCTCCATCCAGAGCTGCACCTCCTGCTCCATCCACAGCTCCATGCACAGTTCCACCTCTTGCTCCATCCACAGCTCTACCCCTGTGACTTACACCCCATGGCATTCAGCCCGTGTTCCAGCCCGTCTTAACTCTGGAAGTGTCTAAAGTCAACCCGGATTTCACTCTGAACTCAGACCTGACTCTTCCATCAGCTGGAGTGATCTGGGGTGAGACCTGTCCACCCCACCTCCACCTGTCACTACACCTGGGAGGGGAGCAGGTGTTTCCACAAGGCTGACCAATGAAGCTCGGCTTCCCCTGACAGCCTGGACTATCAGCCCTAATCACACGCACACAGCAGCTCCTCTGTGTGCTGGTAAGCCTTGTTTGTGCCGTTGCTGTCTGGATGGTCATTATTTTTGTTTTTGTTGTTTTAGTGACTAGTTAGGGGCTGGCCAAGAAGGGCAGATAGACAGGGAGACAGACTGGCAGGAGGAGAGACAGGAGAGAGGAGAGACAGGATCTGCTCATGTCAGCCCTCATCTGCTCTCACGAGTTATTTATTCAGTTCTTCAGTTCCAAGAGTGCAGGTGGACTTGTGAGGGACAGACAGAAGCTTAAAGAGGAGAAGAATGGACAAAGATGTGTGTGTGTGTGTGTGTGTGTGTTTGTGTGTGTTTGTGTGGGTGTGTGTGTGTGTGTGTGTGTGTGTGTGTGTGTGTGTGTGATCATTGTTTCTTTCTGGTTTGCGGATCCAACAGGTTATGAAGCGGCGAGTGGCTGACCTGCACCCGCTACACCCACCCATACCCCTGCTACACCCACCCATACCCCTGCTACACCCACTCATACCCCCGCTACACCCACCCATACCCCTGCTACACCCACCCATACCCCTGCTACACCCACTCATACCCCCGCTACACCCACCCATACCCCCGCTACACCCACCCATACCCCTGCTACACCCACCCATACCCCTACTACACCCACCCATACCCCTGCTACACCCACCCATACCCCTGCTACACCCACCCATACCCCTACTACACCCACCCATACCCCTGCTACACCCACCCATACCCCTGCTACACCCACCCATACCCCTACTACACCCACCCCATACCCCTGCTACACCCACCCATACCCCTGCTACACCCACCCATACCCCTGCTACACCCACCCATACCCCTGCTACACCCACCCATACCTGCTTTTCTCTCCATCTCTTTGCTACAGGGTCATTCTTCCTTTCCTTCTATTTTCTGCTTCTTTAGTCTGAATGTGAAGGATGTTTTACTTCTCCCATGTTTCTCTGTGTGGAGCAGCAGACCAGCACAGGCCTCAGGTACACAGACGTGTGCAGATGTTCTGCAGCATATGCAGCATCTCTCTCTCTCTCTCTTTCTCTCTCTCTATCGTTCTCTCTCTCTCTCTTTCTCTCTCTCTCTCTCTCTCTCTCTCTCTCTCTCTATCGTTCTCTCTCTCTCTCTTTCTCTCTCTCTATCGTTCTCTCTCTCTCTCTTTCTCTCTCTCTATCGTTCTCTCTCTCTTTCTCTCTCTCTATCGTTCTCTCTCTCTCTCTTTCTCTCTCTCTCTCGTTCTCTCTCTCTCTCTCTTTCTCTCTCTCTATCGTTCTCTCTCTCTCTCTTTCTCTCTCTCTATCGTTCTCTCTCTCTCTCTTTCTCTCTCTCTATCGTTCTCTCTCTCTCTCTTTCTCTGTCTTTAACCAACATCTGGTAGAATATTTGTAGCCATAGATGAAGCCATAGATGGAGTGTGGAAGGAAAAGATTAAGTCATTCGTAACTCCATCCCAGTAGCAGGAGTCATGTGACATGCAAAGATGACACTAGTCAGAGCTGGACAGGCCCCCAACCCGCCACGGTGCCCTCACGTATCGCTTTACGCATCGCCCCACATCCTCCATCCTCACAACACAGCAGCTACAGGTCCGCACCATCCTGCGGTTAACCATGCAGGTTAACCCTAACCCTAAACCCTAACCCTAACCCTAACCCTAACCCTCACGTATCGCTTTACGCATCGCCTCACATCCTCCATCCTCACAACACAGCAGCTACAGGTCCGCACCATCCTGCGGTTAACCATGCAGGTTAACCCTAACCCTAACCCTAACCCTAACCTAACCCTAAACCCTAAACCTAACCCTAAACCTAAACCTAAACCCTAAACTCTAACCCTAAATCCTACCCCTAAACCCTAAACCCTAAACCCTAAACCTAACCCTAAACTCTAAACCTAACCCTAAACTCTAAACCTACCCCTAAACCCTAAACTCTAACCCTAAATCCTACCCCTAAACCCTAACCCTAACCCTAACCTTAACCCTAAACTCTAAACCTAACCCTAAACCTAACCTTAAACCCTAACCCTAACCTAACCCTAAACTCTAAACCTAACCATAAACCCTAAACCTAACCCTAAACCCTAACCCCTAACCTAACCCTAAACTCTAAACCTAAACCCTTACCCTAAACCCTAACCCTAGGTTAACCATGCAGCCCCAGCTAGAAATGACCAAGCCCCCTAACACTTTCCATCCTGCATCAGCTTCAAGTGTCAGCTACATCCTTAAAGAGTTTCACAGTGTTATCTATGAATTTCTGGACCACCAACGCTCTTCATGTTGCTAAATACGAATATTCTCCTAACATTTTTTGTCCAGTAGCACTGGCAGGTTCCTCTGCTCACCAAGCCTTTCATGAAGGTTACACAGTAGAGGAAGCTAGAGTGACGTTGGGTCCAGGAGAACGAGACAGGCTCTGGATGTGTGCGGTGTGAAAGAGCAACACCTCACAGTGAAGCCCATTACCCAGCATGCAACAGGCTTCTGAGATTGCGCTATAATGCTTTGGTTGTTGGGAGGAAAATGGGATAACCTAATAACCTAATGTAGCCATAAATATCTGTGCTGCTGATCCATAAATGCCATTATAGGTGAAACTGAAGTGTGGCAGGAGCTGTGTCAGGGTGGAGAGTGGAGGTGCTGCACCCGCAGTGAGGACGTAGCGTAGCGAGGGCGTAGCGTAGCGAGGATGTAGCGTAGCAAGGGTGTAGTGTAGCGAGGACGTAGTGTAGCATAGCAAGGGTGTAGCGTAGCAAGGATCTAGTGTAGCGTAGCGAGGGCGTAGCGTAGCGAGGATGTAGCGTAGCAAGGGTGTAGTGTAGCGGGGGTGTAGCGTAGCGAGGGTGTAGCATAGCAAGGGTGTAGCGTAGCAAGGGCGTAGTGTAGTGAGGACGTAGCTTAGTGAGGACATAGCGTAGCGAGGACGTAGCGTAGCGAGGACGTAGCATAGCGAGGACATAGCGTAGCGAGGGTGTAGCTTAGTGAGGACGTAGTGTAGCGAGGACGTACTGTAGCGAGGACATAGCGTAGCGAGGGTGTAGCGTAGCGAGGACGTAGCGTAGCGAGGACGTAGCGTAGTGAGGATGTAGCGTAGCGTAGCGAGGACGTAGCGTAGCGAGGACGTAGCGTAGTGAGGATGTAGCGTAGCATAGCGAGGATGTTCACCTCACTACAGAGCTCCAGACTGCCTCTGGAACAACCGTGAGCAGAACTCTGGAGCTTCATGACGTGAGTTTCAAGGCCAAGATGCAGACGATCCTGAGATCCACGTGTGACGCCAGCCGTCAGGTGGTGTGAGGCTACCACTCTGGAGCAGTGGGACGTGATGAATCACACGTCATCTGTCTAAAGGGTGAATATGGGTTTGACAGAAACTAAGAGAACCATACCTGGACCGTACAGGACAGTGACAGTTTGGATGTTTACCGCGGCTGTTTTGGGCACCCGTAGTTGCAGTGAATGGTATTCAATGGTAATGGCTGATTAAAACAAACTTGGAACTTTTGTATAATGTCTTAAAGCTAATGGGATAACAGTAGTCTGTGTTTGGAACATGAGCTTGTTTATGTTCCCATTGGCAATATGTGCATTAACTTCATTATGAACTTCAGTATGAACTGCAATCAATGAATTGACCCACATTTCCATGACGAAACTGTTGTACCAATGGAAACAGTTCTGGAGTGAGAGTTGGATCAACACTGCTTATCTGGGTTGCTGATCACTGAACAAACCCACTTTGAATAGAACCTTACAAAACACTAAACTGGTGTTTAAAGATCATGTGTGTTTGTTGTTCCCAGATCACGTCGTTCACACAGGACTAGTTTTATTTGTCTGAACTTCACTCTGCCCACATGCTCATTACTATCTATAGTAAACAAGATAATGCGTTTCCATATATGTTTGTGCATGTAATGTGTTTTCCTCACTCAAACTCATGTCGCACTGCAGCCGAATCCATTACAGCCAAAACTAAACAGCAGAAGTCACCCTGAGAGACTCAAAATAGAAGCTTTATTGTAGGCTTATGAGTTCCAGAGTGACGTCCGGATGTTGCTACACATTCTCACTGTGAAACTGAAGCAGATTCCATAGCTGTGACATTCTTTCTCAAGGTGATGTTATAACTCTGGATATCAAGACTTCTCTGGTGTTTTATCACCATGGAAACTAAGACTCCCCTTCTCTGGTGTTTTATCACCATGGGAACCAAGCCTTCCTTAGTCTGGTCCATGGTATTTTGTCACCATGGAAACCAAGATTTCCCTTCTCTGGTGTTGTATCACCATGGAAACTAAGGTTTCCTTTCTCTAGTGTTTTCTCACCATGGAAACCAAGACTTCCCTTCTCTAATGTTTTATCACCATGGAAACCAAGGTGACCCTTCTTACAGTGCTGTTACAGTGCTGCTACAGTGCTGCTACAGTGCTGTTACAGTGCTATTACAGTGCTGTTACAGTGCTATTACAGTGCTGTTACAGTGCTGTTACGCTATTACAGTGCTGCTACAGTACTGTTACAGTGCTGTTACAGTGCTGTTACAGTGCTGCTACAGTGCTGCTACAGTGCTGTTACGCTGTTACAGTGCTATTACAGTGCTGTTCCCATTGTCATCTGATGTCAGCTCCCACTAAGCTTTTTTTAAAAGTTAATTTAAAAAAGAGACATTTAACATATTCATTTTTTTTTTAATTATTGCCATTTCTATTGTTAGGCCAAAATGGTTATGTAATTGCATTTTGTTGCCACACTTTATCAGAATGAGAGAGACAGAGTGAAAGGGAGAGGGAGAGAGAGAGAGCGAGAGAGAGAGACAGAGAAGGAGTCCCTGCTTGTCTAGCATATGTTTTGGTATCCTTACATGTCCAAATCAATCACGTCACACCAAAGAAGTGATGTCACTCCTTCCTCTGCACCATTTAATAAATCCCCTTAGAGAGTGTAAATGCAGTGCCCATGGTAACTCAAACAGCCCAGAATAAAAGTTGATTCCACCACCTCCTTGTGTGGAATTGGAGTTGGATCTGACTGAAGCAGCAGAACTGAGAAGGTCAAAGTCTGCCAACTGAAATGCACCAGAACCAGGCCAGACAGACCCAGGCCAACCAGAACCAGGCCAGACAGACCCAGGCCAACCAGAACCAGGCCTTCATCCACATCCATATAGTCATTACCATATACCATATAATGATCTTCATTACAATATAAAAGTCACAGGAACTACAGCGAGTTTAAGTCAATACTATAATGACGTTTTGTGGAAGTTGAACCCTTGTGATGCACTACTGAGCAGGACTGCCTAATACTGTATAGTTCAGGTGTTGGACTACATAATACTGTATAGTTCAGGTGTTGGACTACATAATACTGTATAGTTCAGGTGTTGGAATACATAATACTGTATAGTTCAGGTGTTGGACTACATAATACTGTATAGTTCAGGTGTTGGACTGCCTAATACTGTATAGTTCATGTGTTGGACTACATAATACTGTATAGTTCAGGTGTTGGACTACATAATACTGTATAGTTCAGGTGTTGGACTACATAATACTGTATAGTTCATGTGTTGGACTACATAATACTGTATAGTTCAGGTGTTGGACTACATAATACTGTATAGTTCAGGTGTTGGACTACATAATACTGTATAGTTCAGGTGTTGGACTACATAATACTGTATAGTTCAGGTGTTGGACTACATAATACTGTATAGTTCATGTGTTGGACTACATAATACTGTATAGTTCATGTGTTGGACAACATAATACTGTATAGTTCAGGTGTTGGACTACATAATACTGTATAGTTCATGTGTTGGACTACATAATACTGTATAGTTCATGTGTTGGACTACCTAATACTGTATAGTTCAGGTGTTGGACTACCTAATACTGTATAGTTCAGGTGTTGGACTACATAATACTGTATAGTTCAGGTGTTGGACTACCTAATACTGTATAGTTCAGGTGTTGGACTACATAATACTGTATAGTTCAGGTGTTGGACTACATAATACTGTATAGTTCAGGTGTTGGACTACATAATACTGTATAGTTCATGTGTTGGACTACATAATACTGTATAGTTCAGGTGTTGGACTACCTAATACTGTATAGTTCAGGTGTTGGACTACATAATACTGTATAGTTCATGTGTTGGACTACATAATACTGTATAGTTCAGGTGTTGGACTACCTAATACTGTATAGTTCATGTGTTGGACTACATAATACTGTATAGTTCAGGTGTTGGACTGCCTAATACTGTATAGTTCATGTGTTGGACTACATAATACTGTATAGTTCATGTGTTGGACTACATAATACTGTATAGTTCAGGTGTTGGACTGCCTAATACTGTATAGTTCAGGTGTTGGACTACATAATACTGTATAGTTCAGGTGTTGGACTGCCTAATACTGTATAGTTCATGTGTTGGACTACATAATACTGTATAGTTCATGTGTTGGACTACATAATACTGTATAGTTCAGGTGTTGGACTACATAATACTGTATAGTTCACGTGTTGGACTACATAATACTGTATAGTTCACGTGTTGGACTACATAATACTGTATAGTTCAGGTGTTGGACTACATAATACTGTATAGTTCAGGTGTTGGACTGCCTAATACTGTATAGTTCAGGTGTTGGACTACATAATACTGTATAGTTCAGGTGTTGGACTACATAAAACTGTAACTCCACACGGTTCTAGTGTAACTCCATTGAGCTTCCAATGCAACAAATTTTAGAACTGCTATAACTCCCAACACATGCACACACACACACACACATTTGTGCTTTGCAGTTTTCTTTAACATGTAACCATGTAACATGCTAGTCGTTGTCACACTGGAACCGTTTACCAATATGGAACTCAATAGAAAATAATGATTAGATATTCCAAACACTCACGTCTTCAGTTTTAGGCATTAACATGGATCCCTTTCTCATCACTTTTAATTTGGTTGATGTGAAAATGAAAATTTTTTTCTGCCTGTATGAGGGTTATCAGATATTTCCAAGTTTTCAATTTGGGTTAGATATACAGTATCAGTACAGTGGTGCACCCAGCTCAGGGTGTGAGTGCTACACCCAGCTCAGGGTGTGAGTGCTACACCCAGCTCAGGGTGTGAGTGCTACACCCAGCTCAGGGTGTGAGTGCTACATCCAGCTCAGGGTGTGAGTGCTACACCCAGCTCAGGGTGTGAGTGCTACATCCAGCTCAGGGTGTGAGTGCTACATCCAGCTCAGGGTGTGAGTGATACACCCAGCTCTTCCAGACATGTTGTTCCAGACTAGACGTTAGCTGTCACTTGCACACGTTACACACACACAGACATTTACCGGACACACAAAATGCCCAACTGAAGCCTGTCACAAAAGCATCTTTGCTGTGATGACATCACATGTACACAAGGTGATGTCATGTAGCAACAGACAAAATAAACAAAAACAGAATGATGTCACTAGTCTGCGGAAGGCTGAAGTCCACTGATGGCCTATAGTGTGTTTTGCATCAGGTGCTACTCTAAAGCAGCTGAACCTGGAATTTCACCCTCTCAGGAAACACTTGTCATGTTTATTTTAGTTTTTGGTGTCACTCTTATGTGTTGAATATGTAAATGACTGTTCGGTGCTGAATCACCAGGAGTAACGTAGCAGCTCACACACATGGTTCCCTCTCTCAGACCATCCACACACATTCTTTCTTTCTGTCTCTCACACACATTCCTTACACGGCTCGTTTGTAACGTGGCTGTGGTGACTGAGCCTGCAGGTTCACGGGCGGTGATGTGTGTGTGTGTGTGTGTCTGTCTGTGTGTGTGTGTGTGTGTGTGTGTGGGTAGTACTGCTCTTCAGCTGTAAGGGAAAACCTTCCTCAGGAGACACGCTCCAAATGCAGGACATCAATTAGTCAGTAGTGAAGTAGTGGCATGTTCTCTCCTGTTACACACGCTCAGGCTCACGCACCAGCGTTTCAGTGAGCTGGGCCCACGCACCATCCTCATGCTCATTTCCCTCCTGTTTTCTTCCACTCTGTCTCCATTTCTCTGTCTCTGTTCAGCTGGTTAACTTGGATGAATGATGAAGTGTATTGATGGAGACATCTGTGGTTGTCATGTGTTCCAGGTCTGATGAGGCGACAAGCGCTGAGAGTTTGGTGTGACTGGTGTGAGAGTGTGAGGGAAAAGTATGCATACTAGTATGGATTTTATTATGGATAGTATGCATATTAGTATGGAGATTAATATGGATAGTATGTATACTAGTACAGATACTATTATGGATAGTATGGATATAAGTTTGTGTCACGGTGCAGCCCCTGGCCCCTCCCTTTGTGCGTGTGTATGTGTGGTCTACGTCTGGTTATGTCCATATGTGTATTTCCTGTTGGTGTGGTTCCATATGTGTGTGTTCATCCGTCTCACCTGTGGCTCGTCTCCTCATCACTTTGGTCTCATTTAGTTCATCTCTATAATCTGCGTTTACACAGTGTCACATGCTCGTCTTTGTCTGAGCCTGCACATTTATGTGTAAATGTTTAGTAATCTCCAAAGAATAAGCTCTGTTTATGTAACTCGCACTCGCCTCCTCATTCTGACTCGCCTCGCCTCTTTACAGTTTGTCAAAGTAATATTAACTAATAAATTCCTTATAAAGAATATAGGCTAATAAAGTCTCCCAGAGTTTATTACATTTGCTTTAATTTTTCATGTTGGAAAATAAACTTCACAAAGCAAAGAAATTCATAGAATATGTAATATTCTATGTAAAAAATATGTAAATATGTAAATAAATTAAATATGTAAACAAAAATTAAAATATGTAAAATTCTTGAAAATGTCTAAACGTGTATAATGTAAACTCTGTACTTCCTGGAAATAATACTGTGTCTACATGTATTTCCGGAGAAGAGGAAAATGTCCCAGTGGACCTTAAAGATGTCTTGTTGTCAAACCCGTAACCCCCCCGAGCTGTCTGAAGCACTGAGCTCATCACTGTGCAATGCTGTGAGGTATGAGGTATTTTTGCAGAAGGGTAATTTTAGGTTGTGTAGTTTATGTGTCAGTGCATAACAGTGTGGAACCTCCTTAAACCTCCATCTCAGACTTTAAATGTCCAATCAGGAACTGTTGAACCAACACCACAGCATGAAATTGACAAAGTATGCAATTATCACACAGCACAATCAGGATTTTAAAACACGCTAGTGAACCGCTGAGATTATTCAGACCAAAATGATTCATCTTCTTGGATCGAGTAAATACTGTGATTCAGCAAAACACCCACAGAACACCATCTGAAACATGTGAGATTGGTCATGATAAACAGTGCAGAATAAACAAACATGATTTATAGAGGGATCATTTGCATAATGAGGTACTGATTACAATTAACTGAACTACATCTTGTTGAACAGGCAGTGTGAAGGATTGGAGAACATGCCATGATCCACGATTCTGTGCATTATTTGATATCTCAAAACTGCATTTTTGCACTTTCTCATTTTATGAAAACAAGTGGTCTAACAACATTTTCTAAGGAATTAGGGGAAAATATTGTTATTTGTTTATATAATAAACAAACATGTTTATTTAACTAACAATGCATACCTGTAAATACGTCCAGCCTTTCTACCAGGGTTGGTGGGTGAAGCACAATATTTTTTGCTGTTCCTAAATTTGTTCTTTTCTGGACTTCGATTGGTGGTGTCATTCCTGGGATCTGTTGGACTGGGATTGAGGTCATTCTTGGGATCTGTTGGACTGGGATTGGTGTTGTCATTCCTGGGATCTGTTCGACTGGGATTGGTGCTGTCATTCCTGGGATCTGTTCGACTGGGATTAGTGCTGTCATTCCTGGGATCCGTTGGACTGGGTTTGGTGTCATTCTTGGGATCTGTTGGACTGGGATTGGTGCTGTCTTTCATGGGATCTCCTTCTTAGGGCTCACAGAGCCATATGTTCTTGTCACTACTGGGACAACCTAAGTGTGAACCTTCCACATTCTCTGTTTTCATCCTCTGGGTGTTGCCGTCACTTGGACTGTCACCACTGCTGTTTTCTGCCTCTTATTTTCTGCCATGATGTCTGGTTGGTTCACCACTACTTGTTTATGTGTTTTAGGATGTGTCCTGCATGTGTCCTGCATGTGTCCTGCATATGTCCTGCATATGTCCTGTATATGTTCCTGTATATGACCTCTGGGTGAGGCCTGCTCATATGTCCTGTATATGTTCCTGTATATGACCTCTGGGTGAGGCCTGCTCATATGTCCTGTATATGTTCCTGTATATGACCTCTGGGTGAGGCCTGCTCATATGTCCTGTATATGTTCCTGTATATGACCTCTGGGTGAGGCCTGCTCATATGTCCTGTATATGTTCCTGTATATGACCTCTGGGTGAGGCCTGCTCATATGTCCTGTATATGTTCCTGTATATATGTCCTGTACATGTTTTTGTATACATGTTCTTGTGTACATGTCCATGTACACATGTTCCTGTAAATATGTCCTGAATATGGGTATAACTTGTGTCTTGGTTGTGGTCTGTGGTTGGTCTGTCAGTAGGTGGTCTGTGGTTGGTCTGTCAGTAGGTGGTCTGTGGTTGGTCTGTCAGTAGGTGGTCTGTGGTTGGTCTGTGTAGCGCAGTACTGCCCTGACTTGTGTTAGCTCACCCAGATAAGAGCCAGTAATTATGCACACGCACACACACATCAAACATAAGCCTCCATGGTAACAAAATCCTTCATCCTTTTCATCCAGAGTCTTTGATTATTTGTTTACCACAAAAGCAGTAATTGTATATAAAAAAAATCACATGTCATTTTAAAAATTGTGTCATATGAACTGGATCACTAGTGCCACCTGCTGACTATATGTGTGTGCACGTCTTCCCTCACCGTACATGTTCCAGAAGCAGAGGCATCACAGTACTGGAGTAGACAGGTAGGGGGCATGTGTGATCACAGTACTGGAGTAGACAGGTAGGGGGCATGTGTGATCACAGTACTGGAGTAGACAGGTAGGGGCATGTGTGATCACAGGACTGGAGTAGACAGGTAGGGGGCATGTGTGATCACAGTACTGGAGTAGACAGGTAGGGGGCATGTGTGATCACAGTACTGGAGTAGACAGGTAGGGGGCATGTGTGATCACAGTACTGGAGTAGACAGGTAGGGGGCATGTGTGATCACAGTACTGGAGTAGACAGGTAGGGGGCATGTGTGATCACAGTACTGGAGTAGACAGGTAGGGGGCATGTGTGATCACAGTACTGGAGTAGACAGGTAGGGGGCATGTGTGATCACAGTACTGGAGTAGACAGGTAGGGGGCATGTGTGATCACAGGACTGGAGTAGACAGGTAGGGTAGCCAGATGGTACTGGGGCAGAGAGGACAAGACTTGAGAGGGAGGACATGCCTGAGAGATGGAGAGAGAGAGAGAGAGAGAGAGAGAGAGAGAGAGGGAGAGGAAGAGAGAAGGAGAGGAAGAGAGAGAGGGAGAGGAAGAGAGAGGGAGAGGGAGAGGAAGAGGGAGAGGAAGAGGAAGAAAGAGGGGGAGAGGAAGAGAGAAGGAGAGGAAGAGAGAGAGGGAGATGAAGAAAGGGAGAGGAAGAGAGAAAGAGGGAGGTAGAGGAAGAGAGGGAGAGGAAGAGAGAGAGTGGGAGAGGAAGAGGGAGAGGAAGAGGAAGAGGGGGAGAGGAAGAGAGAGAAGACATTTCATATGCATGCAGGAGGTTCTGTGGACGTGTCTGCAGTGATGTGGGTTCGACTGCCAGGTCGGCGGGAATCTTCATATCTGCCGCTGTTCAGCTGTTTGAGTCAGACGGCAACACCGTCTCTCAGATGTGTTTCCGTAATCTACATAATCCAGCAATTTCACCTCCAAATCCTCTTGTTGCTCCCAGAACGGTGCCAGATGCACTCTGGCTGATCTGTGTTTGAGCAGCACCAGAGTAAAGGGTCAGGTTTACCTTCAGATCACCGATACCCCAAAATACTGTGTGTGTGTGTGAATGAGGCACAATTCAGTTTATTTCAGCATTACTGCAGCAGGACTGATAGGCTACCTATGGACCAAAGTCATCTCCACCTCCAGCACCTCTACCTCCACCTCCATCTCTACCTCCACCTCCATCTCCACCTCCTTCCCTTGCCTTCTGCTCAGACTGTTCTATTGCAAACTTTAGCTTGATGCTATAATAACTTGTTTTTCCCACAAACCCACTCAGTAAATTTGAGCTGTTCACTTTGCACTCAATAAGGTCACAGACGCACAGATGAAACACCCTTCAGTCATCGTCCCCAGTTGGGACTAACATATTATAAATAAAAACTTATGGTACTTCCAATTTCAGTAATATCCAATGATTTTTCTCATTCTATTATATATATTGTAATCAGTATATATTAATGTGTTATCAGTAGACTGATGAAGCAGGGAGGTTAAACTGGGTGAGCTTCACTTCTCCAGTGCAGTGATCTTTCTGTTGTCCTGATCCAATTCCCTGCTGTGAGACTGAATGGATCTGTGTTCTCTGTGCAGTATCCCATGTGCTGATCCTGTCGGACACTGAAAGGTCCTGTGTGCTTTGTGTCTTGTCATATAGGAACGTTTCCAGTCACTGTTCCAGATCTACGATGATCAGACGACGTTCCAGATGTTTAAAAGTTTCCGGAGAGTTCGGATCAGTTTCAGTACACCAGAGGCAGCTGCACGGGCCCGAATGGACCTGCACGAGTCCGACTTCAACGGCTCCAAACTCCAGCTCTTCTTCGCACAGGTCCTGACACGTTTAAGATCAGACCTTCTGTAGCCCTGTCCCTGACACGGTTAAGATCAGACCTTCTGTAGGCCTTTTCCTGACACGTTTAAGATCAGACCGTCTGTAGCCTTGTCCCTGACACGGTTAAGATCAGAGCTGTCTGTAGCCCTGTCCCTGACACGTTTAAGATCAGACCTGTCTGTAGCACTGTCCCTGACACGTTTAAGATCAGACCATCTGTAGCCCTGTCCCTGACACGGTTAAGATCAGACCTGTCTGTAGCCCTGTCCCTGACACGGTTAAGATCAGACCTGTCTGTAGCCCTGTCCCTTCTGTAGCCCTGTCCCTGACACGTTTAAGATCAGACCATCTGTAGCCCTGTCCCTGACACGGTTAAGATCAGACCTGTCTGTAGCCCTGTCCCTGACACGGTTAAGATCAGACCTGTCTGTAGCCCTGTCCCTGACACGGTTAAGATCAGACCTGTCTGTAGCCCTGTCCCTGACACGTTTAAGATCAGACCGTCTGTAGCCCTGTCCCTGACACGTTTAAGATCAGACCGTCTGTAGCCCTGCCCCTGACACGTTTAAGATCAGACCTGTCTGTAGCCCTGTCCCTGACACGTTTAAGATCAGACCTGTCTGTAGCCCTGTCCCTGACACGTTTAAGATCAGACCTGTCTGTAGCCCTGTCCCTGACACGTTTAAGATCAGACCTGTCTGTAGCCCTGTCCCTGACACGGTTAAGATCAGACCTGGATCAGACCTGTCTGTAGCCTTGTCCCTGACACGTTTAAGATCAGACCTGTCTGTAGCCCTGTCCCTGACACGTTTAAGATCAGACCTGTCTGTAGCCCTGTCCCTGACACGTTTAAGATCAGACCGTCTGTAGCCCTGCCCCTGAAGACACTGTAGCCCTTAAGATCAGACCTGTCTGTAGCCTTGTCCCTGACACGGTTAAGATCAGACCTGTCTGTAGCCCTGTCCCTGACACGTTTAAGATCAGACCTGTCTGTAGCCCTGTCCCTGACACGTTTAAGATCAGACCTGTCTGTAGCCCTGTCCCTGACACGTTTAAGATCAGACCTGTCTGTAGCCCTGTACTTCCATAAAGTGGAACTCAATTTATCATCAACATTGACTGCAGTTTTACCAGAAGCCTGAAAAATCAGATCTTACAGAATGGTGGTGGTTTAGCAGTTTGTATACATTGTATGGCCAGAACAGGTCCTGGATCAGTGCTAATGGCCCCTACCCTGCACACCAAACCTCACATCTGCCTCCCGCCATCCTGACGTGTCTCCTTGGTGACGGTATGACCAAGCACTAAACTGTTTCCTGCCTTCTGCTTCTCCCAGGTGCAGGACTCAGGTGAGAGTGTGGATAAGACCTTCCTGGCCCCGCCCCAACCCATGAAGCAGTTCCTCATCTCCCCACCCTCTACCCCACCTGTGGGGTGGAGTCAGAGTGAGGATGCCACACCCGTCATCAACTACGACCTGCTGTGTGCTGTGGCCAAACTGGGTCCAGGTAGAGACACCAACCAATAATGGATCTAGATAGATAGACAGATAGACAGACAGATAGACAGATAGACAGACAGATAGACAGACAGATAGATAGACAGATAGACATCATGTGGAGAGCGCATGTTATTTTAAACTCTCATGGGAATGAGATGCTGTTAGCATGTTGCATGGGCTTTTGCAAGACAAAAAAAAAACAATACAGCTGCTTTTGCACATAGAGAAAGTGAAGAGAGGCGGGACTGTGGTGGGACTGTGGCGGGACTGTGGCGGGACTGAGGCGAGACTGTGATGGGACTGTGGCGGGACTGAGGCAGGACTGTGGCGGGACTGAGGCGGGACTGTGGCGGGACTTTGATGGGACTGTGGCAGGACTGAGGCGGGACAGAGGTGGGACTGTGGCGGGACTGAGGCAGAGACTGAGTCCAACAGAGACTGAGGCGGGACAGAGGTTCGACTGTGGCGGAACTGTGGCGGGACTGTGACGGGACTGAGGCGGGACTGTGGTTTGCCTCAGACGGCTGCTTCCGGATCTCCGTGGCTGTCGTCTGCTGCTGCGTAGCCGTGTGTGCGGTGCGATGCAGATGGAGCATGTGTGAGGAAGCCTACCACCCAAACACGGTGAAGCATTGCCGTAGCAGCAGAGACACTGGAGAGACTGTGCACCGCCAGATCTGTCCACACCAGCTTTACGTCTCAAGTCCTTTCAATGTTATTTGTTTGATAAAAGCACCTGAGGTACCTTCTCACCAGTAGAGTAGTGGTCCCCACCAGTAGAGTAGTGGTCCCCACCAGTAGAGTAGTGGTCCCCACCAGTAGAGTAGTGGTCCTCACCAGTAGAGTAGTGGTCCCCACCAGTAGAGTAGTGGTCCCCACCAGTGGAGTAGTGGTCCCCACCAGTGGAGTAGTGGTCCTCACCAGTAGAGTAGTGGTCCCCACCAGTAGAGTAGTGGTCCTCACCAGTAGAGTAGTGGTCCTCACCAGTGGAGTAGTGGTCCCCACCAGTAGAGTAGTGGTCCCCACCAGTAGAGTAGTGGTCCTCACCAGTAGAGTAGTGGTCCCCACCAGTAGAGTAGTGGTTTCAGTACACTGCATTACTCAGTATTGCTCTGTTTCTTAGGTGTCTTCTGGAAGGGGCGGATAACTGATAAAGTGGTTGTATTTGATGATGAAGATGACGTTTGCATATATGGGAGACTGTTTGCTGTATGGGAGACTGTTTGCTTTCTGAAAGAAAGAATCGAGGTTAATAGAGTGAACGCTTTACTACACAGGAATCTGGTTCAGGGGTCGAAGGTTCTGCCTCTGTAACACTGTAACTCCTCTGACGGTTACAGTGGTACCAGTTACCAGTTACATGGTAGTTATGATGATCATGGTAGTAGTTACAATGATGCTGGTAGTTACGATGATGATGGTAGTTACGGTGATGATGTTGCACGAATGTTATTCTATTTGTTTGTTTTTTACTGGCTGTGCTGTTGAAAATCGGATATGTTTTCAGTGGTTACGGCTTAACAACTCTTTAATTAACACGGAAACCATTGGACTTTGTATTGTGTTAAAAATTAACTAAAACCTCTTTGTTTTTCTGGGACGCCTCAACGGTCAGATCTGTGACTGGTGTGTCGTGTCTACTGAGATAAACTCTTTGTCTTGTCCACGTAGGTAGTAACTGAAAAGAAAATGAAGCAATAATTCTGTCATATATCAGCGTCTCTCCTCTGATATGTTTATCTGATGAGTTGTATCTCTGTCGACTTGCTTATATTTGTGTGGTATGACTGTCATTTGTTTCACATAGATATATACATATATATGCATATAAAAATAATAATTCCTACAAATGTCTTGTTGGACTGTCCTTCTTTTATGTCAGTCGTAAAAGTTGTTTTATGGAGCATTTGCAAGAAATTAATTATTTACATTTTCATCGTATTTCTAAAAGACACACACACTCACACACACAATGAGGGCGCCCAGAGGGAGGTAACATTCCAAAGCAGGTGACTCTGGGAGGGCAACAGGGCAGCAGAGGTTCCCGCAGGCTTGGACAATGACGGGATGGTTTCAGGATGGAAGCTGATCTCAGTGTGTCCTTGTGTAAGTGTGTGAGAGACGGAGAGAGTGAGTGTGTGTGTGACTGTGAGAGAGACAGTGAGACTTGGTGTTTGTGTTAGAATACAAAAGACAGACTGTGGGTGTGTGTGTGAGGCAGAGAGAAAGTGTGTGAAGGAGACAGACTCAAAACAGAGAAAGACTGTGTGAAACAGAGAGGGAGAGAGATAACCTGTGTGTGTGTGTGGGTGTGTGTGTATGTGTAAGACAACACTACAATAGCTTTCAGGTTTATCTGATTCTTCCTCATACCAGCATGAACTAGCATGCTTGGAGAAAAGTTTGAGTTTTCTTTTGAAGACGCTGAAAACATTTTGAGTTTTGTTTTGATGTCACTCTCTCTCTCTCCCTCTCCCTCTCTCTCCCTCTCTCTCTCTCTCCCTCTCCCTACCTCTCTCTCTCTCTCACACATCATTGCTCCTATTGTCTTTTAGAAGGCTTATGTTTGTAATCTTGAGTGCTCATTTGTCAGTACAGGTGTGTTTTCAGCAGGGAGGAGCTAACCCCGCCTTATGCTTCAGCAGGGAGGAGCTAACCCCGCCTTATGCTTCAGCAGGGAGGAGCTAACCCCGCCTTATGCTTCAGCAGGGAGGAGCTAACTCTGCCTTATGCTTCAGCAGGGAGGAGCTAACCCCGCCTTATGCTTCAGCAGGGAGGAGCTAACCCCGCCTTATGCTTCAGCAGGGAGGAGCTAACTCCGCCTTATGCTTCAGCAGGGAGGAGCTAACCCCGCCTTATGCTTCAGCAGGGAGGAGCTAACTCTGCCTTATGCTTCAGCAGGGAGGAGCTAACCCCGCCTTATGCTTCAGCAGGGAGGAGCTAACCCCGCCTTATGCTTCAGCAGGGAGGACCTAACTCCGCCTTATGCTTCAGCAGGGAGGAGCTAACCCCGCCTTATGCTTCAGCAGGGAGGAGCTAACTCCGCGGCAGTAGTGCCTGTCCCTTCTAGGGAGCAGCAAACATCTTAATTGAATTACTGCCAATTGAACCCGACTCAGGGGTGTTTACCTGTCCTGTCCCTTGCACAGAGGATCATGGGAGATCTCCCTCGGCAGCTCTGTGGCCCATGGCTTTCTGTGCTCAGCCGTTGAACATGGCAGAGGAAGGACTTCAGTTTCACAACCTTACTGAGCTTCTGCACGGCTGACCTACCTAAGTGAAAGTGGAGGAAGAGTGCAGGAGGAGACAGCAGTGAGACGTACAGGAGCAGGAGGAGGAGACGGCAGTGAGACCTACTGGAGCAGGAGGAGGAGACGGCAGTGAGACCTACTGGAGCAGGAGGATGAGACAGCAGTGAGATGTACAGGAGCAGGAGGCGGAGACGGCAGTGAGACCTACTGGAGCAGGAGGAAGAGATGCAGTGAGACATACAGGAGCAGGAGGAGGAGACGGCAGTGAGACGTACAGGATCAGGAGGAGAAGTAGGCAGTGAGACGTTACCTCTGTTGCCTTTAGAATGGAGAAAAGTCTGAGGCCAGAGCTCTCACTCCCTCTCTCCCTCCCTCACTCCCTCTCTACCCCTCCCTCACTCCCTCTCCCTCTACATCTCCCTCTCTCATTCCGTCACTCTCACTCTCTCCCTCTCCTTTTGCCCTCTCTCACTCCCTTTCTCATCCCCCCTCTCTCTCTGTCTCTTTCTTTCTCTCTTTCTCTTTGTCTCTCTTCTCTCTCTCTCTCTCTTCCTCACTGATTCTCTCTCACTTTTTCCATTTGCCATACAACAGGAAAAGATAAACATGGACCTCTGTAAATACTTCTAATCTAGCAGCCGGATGTTTGAATGCACAAAGGTTCCTCCGATTAGCAAGACCTGCACGTGTGTGGGTGTGTGGGTGTGGCCCTGAAATATGCTCTTGTCTGAACACAGCTCATAGAAACCAGGTGTGACAGCACCAGCGATATTTATCAGACAAGTCAGAGAATACCAGCTGAGATCAGACAGGTCAAAAAGTACCAGGCACCGGTGATCAGACAGGTCAAAGATCATCAGACACCAGAGATCAACACCACCCTAAAAGACACTCAAGCAAAAACTATGAAACTTTTTAAAACTAATTTCCCTTCTCTATCACACCTACTTGGTAGGTGTAACCAGGTTATGAACTGATGTGTTAGGTGTTTTTGAGTTGCATAATCACCAAGATGGCTTCTGACCTTTGACCGATTCAGAGAGGCTGTCTGGGGTTCAATCGTAACTCTAGACTGGAAGGTTCCTGCCTACAATGCAGGTTTGTTTAATCGGCTTCCTTAATCATTCAGCTGAATCAACTGAACTGGATGATGTGAGTCATTTGTAAGCCTGTCCTGAGCACTGAACAAGGCTGGCTTGGCTACGCCTCCCTGGAACACTGAGCCGGATCTTTGAGGAAAAGCCTCCTTATGTAACTGTAGATGTCAATAACAGGAGTTCTCAGGAGCAGGAGGTAAAACATCCAGCACACACACATACATACACACACACACACACACACACAGTTGCCCTAGACTGGGGAAGTGGGCACAAGTTTCACTTATTTTAGTCAGACTGAAAGAAACAGCCATTGAGGATGTGACAGTGTGAGAGAGGGGGAGAGAGAGAGAGAGAGAGAGAGAGGGAGGGAGGGAGAGAGAGAGAGTGAGAGAGGGGAGGGGGAGAGGGAGAGAGAGGGGAGAGAGAGAGGGGGAGGGGGAGAGGGGGGGAGAGAGAGAGAGAGAGAGAGAGGGAGGGAGGGAGAGAGAGAGAGAGAGAGAGGGGGAGGGAGAGGGAGAGAGGGGGAGAGAGAGAGGGGGGAGGGGGAGAGAGGGGGGGGAGAGAGGAGGGAGAGATAGAGAGGAGAGAGAGAGAGAGGGAGAGGGAGAGAGGGGGAGAGAGAGAGGGGGGGAGAGAGAGGGAGGGAGAGATAGAGATGGGGAGAGAGAGGGAGAGGGAGGGATAAAGAGAGGGGGAGAGAGAGAGAGAGGGAGGGATAAAGAGAGGGGGAGAGAGAGAGAGAGTAACAATAGGTGCGTTATAAACATTGGCAACAGATGAACCACATTCTTCTCCCAGCAGTGTGGAGTGAGTCAGGGCTGCTGCTTAAGCCCAACGTTATTCAACATGTATATCAGTGAACTGGCCACCATCTTAGAACGTTCTGCAGCACCTGGTCTCACTCTACATCACTCAGACATCAGGTTTCTGCTCTATGCAGATGATCTGGTTCTGTTGTCCCCCACAGAGAAGGGGCTGCAGCAGAACCTGGACTTGCTGGAGCAGTACTGCCAGACCTGGGTCCTGGGTCCAGACCTGGGTCCTGGCAGTGAACCTGAAAAAGACCAAAACAATAACCGTCCAAAAAAGAGCCAGATCTCAGGGAAACACATCACATTTCACACTAGGGTCACAAACCTTAGAGACCAGTACAGGCTACAATTACTTAGGTCTGAAGATTAGTTCAACTGGAAACTTCAATCCAGAAGTTAATGAACTGAGAGAGAAAGCATGCAGGGTATTCTATGCAATAAAACGTCAAATTCAAATTCAAATACCAATTCAAATGTGGCTAAAATATTCCAGTCTATTATAGAACTAATTCTATTGTGTAGTAGTGAGATATGGGGGGCACTCGCAAACCACAATTCTGAACAATGGAACAGACACCCAATTGAAATGATGCACTCTGAATTTTGCAAGTATTCTGCACGTCCACAGGAAGACAACAAATAATGTCTGTAGAGCTGAATCAATTCCCATTATTACTCAAAATTTAAAAAATGAGTATTAAATATTGGCTACATGTAAAAAAACAGTGACCCCCACTCTTACCACTACAAAGCCCTGCAATGCCCAGAGCTGAACAGAGAGAAGAGTCCCCACACAGCAGGTCCTGACACTGAGCTCACTAACACACACTAATACTGTTCCACATCAGGACCAGACTGAAGAAGAGTCCCCACACAGCAGGTCCTGACACTGAGCTCACTAACACACACTAACACTGTTCCACATCAGGACCAGAGTGGAGAAGAGCACTAACACACACTAACACTGTTCCACATCAGGACCAGAGTGGAGAAGAGTCCCCACACAGCAGGTCCTGACACTGAGCTCACTAACACACACTAACACTGTTCCACATCAGGACCAGACTGAAGAAGAGTCCCCACACAGCAGGTCCTGACACTGAGCTCACTAACACACACTAACACTGTTCCACATCAGGACCAGACTGAAGAAGAGTCCCCACACAGCAGGTCCTGACACTGAGCTCACTAACACACACTAACACTGTTCCACATCAGGACCAGACTGAAGAAGAGTCCCCACACAGCAGGTCCTGACACTGAGCTCACTAACACACACTAACACTGTTCCACATCAGGACCAGACTGAAGAAGAGTCCCCACACACAGCAGGTCCTGACACTGAGCTCACTAACACACACTAACACTGTTCCACATCAGGACCAGACTGAAGAAGAGTCCCCACACAGCAGGTCCTGACACTGAGCTCACTAACACACACTAACACTGTTCCACATCAGGACCAGACTGAAGAAGAGTCCCCACACAGCAGGTCCTGACACTGAGCTCTGTTCCACATCAGGACCAGACTGAAGAAGAGTCCCCACACAGCAGGTCCTGACACTGAGCTCACTAACACACACCCCAACATCTGTTCCACATCAGGACACTGTTCCACATCAGGACCAGACTGAAGAAGAGTCCCCACACAGCAGGTCCTGACACTGAGCTCACTAACACACACTAACACTGTTCCACATCAGGACCAGACTGAAGAAGAGTCCCCACACAGCAGGTCCTGACACTGAGCTCACTAACACACACTAACACTGTTCCACATCAGGACCAGACTGAAGAAGAGTCCCCACACAGTTCCACATCAGGACCAGACTGTCCCCACACAGCAGGTGACACTGAGCTCACTAACACACACTAACACTGTTCCACATCAGGACCAGACTGAAGAAGAGTCCCCACACAGCTGATCCTGACACTGAGCTCACTAACACACACTAACACTGTTCCACATCAGGACCAGACTGAAGAAGAGTCCCCACACAGCAGGTCCTGACACTGAGCTCTATCTGTCTATCTATTTATAACTATAAATCATATGTAGGTTCTACTGTATATTATCATATGTATGTTATACATTATTATATGTATTTTCTATATTATCATATATACGTTATATATTATTATATGTTTGTTATATATTTTATATGTATGATATACACTTGAGGACTAAATTAGCCCCCCTAAGAAAAAATCCCCTATAGAGCAAAGAACCTTTAACCTTTAACCTTTAGCTTTTCCAAACATCCCAGTTTTATTTTGAATATTTTGAGTTTTTTTACTTTGCCCAGCGAAATTAAATTATTTCACAAAAAACAAAAACTACCATGGTCAAAATTATTAGTGCCCGTGATGCTAATAGTCAATTTCATATCTTTGGCCTGTTAACAGCGTGCAGTCGTTTGCTGTAGTTTCCAACAAGTCTCTGACTCTCTCCTGAGGACTCCCATCTCTATTTTTTGCAAATCTCTCAAGCTCCTCCAGATTTAAGGGTCTTCTGGTATGAACCTTCTTCTTCAGTTCACCCGATAAATTGAACTGTAAACCAGGGCTTTAAGCAGGCCAGTCAACCAGCTTCACTTTGGTTTGAAGGTGGTTCTTCACCAGAATGTTTTGGGTCATCGTCATGTTAATATTATATCTCTCGGCTGTCCTGGGAACGCCTCGGTATCCCCCCAGAAGAGCTGGAAGAGGCAGCATGCAGCCAACGTATTTGTCTTTATTTTAATTCGATTAATCATTTACACGCTATGCATGTCATTGTCTTGTCTTAACATTGTATGTATTTGTCGTAATTTCAGCTTTCATGGTGATTTGAAGAACAAGAGCTTTGAATAAACCAGCAGTGAGGAAACATTTGTGCCTGCATGTGTCTCGGGGGAGTATTATATGTATGATATATAGTATAATATATATATCATTATTTGTATGTTATATATGTATGTTATTTATTTGTGTAAAACAACCTCTCGTCACGGTGCGGAGGCCCCATGCCGGCCACCTCCGTCAGCAGCAGCAGTAGTTCATGTTGTCCTGTTGTTGCGTGGTGTTCGTCCCTCAGGTGGGTGGGGCCTATTAGGATACCCGCCACCTGAGGGTCGTTTGTCTATGTGTGTCGTCCTTGTACCAGTTGACTGCTGGTTATTGTGTCCATCTGGATTACTTCACGGGCTTTACGTTGGTGCACATTATCCATTAAATCCTCCTTCTCCCCTCAGACTGGCGTGATCACTTACTTTTTATTTGCACTCTCTTGCCAATCACACTTCTACTTTTGTGTTGCTATTAAATGTAACATAACATTTTAATAAAATTGTAATAAAATAAAATATTACTTCTTTTTGGTCATAGTAATATTGAATGTTTCCATTCCAAGTATGACAAAGTTATCTGGCTCAAATGATCTGGAACACTGTCTTTTCTTTAGCTTTCAGAAGTCTGTACAAAGATGTGTCTGATTCAGCAGTCTGTACATAGATGTGTCTGATTCAGCAGTCTGTACATAGATGTGTCTGATTCAGCAGTCTGTACAAAGATGTGTCTGATTCAGCAGTCTGTACATAGATGTGTCTGATTCAGTAGTCTGTACATAGATGTGTCTGATTCAGCAGTCTGTACATAGATGTGTCTGATTCAGCAGTCTGTACATAGATGTGTCTGATTCAGTAGTCTGTACATAGATGTGTCTGATTCAGCAGTCTGTACAAAGATGTGTCTGATTCAGCAGTCTGTACATAGATGTGTCTGATTCAGCAGTCTGTACAAAGATGTCTGATTCAGCAGTCTGTACATAGATGTGTCTGATTCAGCAGTCTGTACAAAGATGTGTCTGATTCAGCAGTCTGTACATAGATGTGTCTGATTCAGTAGTCTGATGTGTCTGATTCCTGCTGCAGCTGTACCTGCTGTACTTCCACAGCTTTCATACTAAACACTAACACTGCCACTCAGTGGGCGTAACCACGGTAACCACAGGGATCCGAATATCTTTAGATCCCTGTGAATGATCCGGATATCTCCTTCCTGCTCATTAGTTAGATCATCATACCTTACGTGTTCCGTTACCTCATCTCTTACACGTTAAGTACTGCAGGTGACAGCAGTGTGTGTGTGTGTTATTCTGTGTGTGTTTTGTGTGTATTATTCTGTGTGTGTATTATATGTGTGCATTGTACGTGTATGTATTCTCTGTGTGTGTATTGTGTGTGTATGTATTCCGTGTGTGTTTGTGTATATTTGTATTGTGTGTATGTATTCTGTGTGTGTATTGTGTGTATATGTATTCTGTGTGTGTTTGTGTATATTTGTATTGTGTGTATGTGTGTGTATGTATTGTGCGTGTGTATATGTGTATGTATTCTGTATGTGTGTGTGTGTGTGTATTCTGTATGTGTGTGTGTATTCTGTGTGTGTGTGTGTGTATTGTGTGTGTGTATGTATTGTGCGTGTGTATGTATTCTGTGTGCGTGTGTGTATGTGTATGTATTCTGTATGTGTGTGTGTGTGTGTATTCTGTATGTGTGTGTGTGTGTGTATGTATTCTGTATGTGTGTGTGTGTATGTATTCTGTATGTGTGTGTGTGTGTGTGTGTGTATGTATTCTGTATGTGTGTGTGTGTATGTGTATGTATTTTGTATGTGTGTGTGTGTATGTATTGTGCGTGCGTGTGTGTGTATTGTGTGTGGAGTGCGCCACGCCTTGTGGGCCAGGCTAGACCTGAAAAACCTGCCCCTCCTCCTCCTCCTCTCAGCCACTGCAGCGTCACCGTGTTCAGCTGCTCGTCTCTGTGTTCACCTGCCGGCCACACACAGGTGAACTGCACTTCTCCTGGACAGTGAGAGCAGTGACACAGGAGCTGGTGCTTCTGTCCTTTTATCATCACAGACCCACCCTTTGGTGTGTGTGTGTGTGTGTGTGTGTGTGTGTGGACTATGCCCTCCACTATGGACTGAACACGGAGGGGAGGACTAGATACTCCTGGGAGAATCAGACAGGTGAGTTGCAGCTACTCAGATTCACTTTCTTTACTACTTTGCCTGTTATCTGTATTTTGTGTGTGTGTGTGTGTGTGTGTGTTCATAGCTTTGATCAGCAGTGGTCCTGATAGGACTGCCCAGCTATGTGACATCACATGTATGTGTGTATGAGAGTGTGTGAAAGTGTGTGTTGGTTGAAGTGCCAACATTCCCTGTCAAAATAACACAGGCTGGTTTAAGTTCAGAGACTCTCACCTGATTGGCCAGATGAGTGACTTCTCTGTGATTTTCTGTCTGACGCAACATTTGAGCTACAGAGTGTCAAACCCCCTCTGAACCGAAAACACTACCGAGCTGACGAGAGGCCATCGCGTCCAGCGCAGTGTGGTGGTGGTTAACACAGCTGCCTTGTGAGTGCGTCCGTCTCTGCCCCGGGTGGGAGGTCACATGTACGGGCTGGTCGGTAACTGTCCTGGGGCTCTTGGCCGGTTCTCAGGGAGAATTCCAGAGCAAGATTCTGTCCCACTTGGACATATGTGATCCTGTCTATAATCTGAGATTCTACTGTGTTTATCATTTTGAACACTCTAAAATGTAATGCTAACCATACTGACATTACTAACACTACTGCACCTTCTGTTACCACTAATGCCACTACTCTAGATACCACCACTACTGCTACTAGTACAGATACCACTGTAATTCTATTACCACTAATACCAATATGAATACTACTGTTACAGATTCCACTATAATTCTATTACCACTACTACTACTGCTACTGCTACTATTACAGATACCACTATAATTCTATTACCACTACTACTAATAGTAATACTACTATTACAGATACCACTATAACTCTATTACCACTGCTACTAATACTACTATTACAGATACCACTATAACTCTATTACCACTGCTACTAATACTACTATTACAGATACCACTATAACTCTATTACCACTGCTACTAATACTACTATTACAGATACCACTATAACTCTATTACCATTGCTACTAATACTACTATTACAGATACCACTATAACTCTATTACCACTGCTACTAATACTACTATTACAGATACCACTATAATTCTATTACCACTGCTACTAATACTACTATTACAGATACCACTATAACTCTATTACCACTGCTACTAATACTACTATTATAGATACCACTATAACTCTATTACCACTGCTACTAATACTACTATTACAGATACCACTATAATTCTATTACCACTGCTACTAATACTACTATTACAGATACCACTATAACTCTATTACCACTGCTACTAATACTACTATTACAATACTACTATTACAGATACCACTATAACTCTATTACCACTGCTACTAATACTACTATTACAGATACCACTATAACTCTATTACCACTGCTACTAATACTACTATTACAGATACCACTATAACTCTATTACCACTGCTACTAATACTACTATTACAGATACCACTATAATTCTATTACCACTGCTACTAATACTACTATTACAGATACCACTATAACTCTATTACCACTGCTACTAATACTACTATTATAGATACCACTATAACTCTATTACCACTGCTACTAATACTACTATTACAGATACCACTATAATTCTATTACCACTGCTACTAATACTACTATTACAGATACCACTATAACTCTATTACCACTGCTACTAATACTACTATTACAGATACAACACTATATCTCTATTACCACCATTGCTACTAATACTAATATTACAGATACCACTATAACTCTATTACCACTGCTACTAATACTACTATTACAGATACCACTATATACTCTATTACCACTGCTACTATTACTACTATTACAGATACCACTATAATTCTATTACCACTGCTACTAATACTACTATTACAGATACCACTATAACTCTATTACCACTGCTACTAATACTACTATTACAGATACCACTATAACTCTATTACCACTGCTACTAATACTACTATTACAGATACCACTATAACTCTATTACCACTGCTACTAATACTACTATTACAGATACCACTATAACTCTATTACCACTGCTACTAATACTACTATTACAGATACCACTATAACTCTATTACCACTGCTACTAATACTACTATTACAGATACCACTATAACTCTATTACCACTGCTACTAATACTACTATTACCACTGCTACTAATACTACTATTACAGATACCACTATAACTCTATTACCACTGCTACTAATACTACTATTACAGATACCACTATAATTACCACTGCTATTACTACTACTACAGATACCACTATAACTATTACCACTACTAATACTACTACAGATACAGATACCACTATAACTCTATTACCACTGCTACTAATACCACTACTACCACTACAGATACCACTATAACTCTATTACCACTATAACTCTTGCTACTAATACTACTACTTACAGATACCACTATAACTCTATTACCACTGCTACTAATACTACTATTACAGATACCACTATAACTCTATTACCACTGCTACTAATACTACTATTACAGATACCACTATAACTCTATTACCACTGCTACTAATACTACTATTACAGATACCACTATAACTACTATACTGTTACAGATACCACTATAACTCTATTACCACTGCTACTAATACTACTACTACAGATACCACTATAACTCTATTACCACTGCTACTAATACTACTATTACAGATACCACTATAACTCTATTACCACTGCTACTAATACTACTATTACAGATACCACTATAACTCTATTACCACTGCTACTAATACTACTACTACAGATACCACTATAACTCTATTACCACTGCTACTAATACTACTACTACAGATACCACTATAACTCTATTACCACTGCTACTAATACTACTACTACAGATACCACTATAACTCTATTACCACTGCTACTAATATTACTATTACAGATACCACTATAACTCTATTACCACTGCTACTAATACTACTATTACAGATACCACTATAATTACCACTGCTACTTACCACTGCTACTAATACTACTACTACTACAGATACCACTATAACTCTATTACCACTGCTACTAATATTACTACTACAGATACCACTATAACTCTATTACCACTGCTACTAATATTACTATTACAGATACCACTATAACTCTATTACCACTGCTACTAATACTACTATTACAGATACCACTATAACTCTATTACCACTGCTACTAATACTACTATTACAGATACCACTATAATTCTATTACCACTGCTACTAATATTACTATTACAGATACCACTATAACTCTATTACCACTGCTACTAATACTACTATTACAGATACCACTATAACTCTATTACCACTGACTACCACTATAAACCTATTACCACTGCTACTAATATTACTACTACAGATACACATACCACTATAACTCTATTACCACTGCTACTAATACTACTATTACAGATACCACTATAACTCTATTACCACTGCTACTAATACTACTATTACAGATACCACTATAACTCTATTACCACTGCTACTAATACTACTATTACAGATACCACTATAACTCTATTACCACTGCTACTAATACTACTATTACAGATACCACTATAACTCTATTACCACTGCTACTAATACTACTATTACAGATACCACTATAACTCTATTACCACTGCTACTAATATTACTATTACAGATATTAACTCTATTACCACTGCTACTAATACTACTATTACAGATACCACTATAACTCTATTACCACTGCTACTAATACTACTATTACAGATACCACTATAACTCTATTACCACTGCTACTAATACTACTATTACAGATACCACTATAACTGACATCATAATAAAATGACATCATCATGTTAACATGATCACACATGAAAGTGACATCATCATGTTAACATGATCACACATGAAAGTGACATCATCATGTTAACAGGATCACACATGAAAATGACATCATGTTAACACGATCACACATGAAAATGACATCATCATGTTAACACGATCACACATGAAAATGACATCATGTTAACACGATCACACATGAAAATGACATCATCATGTTAACACGATCAAACATGAAAATGACATGTAACACGATCGCACATGAAAATGACATCATCATGTTAACACGATCACACATGAAAGTGACATCATGTTAACATGATCACACATGAGTGACATCATCATGTTAACATGATCACACATGAGTGACATCATCATGTTAACATGTTCACACATTAAAATGACATCATCATGTTAACATGATCACACATGAAAGTGACATCATCATGTTAACATGATCACACATGAAAGTGACATCATCATGTTAACACGATCACACATGAAAATGACATCATGTTAACATGATCACACATTAAAGTGACATCATGTTAACATGATCACACATTAAAATGACATCATCATGTTAACATGATCACACATGAAAGTGACATCATCATGTTAACATGATCACACATGAAAGTGACATCATCATGTTAACACGATCACACATGAAAATGACATCATGTTAACACGATCACACATGAAAATGACATCATCATGTTAACATGGTCACACATGAAAATGACATCATCATGCTAACACGATCACACATGAAAATGACATCATCATGTTAACACGATCACACATGAAAATGACATGTAACACGATCGCACATGAAAATGACATCATCATGTTAACACGATCACACATGAAAGTGACATGTAACACGATCACACATGAAAATGACATCATGTTAACACGATCACGCATGAAAATGACATCATGTTAACATGATCAAACATGAAAATGACATCATGTTAACACGATCACACATGAAAATGACATTATGTTAACACGATCACACATGAAAATGACATTTTAACATGATCACACATGAAAATGACATGTAACACGATCATACATGAAAATGACATCATCAGTTAACACGATCACACATGAAAATTACATGTTAACACGATCACGCATGAAAATGACTTCATCATGTAACATGATCACACATGAAAATGACATCATGTTAACACGATCACACATGAAAATGACATCATCATGTTAACACGATCACACATGCCTACATTACATACCTGTTTCCCATTCTCAGTTCGATTCAGTCAAAAACAATTAGATTATAGTACAAGTGTATAGAACTATTTTGCTATAAAACTATAATATTATCATATTACTATATTACTATACTGTAAAGCCTTTTTCTATCAATGTCAGTGAATATGACTCAGTAGATTAACGTGAGATGGGTAGTATAGTGGATCTGGTGTAGTGGACCTGGTGTAGTGGGCAGTTTAGTGGGACAACACGTTTGTGAAGGCTTGGTGCCACCATGATGATGTGTGTGTGTATGTATGTATGTGTGTGTGTGTGTGTGTGTGTGTTTGTAAGTGTGCATGTCTGTGCATGTGTGTGGTGAGTAATTAGATCTAAAGCAAAACACCAAGACTGTACAGCTTTGCCCATTATGGAGACTGTTACTAAGCTTCTCTACTCTGTACAGTAAGCAGGTGTGTTTAATTTACTGTGTTAAGATGTCATTAATCATTTATTAAAGGTCATAACAAATGTGCCTCACCAGTTAAGAGCCGTCCCCTTAGCACACGTTAAATAGAATTAATCTCTCCACACACACACAGTCACACACACACACACAATCACACACACACATATATACACACACACACACAATCGCACACATACGCCCACTCTCATTCACACACAGACACACACAGATACCGTAGAACACCGTAACACACTAATGTAATATACATTACCTACAAACACAACTACAACAACTACAAATACAACTACAAATGCAACTACAAACACAACTACAAATACAACTACAAATGCAACTTCAAATACAACTACAACAACTACAAATACAACTACAAATACAACTACAAACACAACTACAACAACTACAAATACAACTACAAATCCTGCCTTGACACGTAAAGGAAGCATGTGAAAGTTTATGTGGCAGTTGAAATTTTGCTGGAGGAAAAGCACAGCCACTATTATACTGAGGGCTAGTTATTGTTTTCTGGACTTCTGCTGGAATCTGTAGCACTCGTTGATAATGTACATTGAATGTAGTCACTTCCTGTAGTCGCACATCTGTTGTTAGACTATAAGTAGACTGTACTTGCCTGACAAAAACATGAAATGGCAGTTGGACAGAATTCTGCCAAAATTTTAGTAGTATCTTTTCAGGCAGTCTGACATGTAACAGTCTTACAAGACCTCTGAATTCTAACAGTGTTAACCTAGTGCATAATGAAGTGGTAGACTCAGCAGAAACAAGCTCTTTGAACTGAGTTTGTGCTAACTCATTCAGATGAATCAGTGTTGTTCATTCTTTTGCCTGTTAACAGAAACTGTAAATTAAGCAGGAGATGCTACGGTACTGTACAGACAGCGGTCTGGCCACGGGGTCTTTACTTATATAATATACTTTACTATATTTCACGGCTTGTGATCCAAAAGCAAATGGAAAAGATTGAACAGTTTGGCGCTGTGAAAACAAAAATGTGAGAATCTAATGAAAGATGAATGTACCAACGACAGATAGAAGAAAGACAGAAAGAAGGGAAGAAAAGAGAAGAGAGGGACAGTGGAGGTTCTAGACCATCTGAACTGGCCAGACTGGAACCAGTATGTCTGTTAGAGGGTCGGGGGAGGTCAGAAAGTTTTAGCCTAATTCGCTAAAAATAGCGATAAAATCGCTATATTGCCAACATTGCTGCTGCTTTATCGCCATTCACAAAATGATGTGTCTCACGCTCTGGAGAGGGAGGGAGAGGACCTTCAGGAGAGACATCATCTATGAAATAAACATCATTTTGTAAGAAAAAAATGTCATATTCTATAATGTATAAATGTAATATACAACGAAGTAAAATGAAGTAAACGTCATGCACTATGACATATACTGTCATATACTGTTCCATACAATGACATGTCATACTGTGAAATAAACATATACTATGATGTGTCGTGGAAATTCTCGGTCACAACACCCAAGGTCTCTCAGCTCGACAGTGTGCGAGATCGGAGTGTCAGTGAGAGAAACATGAGAACACAGTCCTGTGGAGTCACTGATCTCTCCACTGTATTCACATTTCTCTGCCCTTTTATATATACGACGGGCCATCACAAGTGAGGAAAATATGACACTGGGAAGATACAGACGCATCGTTACGCACCCTAAAAAATGTTCTAGAGGAGGCAGAAGGCCTCCATGAACCTTCCTTGTCCAACTTCTGACTTTTAATCAACGACACTGAACCACACTTAGTGATTTCATAATTTCCAACACCCGTCATACTATGAAATGTCATGCTATGAAATAAACGCCATATACTATGATGTCAACGTAATATACTATGAGAATAACGCTGACATGTCATACTATGGAATGTCATATGTTATGACAAACATCATAAAGAGAAAGAGGCTGATCGAGTTACTAAATCTGGATCTCCGTCAGTGCTGCACATACCTGAGTGACTGACGTACAGAGAGTGACTGGGAGGCTTGTGGGTGTCGGCTACAGCGAGCTCTCTCCTCTGTGGTGCTACAGCGAGCTCTCTCCTCTGTGGTGCTACAGTGAGCTCTCTCCTCTGTGATGTAACAGCGAGCTCTCTCCTCTGTGGTGCTACAGTGAGCTCTCTCCTCTGTGATGTAACAGTGAGCTCTCTCCTCTGTGGTGCTACAGCGAGCTCTCTCCTCTGTGATGTAACAGTGAGCTCTCTCCTCTGTGGTGCTACAGCGAGCTCTCTCCTCTGTGATGTAACAGTGAGCTCTCTCCTCTGTGGTGCTACAGTGAGCTCTCTCCTCTGTGTTGCTACAGTGAGCTCTCTCCTCTGTGGTGCTACAGTGAGCTCTCTGCTCTGTGGTGCTACAGTGAGCTCTCTCCTCTGTAGTGTTTAGCCTGCGTGTTCTCTCGTGCATCGCAATGGCTTGACTGAGGGGTGCTAGATGACTCGGTTTTATTTTCCAAATTTAACCAAAATGCCCAAATTTCCAAAGATCATGAATTATATATGAATATATATATGAATTCCAAAATACCATGAATTAATATCAAACTGCCTGAGGAGTGGCAACGAAGCATAATGGTGCCGATTTTTAAGAATAAGGGCGATGTTCAGAGCTGTAGTAATTACAGGGAAATTAAGTTGATCAGTCACAGCCTGAAAATCTGGGAAAGAGCAGTGGAAGCTAGGCTTAGAGGAGAAGTAGAGATCTGTGAGCAGCAGTATGGTTTCATGCCAGCTAAGTGCACCACAGATGCTATGTTTGCTTTGAGAGTGCTAATGGAGAAGTATAGGGAAGGACAGAAGGAGTTACATTGTGTGTTTGTTGACTTAGAGAAATCTTATGATAGAGTACCGAGACAGGAGCTGTGGTATTGTTTGAGGAAGTCAGGAGTAGCGGAAAGGTATGTGAGGGTGGTGCAGGATATGTACGAGAACAGTGTGACAGCAGTGAGATGTGCGGTAGGAATGACAGACGGGTTTAAAGTGGGGGTAGGACTACACCAGGGATCAGCCCTGAGTCCCTTCCTGTTCGCAATTGTCATGGACAGACTGACGGACGAGGTTAGGCAGGAGTCCCCTTGGACTATGATGTTTGCTGATGACATTGTGATCTGTAGTGAGAGTAGGGAGCAGGTGGAGGTGAGCTTGGAGAGATGGAGGTATGCTTTGGAAAGCAGGGGAATGAAAGTGAGCAGGAGTAAACCAGAGTACATGTGTGTGAATGAGAGGGCAGACGGTGGACAGGTCCAGTTACAAGGAGTTGATTTGGTGAAGGTCGACGAATTTACCTACTTAGGGTCGAAGGTACAGAGTAATGGAGGAAGTGAAAGAGAGGTAAAGAAGAGAGTGCAGGCAGGGTGGTGTGGATGGCACAAAGTATCAGGGGTGATCTGTGATAGAAGGGTGTCGGCTATAATGAAAGGTAAGATCTATAGGACAGTAGTGAGACCTGCTATGTTGTATGGACTGGAGACAGTAGCACTGACAAAGAGACAGGTGAGGGAGATGGAGGTGTCTGAGATGAAGATGTTGAGATTCTCACTTGGAGTGACGAGGAAGGATAGGATCAGAAATGAGTTTATTAGAGGATCAGCACATGTAGCTTGTTTTGGAGATAAGGTTAGAGAAGCGAGATTGAGATGGTTTGAACATGTACAGAGGAGAGAGGAGACGTATATTGGCAGGAGGGTCTTGAGGATGGAACTTCCTGGCAAGAGGAGGAGAGGTAGACCTAAGAGGAGGTTTATGGATGCAGTGGTAGAGGATATGAGAGTGGCGGGTGTGTCAGTGGAAGACACTCAGGACAGGGCTAGATGGAGGAGTTTGATCCGCTGTGGTGACCCCTAAACGGGAATTGCCGAAAGAAGAAGAAGAAGAATTATATCAAACTTTCAGTGTTAGTGTTTATGGTATGATGGTGTGTGTTTCTGATGGGGAGGTCAGTGTAAGGTTAGTGTTTATGGCGTGTGTGGTGAGGAGTGGTTGTGTCTTCGTGTGTATCCCAGTCATTTGAGGTTTCACACGCCACCATTCTCTCTGTTTTAGGACAGCGCTGAAGATGCAAGCTTCCACAATCCATCCTGTGAACAGCTCTACAACTACATACAACACCAGCAACACTACCAAGTCCACAGAACAAATTCTTATCCAAAGTAAGTGTTTCAGAGTGTGTTTGTGTTTTAGTGTCTAAAAAATGTTAGAAACATAATTGCTTGTGGTATTCTTAATACTTATTTTTAAAAATGTGTTAGTTACTCGCTAAGTAGAGTCTTGAGGTACTTGGCTAGTCTGTAGTCAAGTTATTGTGTTGCACTTATCTGCAGTGATACAGAGCTCAATGAAAATCTTATGAAGGGTTCCTTATTATAGGCAGTGATAGAAGGTCCTGCATTTTACTTATTTCTTTCTTTACCACTAAATTGACAATTTTTCACATAATAAAGACTTTTGTTGAACGTTTACTTGCATTTCCACAGTAATGAACCATGAGTCGTGATTCATTCATTTCACATTGGTCATGGCAGCCACACACCCACAGACAGGGTGGAAGCATTCAGATAGCTGCTGGTGTGTCTGAAACCTCCCTGGAGTCCCAGTGCTCAAACATGGCTCAATTCATAGTTTTTCTGTTGCTTAAACGTTGTTATTCTGCCCCAAACCTGCTTTTGCAAAACACCACAAGACGTCTTCTTCACCTCCAGACCACGTGCCAAAGCCCCAATGATCCGGCCAGCTTTGCTGCACACATGCTGTGTGGTATCAGTCACTTTCACACAGTTCACAGAGCCACTGGATTCCCGGCACATTTCATATCCTGCACATGAATGTCATTGTCAGTCTGTGTCAGAATAAAAATTTTTTTTGTCTTAACTGCCTTTTAAAGTGTCCCTTAATTAAGATTGATATCTGTGGTCACACAGACTGATATCTCTGGTCACACAGATTTTCTTTTTAAACTCTACATTTTGAGTTTGTATTAGACCTGTTATAAACATCAACCTTACATGTAAAGTCAGTTACAGACCATTTTTAAAAATTAGTTTATTTTATTCCTGTGAAATGCTATATTTTCTTGAAATTATCATGGGAGAAAAAAAACATGATCCTTTAGTGTATAAATCCAGTAGTGTAGGCAGTGTTGGTACAGTTGCTCTGTGACCTGGAAGCACTCTGATGGACACTTGTTTCCCTTCCCAGGTTCGGGTGCCATGATTGCTATTATTGTTATCGGCATCGTAATCATTCTTGCCATACTCCTCATCATCCTGAGGACATACAACAGGTAAATCCGCATTCCATATACCACAGTGTCAGTCGGATTCTGCGTCCTGTAATAGGCCAGTAAATTCCCACAGTAACCAGCCTCCTACAAGAACGTGTTTGGTATGTGGATGGTGAAGGGTGGAGGAGTGGAGACCTCACACGGGTCTGATGGAGTAAAACAGTCCGAACTGCAGCCGAGCGAGTGAGAATGGAGCCCAGCAGGGGGGGGGGCTTCTTCGGGTTTGACTGTATTAGTGTGCGTTTAGACAGTTACGATAGGTGTATCTGCTGCACATACAAATAACTGAACTTCCTTTTAAAGATTCTGTGGTAATGAACGAGTGTGTGTCATCTGTCGTTAGTTTTAGACTGTACTGTAGTTTGTTTTAGTCTGTACTGTAGTTTGTTTTAGACTGTACTGTAGTTAGTAAACCGCCTAACGATAACTTGGTGGTTGGTTTTGCTTATAACGCCATAGATTTTTAAATCAAATGAGGCATTATGATAGATGCTAAGGGCACGCGGGATACCTGAATAACTCAGAAGTGATAAACAGAATAGTTGTTTACCGTCAAATTGTTCATGTTTTGCACGTGGACAGTGACTGTAGGTGCAGGCTCGTTAATAATGCGGGTGGTGAGTGTGTGAAGCACGTTCGTGTCATAAACCCCACGGGCTACATAATAAGAGTCTTTCTCGTCCGCCCGGCAGGAAGACGCATGCTGCACGTGTCCTCTCCGGGGGGTCCAACAAACCACGGAAACACAACACCTCATCAACGACGCACACAATGCAAATGGCGAACGTCCGCGCCAACTCCGGCGGGGGGAGCTTCGCCCAGCCGATGGCGGCGTCGGGGAGTGGACTAGCGCGCGGGGACCCGGGCCGCGCGAGCGAGCAGTTAAGCACGAACAGCGGCTCGACTGTTGTAACGATACACGACACGCCGTCTGTCGAAAACACATAGCACGCACCTACACTTCAACGGACTCCATCCACGACATTTACTCGCGTGAAGAGAAAATACAACAGATGAACAAAGGATAAGTAAGGCTAAAACACTTAAACACCCCACCTGGTCCAACACTGAACTAATTCCCCTTCACGCGGCGCCATACGCGATTCTACGGATCAGCGAGGAACTTCCGGCTCGGAGATGGTTCAGATGGTGAGACGCTGATGCGCCTGTGTGAACTGCAGCGGTGGGCAATCAACCCACTGGATCGCGCCACATGTAAATGGTCCTTAAAAAGAGCTTAACGTTATTGAATGTTACTGATTAGACGGACCAGCATGACACTAGTGATCCATCCCTCTTAATAATAGTTGTACATATTAAAGTTTTAATTGCATAATTTGTAAACATGTTTTTTTCCATTTAGAATATAAAAAATAAATGCATCTGTTGTCTGATTACATTTTGAAAAATTAATTCATAGCTTGTTAACGTCCTATGTGATCTTCAGGTCTTTTGAAAAGTGTTCACTAGATTCACTAGCTCAGTTACAGTGCCCTCTGCTGGACAAATCCATCACTAAGCATTTTAAATTAACCAAATGTTTCCAGGTTAAATTTCAAAGAGGTTTATTCACAAAATAGATGCATAACAAAAAATACAGCAGCACTTGTTCATATAAAAGGTCTCTGTATGTGAAAAATAACTTTCAGAGAACATAGTCAAGCTGCATTGCTTCACTCTACTCTAGTGCAACATGTTAACGTGAAGCCGTGCAGATCCGAGACCACCTCAGACCTCACGTATCCGAGACCACCTCAGACCTCACGGATCCGAGACCACCTCAGACCTCACGGATCTGAGACCACCTCAGACCTCTCTGAAGTCTGCTCGCAAATAGTCTAATCAACATAAAAACACTTACAGATAAAGGAAACCGAGTGCAAACATTCTAATGTGTACAAAGGCAAAAGACAAAGCAGTGAAGCTTATTTCCTTTCCACTGATTCAATTTATCAAAACTCATTTTCATGATTTCAGTCATTTGTGGCATAATATTCCGTTTCATCATTCTTTAAACTTAGTGCAATACAGACGTTAGACTGACTGAACCGAGAGTGAACTACAGGTCTGCTGAACAGACCCCTGAACATGGGAGACTGAAGATCTGTAGACTTTTATTTATTTATTTTTTACTTTTAAGATTAAATTTATTTGATTCTTGCAAGATTAAAGGGCCCTTAAAATGCAGTCTAACTTCATACAATAATATAGAAGTCTAGATATAATCTAGCAGTCTAGATATCCGTCCTTAGTTTCCACTTATTACACATCAAAGAGCTGAAATATGGAATCAGTCAGCAGACCAAGACCCAACCTTCCCCAAACAGGCCATACCAGGGTGTGATGTAAGGGTGGTCTAAATTAATGGGTTATTATTATAGCTTTATTAACACCTCACCCAAAAACAAATGAACATGCTCATATTTTTATAAAAAATGAAATACTTTGGGCCATTTTTCTAGATACTGTCTAGAAATTTGCAGACTGGATTGTCTAGTGAAAACTCTTTTCAGTCTTGAACTGGGCTGGTACTGGGGGCTGGTACTGGGGGCTGGTACTGGGGGCTGGTACTGGGGGCTGGTACTGGGGGCTGGTACTGGGGGCTGGTACTGGGGGCTGGTACTGGGGGCTGGTACTGGGGGCTGGTACTGGGGGCTGGTACTGGGGGCTGGTACTGGGGGCTGGTACTGGGGGCTGGTACTGGGGGCTGGTACTGGGGGCTGGTACTGGGGGCTGGTACTGGGGGCTGGGAGGGCTGCATACACATGAAAGCACAAGTGCCGTAACAGCGAGTGCCACAATCTCTCAACAGAAATCACAACTGAAATAAATAAATTCATAAATACAATTTCATGGGCAACTCTGAACTAGTCTGACTCCCCAACAAGGAAGGAAAGATCTGAAATAACTGGTATGACTTGGGTGCCGACACACAGCTAGCGAAGGTGACAGATGCATGATGGGCCAAATGTTCAGTTTATCAGGACGTAGCAGTGAGCCTTGTGCAGTACATCTCTGCCTACTCGAACACACCCAAATGAAGGGCTTGTTGGGTACTTGATTGATTTAGTCTGGTGTGCTACCTCAAGGGTAAATCAAGGCCAGCGCTCTTGTTAGTCACATGTCAGTTTCATCGTTTGATTCAAAGCAGTGTTCAACATTACTCACATAAAGTGTTCAATTTCCTGAAATCATGACACCCCCCCCCGAAAACATCCGACAGAAAAAGTTATTGTTAGCTAGATTAACATCACTGTCTTTGAATACACGATTATCGCTCTGCCTTTCTGTCCTTGTCATACACACAAGGCATCGTACAGGGCAAACAAGTCAAGGCGGAAATCCAGCTCAGCACAGGTAAATCTGTCCAGCTCAGCACAGGTAAATCTGTCCAGCTCAGCACAGGTAAATCTACCCAGCTCAGCACAGGTAAATCTGCCCTGCTCAGCACAGGTAAATCTACCCTGCTCAGCACAGGTAAATCTGCCCAGCTCAGCTCAGCAGAGGTAAATCTGCCCTGCTCAGCTCAGCACAGGTAAATCTGTCCAGCTCAGCTCAGCACAGGTAAATCTGTCCAGCTCAGCTCAGCACAGGTAAATCTGTCCAGCTCAGCTCAGCACAGGTAAATCTGTCCAGCTCAGCTCAGCACAGGTAAATCTGTCCAGCTCAGCACAGGTAAATCTGTCCAGCTCAGCACAGGTAAATCTGCCCAGCTCAGCACAGGTAAATCTGCCCTGCTCAGCACAGGTAAATCTGCCCTGCTCAGCACAGGTAAATCTGCCCTGCTCAGCACAGGTAAATCTGTCCAGCTCAGCACAGGTAAATCTGTCCAGCTCAGCAGAGGTAAATCTGCCCTGCTCAGCACAGGTAAATCTGTCCAGCTCAGCACAGGTAAATCTGCCCAGCTCAGCACAGGTAAATCTGCCCAGCTCAGCACAGGTAAATCTGCCCAGCTCAGCACAGGTAAATCTGCCCAGCTCAGCACAGGTAAATCTGCCCAGCTCAGCACAGGTAAATCTGTCCAGCTCAGCACAGGTAAATCTGTCCAGCTCAGCACAGGTAAATCTGTCCAGCTCAGCACAGGTAAATCTGTCCAGCTCAGCACAGGTAAATCTGCCCAGCTCAGCACAGGTAAATCTGTCCAGCTCAGCACAGGTAAATCTGCCCTGCTCAGCACAGGTAAATCTGCCCTGCTCAGCACAGGTAAATCTGTCCAGCTCAGCACAGGTAAATCTGCCCTGCTCAGCACAGGTAAATCTAGCACAAAACAAAAGCAGCAGCATCAGGAAACAGGAATTAGAAAAATAAACATCTGCCCAGGAACACAGCCTTGGGTGGAGCCACATGTGTGATTGGACAGGGTTCGGTTTTCAAAGCCGGCCACGTTGTGATGAACACCAATAAATAAGAATACATATAGAAACAAGTTTATTTATTTTACGTCCTGGATGTCCGTGGCTGGGTTGGCATGGTCACCATTCCGTGCTTGGTCTCGTGCTCATGGGCTCAAACGTGACGTGTAAGCTGATGCATTCTGGGATGCAAAATTAGACTGGCATGGTGTTCAAATAACCTGTTTAGAAAACAAATTACTTCCGTGTTGGTTAATTACATTTGATTTTTTTCAATTGTGGAATGAAGATCTTACAAAGATCATTTAATGAGACATAAATGTCGTGTGTATCTCACATGTGGCTCCAGCAAGCGCTGGTTTTATTTGGATTATACAAGAAAGACGATAGTATTGACACGACTTCACAAAGTTTTCGTGGTAGGAGTTTCACGACGCAAGAACTCCACGCCGTAACACCTCTGAACCATAACGCTGCGTCACTGGATTGTGACTTCGAAGACGCTGGGTCTGCGTATGGGTCTGGTTCTGGTTCTGGCTCTGGCTCTGGGTCTGGCACCTCCTCTTCTGCTGCGACTGGCTGTGATCAGACGACTGGCTGTGATCAGTCTCCGGGGTCAGACTACGGTTCTCTGTGCCTGTTCGTAGTCGCGTTCTGATTGGAGGGGACGGGCTTGCAGCTGGAGATCTCACAGGACGGGAGGCGGGGTCATCCCTCTCTTCCACTTCCTCCCGCCCTCCTGCGGATCGCTCACTTCTTTTCGGAATCCGGAAGCTTCCCCATTTTTTGATATGCCGTGCTGATGTGCCACTTGACCCCGACCTGTCCTGGACCTGACCAGAGTGTAGCCTCCTCAGAGACCCATTGTACCTGGGCTGGATCACCACAGGAGAACCTTTAGTTCTGGACCCTCTGGCGTCAGACACCAGCGCTCCATCAGCCATACTGTTACCCTCCATGACCTTTGACCCTGGCTTGTGTTTCTCTCTTGCTGGTCTCTGTTCCCAGACCCTGCTCCTCCTCTTCCTCCGTTCCTCCAGGGGGCGCTCCGCCTCCGTCCCTGCGCCTTCCCCACGCTTGTCTCTGCTCCCTGCTGCAGTGTCCCCCGGCTGACGCCGTCCCATCCCCGCAGCAGGGACACCCGTCTCGGGGCTGGACATCTTGTCCAGAAACAAAGGCTCAGCGCTGGGTACTTTGGCTGGTTGGTCCTCCTGGCCACGTTTGGGGACTCGGTATCCCATCATGCCCTGGGTGGCGATGTTCTGGGCCGCGTGACCCCTCAGGGGCTGCGGACTCGTGGACGTGGACGGCGCAACCCGGAAGTAGAACATGGCCTCTTCCAGCTGCCTTGTGGAGGACACGCCTAAGAGAGAGGAATGAAAAACAAGAGGGAAGAAGATAACAAAAAAGACAGAATAAAGAAAGGAAGAGAGAACCAGAGAAGACAGGCAGATATGTTATGTAACCTATTAGTAAATGTAATGTCTCCTCCTGGCCACTATGTGGCAGCAGCCTCACCAGAGAGTCTGCCTTGCTCCAGCAGACGCACGTGGTGGTGAAATATCTGTTCCTGCACCCGACACACAGACCTCTTCATCTTCTCACGACGCGTCACCATGTAGGTCAGGTTCCTCACCTGACACACACACACACACACACACACACACACACACACACACACAAGGCACACCCACAAAACAAGGTGTGAAGGCACAGTGAGCCCACCAAAACAAGGTTTGTGTGAATACAGCACACATGAATCTTCCTGCACAGGTACCTTTCTCCAGAGGCCAGATCCTGCCCTACCTGTGGCAGGTGCGCAGGGTTACTCAGGTGCGCAGGGTTACTCAGGTGCGCAGGGTTATCCTTACTCAGGTGCCCTCAGGTGCGCAGGGTTACTCAGGTGCCTCAGGTGTGGGTTACTCAGGTGCGCAGGGTTACTCAGGTGCGCAGGGTTACTCAGGTGCGCAGGGTTACTCAGGTGCGCAGGGTTACTCAGGTGCGCAGGGTTACTCAGGTGCGCAGGGTTACTCAGGTGCGCAGGGTTACTCAGGTGCGCAGGGGTTACTCAGGTGCGCAGGGTTACTCAGGTGCGCAGGGTTACTCAGGTGCGCAGGGTTACTCAGGTGCGCAGGGTTACTCAGGTGCGCAGGGTTACTCAGGTGCGCAGGGTTACTCAGGGTGTTGACACAGCTGCCTGTAATGGCACCAATTCTCAACGCAGCCTCACAGACTTGAACCTTAATGTCCCGTTTAATCTCGACGGCTGACGGCTCGATGAACTACTGCACTAAAGAAAGTCAAATGTACAACATGGGACTCTTCCTGGTTCAGGATGGAATAAAACTGATCTGAGGTCCACTGGGAAGTTCGACTAAACACTAAACTTTAACGTCACCCCACAAAACACTACTGTAGGTTCAAATGGCGCAGAAATGCTCCACACTGCCACCAAAGCACTGTGACAGACAGGAAGCTGAATCAAAATGACAAACTGTCTATCCCTCTTTAGACAGATCATCCAGAATCTTCTGTTTCTCTTTCCTACATAAAACCCAGACAGTTGCTTTCTGCTGTTGAGTTAAATTCCTAATTAAAACAGCCAGTGGCATTGAAGTGACTCCAGAGAGATTTATCGATTCTCCACTAAAGTGCACACAGAACGTTTACACCCTTGGTGAATCACTAGAGTGATGATGGGGGTGTAACAGCCGTCACACCACAGGACAGAGTGCTTTAAACCACTGATCGCAGTTTCCCAGGAGAAATGACTAAGACAGTGAGAGACAGTGAGGAGCTCAGTGGGTGGACAGAGTTCTCCAACATGTGGGGTGGTGTGTCTACACAAAACTAGAACGGCAGCGCCCTACACCCCCATGAGGAGGTGGAGGTCAGCGGAGTGTCCTGGGTGTGCTGGTGTAGCTGTTTCAGCCCTAGACACACTATCTGACCACTGAATAAAGGACCACTGAATAAAGGACCACTGAATAAAGGACACCCTCCTCCTGCCTTCTGTGCTGTTTATTTGAGATCTCTGGGCTGAGTGATGCAGGGCGTTAGCTCTGGGCTCTGCTGCTCTGGGCTCTGCTGCTCTGCTCTGGGCTCTGCTGCTCTGCTCTGGGCTCTGCTGCTCTGCTCTGGGCTCTGCTGCTCTGCCCTGGGCTCTGCTGCTCTGCCCTGGGCTCTGCTGCTCTGCCCTGGGCTCTGCTGCTCTGCCCTGGGCTCTGCTGCTATGCTGTTCTGCTCTGGGGTCTGCTGCTCTGCTCTAGGCTCTGCGGCTCTGCTGCTCTGCCCTGGGCTCTGCTGCTCTGCCCTGGGCTCTGTTGCTATGGGCTCTGCCCTGGGCTCTGTTGCTATGGGCTCTGCCCTGGGCTCTGTTGCTATGGGCTCTGCTCTGGGCTCTGCTGCTCTGGGCTCTGCTGCTCTGTTGCTCTGCTGCTCTGGGCTCTGCTGCTATGCTGCTCTGCTCTGGGCTCTGCTGCTCTGCTCTGGGCTCTGTTGCTCTGCTGCTCTGCTCTGGGCTCTGATGCTCTGCTCTGGGCTCTGCTCTGGGCTCTGCTGCTCTGCTCTGGGCTCTGATGCTCTGCTGCTCTGCTCTGCTCTGCTGCTCTGCTCTGGGCTCTGCTCTGCTGCTCGCTATGGGCTCTGCCCTGGGCTCTGCTGCTCTGTTGCTCTGGGCTCTGTTGCTCGGCTCTGTTGCTCTGCTGCTCTGCTCTGGGCTCTGTTGCTCTGCTGCTGCTCTGCTCTGCTCTGTTGCTCTGGGCTCTGTTGCTCTGCTCTGGGCTCTGATGCTCTGCTCTGGGCTCTGATGCTCTGCTGCTCTGGGCTCTGCTGCTCTGCTCTGCTGCTCTGGGCTCTGCTGCTCTGCTGCTCTGCTGCTGCTGCTCTGCTCTGCTGCTCTGCTGATCTGCCCTGGGCTCTGCTGCTCTGCTGATCTGCCCTGGGCTCTGCTGCTATGCTGCTCTGCCCTGGGCTCTGCTGCTCTGCTGCTCTGCCCTGGGCTCTGCTGCTCTGCCCTGGGCTCTGCTGCTCTGCCCTGGGCTCTGCTGCTCTGCTGATCTGCCCTGGGCTCTGCTGCTCTGCCCTGGGCTCTGCTGCTCTGCTCTGGGCTCTGCTGCTCTGCTCTGGGCTCTGATGCTCTGGGCTCTGTTGCTCTACTGCTCTGCTCTGGGCTCTGATGCTCTGAGCACATGGCAGCTTCCTGGTCAGGGCGTCTGCTAGATGAGTTAGGCCCTGTGCCAGGGGTGCGTGGCCTGGGAGGTACCTACCCTCTCCAAGTCCTGGCGCAGATGGGTAAAGAGGCGGAGCCTGCGGAGGAGGACTTCCTGTTCCCGGCGTGCGAGGCTCTCCTCCTCCTCCCTCTTCGGCGTGATCAGCGGCAGGTTGAAGGCGGCTCTCCGCCTCAGCTTCCAGTACTGAAACAGGAAGTCCACCGTCTCCAGGGGCAACCCCAGGTGCTCTGCAACATCGTCAATGGCGACGAAGCGGTAGAACTCGTCCTCGAGCTGCTGCACCCGGAGCTTTCGCTCACTGAGACGAGCTCCGTCCGCACGGGCCGTGGCATGGGCGTCGGGCGGGAAGGCGGGCGCCGTTCCCGCGGGCTCGTCTGCGGGTGCGCGGGACACATCCCGCTCTGCGTCCGGCCAGCGCAGACCCGAATGTGCAGGGCAGAAGGACTTGAACTTCACCTCATCGTCCTCGGTCAGGATGGTGGTCATCTTGAGCCCAAACTGCAGACCACAGGTCACGTGGAACGCCACACGGCAACTCTTAGCAGAGCACTGTGGGAAGGAGGAGCGTGTGAACCCAAGGGAACAGGAAAGGCACCAAGCTAGATGACAGCATGTGGTGTGAGTGTGTGTGTGTGTGTGTGTGTGTGTGCGTGCGTGTGCACGTGTGTGTGCGTGCGTGTGTGTGTGTGCCTGTTGTGTCCGTGTGTGTGCGTGCGTGCGTGTGTGCGTGTGTGTGTGTGCGTGTGTGTGTGTGTTCCAGGCACAGCTGACTGGTGTACCTGTATGCAGGCTCCAGTCTTCTCCTTACACAGGCAGCAGATCAGAGCCCATCTGTTATTGGGTATCTGAGACACACTCGTAATGGGCTCCATCTTCTCTGGGTTACCTATGCTCACCTACAGGAGAAGAGGGGGAGGGAGAGAGGGAGGGAGGGGGGGGAGGGAGGGAGAGAGAGAGAGAGAGAGAGAGGGGGGAGGGAGGGAGAGAGAGAGGGAGAGAGAGGGAGAGGGAGAGGGGGGGAGGGAGGGAGAGAGAGAGAGAGGGAGAGAGAGAGAGAGAGAGAGAGAGAGAGAGAGAGAGAGAGAGAGAGAGAGAGAGAGAGAGAGAGAGAGAGAGAGAGAGGGAGGGAGGGAGAGAGAGTTGGCTCTGTGATCTGCTTTGCAGTGAACTGTATTACATTACACTGTGTAGTGTGTTATGTGGTTAGGTGGTTTGTATTCGGTGTGTCTCTATTAGGTTAAAGTGATACGTACCCTGCTGTGTGGCTGGGGTGTGTCTGCTAGTACACACTGTTGTCTACTGCTGCATTCAAACCATGTGAGTGGAATGTGTGAGAGTGTGTGTGTGTGACGGTGGTGTGTGTGTGTGTGTGTGACGGTGGTGAGTGTGTGTGAGACGGTGGTGTGTGTGTGTGTGTGTGTGTGTGTGTGTGTGTGAGCACCTCGGGGATCCACAGGGCACAGCTAACGTGGACCCACTTGCTGCCGCTGCGTGTAGGCTTCATGGCTCCGCCCTTTTTGGGGCACAGTTGGCATTTAGGGGCGATGCCCAGCGCGCAGGTCCGACACAGCCAGCTGCCCTCGGGGACCTTCAGGATGCCGTAACACGCCTGCAGGAGATGCAACACGCGTGTGCGTGTGTGTGTGAGGAGGCATCACACGATCACAGTCCCTCATCGGTTAACTAAGGCTGAATGCACACGCGTACACACACCTGATGCACACATGTCACACGTACACACACCTGATGCACACATATGTCACACGTACACACACCTGATGCACACATATGTCACACGTACACACACCTGATGCACACATATGTCACACGTACACACACCTGATGCACACATATGTCACACGTACACACACCTGATGCACACATATGTTGCACTTGTCACAGAACACCATTTCGTTGCCGTCCTCGCCGTCAGGTGACTGACAGACATCACACACCACGTCCTCATCGTACTCGATCCCAAGACCCTCCTCCGTCTCAATGGCGTGGCTCATGTTGTCATAACATCTGTGCTCAAACTGCTCCATCACCCTCTCCATGGTGTCCTCGTCCAGCGCGGGCATGCCTACACACACACACACACACTGCTCTCACCTGTACACTTTAATGTTAATGTATATATACTAAACTTCAGAGTTTGGGTGTCCCAGGGGCCCCTGGAGCAGTGTGGGCCCCCGGAGCAGTGTGGGGCCCCCGGAGCAGTGTGGGGCCCCCGGAGCAGTGTGGGGCCCCCCGGAGCAGTGTGGGGCCCCTGGCTCTAGGCAGTGATTGGGCAGTAGGAGGTAAGTACGTCCTCACCCATCTCACTGAACTCTTTGTTGGCTTCCTCCAGCCAGGCCACGTCCTCCTCACTCAGGTCGTACCGGCAGGTCCCCTCCGAGAGCGCACCAATGGGCACGTAGCCCAGCACGGACGACTCCGCCCCCCACGACAGAAGAAGCTTCTTAGGTCTAGTGAACAAAACCGCTGGAGACTTTTCCGCCACAACTCTACGAGAGAATAAAAACAGGACCGTATAAATATATTTATATAATATTAACATATAAAACCTTACATTAGAATAAAAAACAAGATCTTATGAATATATTTATATATATATATTTACATATAAAACCTTACATTAGAACAAAAACAAGAATTTGTTATTAAACAACCAATGCAGCATTACAGCTGGTGGGGTGGTGTGTGTAGGACACGTACCGGACTGTTGGTTTGGGGATGGAGTGGGGACTCACTGGGACCTGGACCCCCTTCTCCCACTCCTGCCTCCACGGGTCTGACAGCACGTAGTAGTCCTCCGTGTTCAGCTGGTACGAGTCGTGAAGCTTCATGGCTGTGATGAGGTCTGTCCTGAACACCTGGGAACGTTCAGACCAATCAACAACATGAAATTATGAAATCAGATGGTTTACGATGGTAAAGTTCTAGAAGTAACATGTGATTGGCTGTGAATTCTACAATCGTGGTGAAATGACAGGCTTGGGGGGCGGAGCCAAGAGGTGGGGCATTACCTCCGAGGGTCTCTTCCCTTCTCGTCTCCTGGAGTTTGACATCTGAGACCATGATGTGCAGTTACCTAGACAACAGAGCCAACGTGAGAACACATGACATGTGAGTGGAGGTCAGTGGGACAGACACTGGGAATAAGTCTAAAGGACCCGAGAGTCCAGGAGTGGATTAAAACCTACAGACACTGGGCTTAAAGTCTAAAGGACACGAGAGTCCAGGAGTGGATTAAAACCTACAGGCAGCACAGATTTTCAAAATTTTTCCCATTGTTGAAAATGTCTTTCCATGTTTGTCCTACAGGATTAAACATTAATGTGAAGGGAAAACATGCATCCAGACTTTTTTCAGTTCTGGCACCTCAGTGGTGGAACGAACTTTCCCTGAGTGTCCGAATGGCAGAGTCTCTTGCTGTTTTTAAGCGAAGACTGAAGACACATCTGTTTCAAGAGCACTTAAATTAAATTTTACTACACTAGCATTTATTAAACATTTGTGACTGTAATGACTTTTCTTGCTTTTATCTTTTAAGTAGGGTTTTTTCAGGGTTTTTTGAGTATATCTAGGCGTCCATACTGACTGTATCTAATAATATCTTTGCTTAAAGTTTCTTCCTGATTTTAGCCTAAACTAACTAGCTAGAGACTTTGTTCTGAGTAAAACAATGAAGCACTTTTTGTAAGTCGCTCTGGATAAGGGCGTCTGCTAAATGCCGTAAATGTAAATGTAAATGAAAATCTCTCACTCTCACACACATACACACGTCGAATTTAATGATGCCAATGGACCCAACATGCACACCGTTGGAATGTGGTGAAGAAACCAGTGTAGCTGGAAGAAACCCACACAGGCACTGGGAGAACTGGTACACTCCACACAGGCACTGGGAGAACTGGTACACTCCACACAGGCACTGGGAGAACTGGTACACTCCACACAGGCACTGGGAGAACTGGTACACTCCACACAGGCACTGGGAGAACTGGTACACTCCACACAGACACTGGGAGAACTGGTACACTCCACACAGGCACTGGGAGAACTGGTACACTCCACACAGACACTGGGACAGCAGTGGGTGCATCACCACACTCACATGTGTGTGTACTTCAAACTAATCATTTCCTGCAGAAAACACAGGTTTGACAACTCAGGAAGGGCGCATGGTTTAGAGACAGAGTATCCAAGTGTCCTGTCTGTCCTGACCATTCAACATGCAGAAGCCCTGCTGTCCTGTGTCCCGCACTCAGCAGGATGCTACACAGCAACCTCACCCTGGTACTGATCAAGTGCACTGGTGCGTAGCGGAGAGACCAAGACTGGGTGAAGTGGTGCGGAAGGTGGGGGACCAGGTCTCAAGCTCCCAGACACACCGTCTGCTTCTCCGTGACAGGCACAGAGCAGCAGTGAACGGAGACACTCTCCCCGAGCCGGATCAGGAACACGCGGACCAGCTGCCATCAGAACTTGGCACAGTGCTCATCTAGCTCAGCCTGACAGCACGAACTCGGTGTGTCAGCACAGGGGACCCACACTGTGGACAGGGACGTCCCAGGGGTTGAGCTGTTAGCAGGGTGTACTAAACATAACCCAGCTAGAGGTGATCTTACTCACCAGATAACTGACTCACCTGACTCACCTGACCAGAGGTGGACAATCCAGGTTCAGAAAGTAAAACTCCTTCCCAGCAATTCAAGATTGCTGGATTTTCTAATTAGTGCCAGGGTAAAATTAGTGGAATCAACACAATCCAGGAAGCCTGAGCAAAATCTTGGTGAGGACTTTTACTTTCTGAAACTGGAATGTCCACCTCTGCTCCTGACTCACCTCACTGACCTGACTCACCTGGCTGACCTGGCTGACCTGGCTGACCTGGCTGACCTGGCTCCACCTTGCTGGAGCTCCTCCCTGGCTGCCTGGCCCTGGTCTCTGCCCGTGTGCACACCCTCCTCACACTCGCGTGTGTGGACCTGCTCTGGGCCTTCGCTGAACGTAAACATGGGGGGCTGGACCGCTGCCAGAAGTGTGGTGTTCTAGGCAAACGCCTACGTTCTAGACAAACGCCAAGATACCACAGAATGAAGTTACCACAGAATGAAGAGATACCACCGAATGGACATACTGTGACAAGACAACTACCATACAACATATACTGAAAAACTGACATGAAGTAAACATTTTGAAAAACATACATACTTGCCAAGAAGACAAGAGGATGAAAAGAGAAAAAGATGAAAATGAAACCAGTGAGTCTTACTTCCGTCATCGGACTCCTCGCTGGTGCTGGGTACACGGCTTCTCTTCATGGTTAGCCCTCACAGATCTGCACACAGCAGGTCCTGTTTAACCCCACACACAGCACAGATGGTCCTGAGCATGAGTGAATGACTACTGCTGAGACTACCTACCAGCCAAGCTCCGTTTACATGAAACGGTGTGGCAACTTGACCAGCAGCTTATGCAGCAGAAAACGGTGATAATGTAAAAACTAAACAAATAATAACAATAATTATAATATTACATAATTATAATAATCTTAAAGTCGACGATATATCATGTTTGTCTCAAGCAACGAATGAAATGCAAAATATTAAAACTGAAATTCTTTGCTTTAAAATTTTTAATTAGGAATGAAAACGTCACAGTGACTTCGCGGGAAAGTTTTGATTGGAACACGTGACGGTTGAGGACACAGTGACTGAGCAGATGACGCAAAACTCCAGAAACATCAAAAAATGACGCAACAACCGCCTCGTTTGTTAAACACATCACACTTGTTAACATGCAAATCACACGTTTACAAGATAACGCAAATATCAACACTTTAACTCTCAGCAGTTACTGCACAAAAGTAATCTTACTATATGAAAAGTGTGGTTAATATGAGCCCAACATCAAAGACATAACATGTTGTGAAGTTAGATGTTGAATCCAAAGGAGGGTGCTAAAGGTGCCCATGCTAAAAACAGAAACAGAAAAAACACAAGGCCACGCCCCCTGACATGGCATAGCTGACCATTACAATGCCCGCACAAAATAAGCAACTAAATTAATTATCAATAATTATTTGTATATTTCGCCATGTTTTCCAGTGCGGTTAGAATCCCAACTAGACAATCGGTCTGGACCACATGAGTAATTACGATTAGCATTAAACCACCAACTTAAACTAGAACGTCAACAAATGTGCCCGTTTGCTCCAGCTAAGCTACTTAAACTTATGATTTTAATGATGTAGGTAAACAAATTATTAAAAGTGATTCGGTGTATCTAAATTAATCAGAAATATTACCATATTGGGTTACTAATAACCGTAGAGCACCGTTCATTGCGAGCAGCCTGTTTGGACAAGCCAGTGACAGATGCTACAGAATTGTCAAACTAACGTTAACTACCCGAGGACCGACGAATGATCTCTAGATCAGAAAAACCCGTAGATAATAAACGTGGTTTTATGTATTTTGCTATTTCTGCCGCATGCTGAAAGTTTGAGCGCAAGTTCGTGCCCCAGCGCTGAGCGGCTGCTCGTGCGAGCCCTGCTGTCGCGCGGAGTTGCACAGGGACGCTGCGACCCGCCGCCCGCGCGCTACCGAACCGCGTCCGCCCCGGCGGAGATAGCTACACGGTAACAGTCCAAATCGGTGCATCATTTAGTATGGAACCCCAGGTAAGGCCAATAACGGGGTCAGAATATGTTAATATTTATATAGGACAGGATTTATTGCCCCTGAACTTAATCTTTTGGCGCCATTTTAATGACGTACTACATTTCCACCGGACCATCTGCATTCGAAAAGCTCACGGAAATCATGGAAAACAGTGGAGGCATGGGGCAAAGTAGCCGTCCGAAATCTGTTTCACACCTTCCAAAACACGGTAAATACTGAAATGGGATTGTACCTACACAGACAAGGTCTCGCTGTTCCTGCGTTGGCGTTTCTATGTAGCTAACCAATGGTGCTGCTTACAGTTTGAGTTCGGGCGGCACGGTAGCAGCTTGTCGCCTCCCCACCCCGCTCACACCAACACAACTTACGTACGTATGTGTTCTCCTGCCATGACCTGCGGTACCACAGGGGGCGCGCAAGATCTACTTTCGTGCCTGTAATAACGTATTAAAAGTCATTTTTGTCAGTATTCGACTAAAACAAATAATGTACACGAGCTTGTTTTACAGTTTATAACGAAATAACTGCTGCTCTCTAACATTTTCACTATGAAAAATCGATACATAATAAATGCGCGCGCATTTTAATAAGTAAACACTTTTGAACCGTTGATGAGAAAGCTGATGTTATCAAATGTGGTGAAGGTTGGATACCTCAACATGGATGGTTAGTGACACACATCACAAACATTTATGTGGTATTTCAGCAGAACGGAGTTACTGCCCCTTACTGCACATACTGTAGCACACACCATCACACCTGTGCACAGCAGTCAGGAGGTGACCTGTGAACTGAAACATACATTTTTGTGTTGTCTGTAAGTGAAAAGTTCCATATATGGAAAATGTGCAAATATGATTCCAGTATTGTACAGGTCATGTAAGTTTCTGGTGCGTAACCCCAGCACCTAAACATTCTGCTGAAATACCACTTCAGTGTTTAAGATAAGAAAAGATAATCCTTTGATTCCTCTGGGGCCTCAGTGTAAAGCCCCGGGACCTCAGAGCGGCCGCTGCATCAGGGACGCGCTGCCTTTTCACGGATTAGGGAGGAACATAGCCAGATAACATTAGGAGGAGACAAAAAAATCCCCATAGCACAAATAAGCATCAGGTGTTTGTGATGTGTGTCACTAACGTATCCCTGTCCCATCCACATGCCTGTGGAGGAGTGTGTACCTTTTTGTGGAATTATATCCCTAATCCAACGCACCTGGTTGAAGACTTGTATTTGTTGAAGACTTGTATTTGTTGATCTGAGTAGTGAAGATGGAGAATATGTGAGCAGGTTCTGCCTCTGGACAAAGTGGCGTTTGGTCATTAGTCAAAAATTGACAGGGTGTTACAAATTCTACAGTGAAGCTTCATGGATGGTACTGGCATCAAACTGGACCTAGCAGTATGTGTGTGTGTGTGTGAGATTCATTCATTCATTCGTGGACACGTGAGTCAACTGAAACTAAAGGGAAAACAAAATAAAATGTTCACCATATATGATAAGAGAATAATACTTCAGTAATCATTAAGAACAGATACAACATTAGTACAGGGCACAGGGGTGTGTTTGGTTCAGGGCACAGGGGTGTGTTGGGTACAGGGCATAGGGGTGTGTTTGGCACAGGGGTGTGTTGGGTACAGGGCACAGGGGTGTGTTTGGTCTGTCACCAACAGTCAGACACAGGGCTCTGTTGGGACACAGTCTTCACAAGCTAAGCAGCTACATTCACACACACTCGTACAATAATCCAATACTGATAACGTTTCTGCATGAACAACTTCAAAATGAGACGATCCCAAAGACACGCGCTCCACTTCTGCTCAAGGGTCCTAATTTAATTTGTAAATTTTTTATTAATTCATCAGTGTGAGTCTTATAAAATAGCTCGTCATCTGAGCTGTGCCTTTAATACTATTTACTGATGCATCAAAACAGTCAATTCTGTGTGAACTGGAAAACAACACACATTAGTCTTCACTCCTTCATTTCACTTTCAAAACTAATTTCAAACTGTGTAAAAAAACACAGCTTACTGTAAATGTTTTATGGCCTGTTTCATAGTACAAGTACAATGAGCTTTCGCAGCTCACTGATATATAATCTAAAGCCCAGTGGACCAAAGACAGACCCCTGAGAGACCCCGTTAACAATTTTTAGGAACTGTGATCGCTTACAATTTGCAACAGCACAATCCATCCTATTAATACGATTATTAATAAACCAATTAAGTGGATGCTCATCAAAACCCTACACCCTTACCTACACCCTTACCTACACCTACATCCACCCTACACCCTTACACACACCCTTACCTACACCTACATCCACCCTACACCCTTACACACACCCTTACCTACACCCACCCTACACCCTTACCTACACCTACATCCACCCTACACCCTTACACACACCCTTACCTACACCTACATCCACCCTACACCCTTACACATACCCTTACCTACACCTACATCCACCCTACACCCTTACACACACCCTTACCTACACCTACATACACCCTTACACACACCCTTACCTACACCTACATCCACCCTACACCCTTACACACACCCTTACCTACACCTACACACAGACTCCAGACGGATGAATCCAGGCAGGTTTATGATAAGATAATAATTATATATTATATGTCATAGTAAGATTGAACACGTCACCAGTTTTCTAAGTAAGTATATTTCAAAAGGTGCTATTGACTTGAAAATCTCACCAGATGTCAGTAACAACCCATAAAGTACACACATGCAAAGAAATCAAACATAGATGTCCATAAATTGTGTGTAATAATGAGAAATGGCACAGGAGAAAGGAAGAAGCCTGGAGAATCACGACAGCAACTGAAATCTATCCGTCATTAGAAAACAATCCTGTCACTTAATGCAAATTAACACCAGCTGGTTCAGTCCCAACTGATGGCCTATAAAAAGATGCGTCATTACCAAGTTACACAAGACACATCTGAGGACAAAACCACTGCACCGTCTCTCAAGACCTTCACAACCGTATTGTTGCAGAACATACTGATGGCGCTGGTTACAAATCTAAACTACAGATGGATCGAGTGAGCACTGTGAACACATAATCCAGAGGGGGAAGAACAATCTCACTATAAACTGGCGCAACCAGGTTCCCCTGCGAGATTACAGAGGGGTGGAAAGAACTATCAGACGAGTTGGCCAAGAGTGAGGGAGCACTTGTGGAGAGCTGCAGAAACATTTAGACAAGCCTGTGAAATACTGGGAGAAGTCTGGTCTTATGAGACCGAAACTGAACTCTGGGTGCCATAATACACACCATGTCTGGAGGTCAAAAGGCATTGTATATTACCCCAAAAACACCCACACCCCATCCACACCACACCAACAGTGAAGACTGTAGGCGGGAACATCATGGTGTGTGTGTTTTCCAGCCAATCACCTGACCTGAATCCAAATGGCCCAGCCAATCACCTGACCTGAATCCAACTGAAACTCTATGGAAACTAAAGTTCTGGGTTCATAGAAGGAGCCACAGAACCTTCAGTGTTGGTGAGGCTGAATGGGCCATCGGGTCGTGTAGCTGGTGTCTCCACACAGGAGGGACCCTGAACCTTCTGCATGAAGCATTAAATACATTTCAGTGTGTTCAATACTTTCTCTGTTTCATTTCTCATTATTACATATAATTTTTGTTTGATTTCTTTGCATGTGTGGATTTGATGGGTTGTTACTGACATCAGGCGAGAACTTCATGTCAATAGCACCTTACGAAATATATTTACTTGGAAAAATGGTGATGTGTTCAATACTTATTTTACCCGCTATGTAGATATAACGGCATACATGTATGCATGTATGATATGTATGTATAATACATACATACATATACATAACATATATTTATATACTGTATATGTATGTATGTATGTATGTATATGTATGCATGTATATGCATGTATATGTATGTATATGTATGCATGTATATGTATGTATGCCGGTATCATGTTATCTGTGCTCTGCTGAGGCTCCACAGTCTGAGACAGAGAAGCTTCCCATCAGCCCTGAGGGCGACGCCCAGCCTGTGCAGTGCAGGACATCTGCTGTCCTGCGCAGTGCTGTGGCGCTTGGTAACCTGCGCTCATTTCAGAGCCAGCATGACGTCGTAGGACTTGCCCGTTCTGCGCACCTGCACGTCTGTGAAGCCAGCCGCCGTCAGCATGCGTGTGTAGTGAGAGGGGGTGTGTTCCCGCCCCTCCGTCTGAACAAGCATGTTCAGGGAGAAGAGCTGAGCTGTGATTGGGCCTCTGTGATTCTCCAAAAGCAGAGCTTCAACCAATAGAACCCCTCCTCCTACGCAGAGAGAGAGAGGGAGAGGGAGAGGGAGAGAGAGAGAGCGAGGGGAGAGAGAGAAGTAGAGGGAAAGACAGTTTCAGAACTATGTGGTTTTACTAAATTAACTTAAAGAGTGAGAGAGATGACAGCTCTGTAACTGCACAGCTCCAAGGAGACACCGAGATCAGGACAGGAATGTGTGAGAGAGAGAAAGAGCCAGTAAGGGAGACAGACGTGAGAAAGGAAGTGTGTGTGCTGCTAACACAGTCTGACTTCATCGTGTTCAGTGCTCACTCGACTGGTCTCCTCACCTGGGCGGCACGCTGTGTGAATCTTCCTCAGCAGCTTCAGACACTTCTCCTCCTTCCAGTCATGGATCATCCTCGCTAGGACGTACAGACTAGCAGCAGGGAGGTCTTCTTAAAAAAAATCCCCCTTACACACACACACACAAATGATCACATTGCTAATCACAATTTATCACAATACTTACAATAAACATATTATGCAAATAAATAAAAGCAACACAAAATATACTCTAAAGGAGTATTAATAAAATCATGAACATTTTAAAACTTAAATTCAATTATTTAAACATTGCATTAAAACAAATCCAGATAATTAACTATGGCACCACTGCATTAATGGCTACAGGAAGTAGAAGACAGATTATGCAGTGTGTCATGTGGTTGAGGCCCTGGGGAGTGAGACGTAGTTCACCGAAGTTACTCACCTTCCACAAACTGCAGAGTGTCCCCACTTTGACAAAAGTGTTTCTGGGCCATTTGGACCACCTTCGGCAGGTCCAGAACCGTAACTGTAGAAGCAGGGTAGGTCTTAGCTAGCTCACGGGCCAAGGCACCAGAACAACCTGTGTACAGGAGAGGGGCACTCGTTAGCCTGAGCTACCTGTGTACGGGGGAGGGGCACTCGTTAGCCTGAGTACCTGTGTACGGGGGAGGGGCACTCGTTAGCCTGAGCTACCTGTGTACGGGGGAGGGGCACTCGTTAGCCTGAGCTACCTGTGTACGGGGGAGGGGCACTCGTTAGCCAGAGCTACCTGTGTACGGGGGAGGGGCACTCGTTAGCCAGAGCTACCTGTGTACGGGGGAGGGGCACTCGTTAGCCTGAGCTACCTGTGTGCGGGGGGAGGGGCACTCGTTAGCCAGAGCTACCTGTGTACGGGTGAGGGGCACCTGTGTTAGCCAGAGCTACCTGTGTACGGGGGGCACTCGTTAGCCTGGGGCACCTGTGTTAGCCAGAGCTACCTGTGTACGGGGAGGGGCACTCGTTAGCCAGAGCTACCTGTGTACGGGAGAGGGCACTCGTTAGCCTGAGCTACCTGTGTACGGGGAGGGGCACTCGTTAGCCTGAGCTACCTGTGTACGGGGGAGGGGCACTCGTTAGCCTGAGCTACCTGTGTACGGGGGAGGGGCACTCGTTAGCCTGAGCTACCTGTGTACGGGGGAGGGGCACTCGTTAGCCTGAGCTACCTGTGTACGGGGGAGGGGCACTCGTTAGCCTGAGCTACCTGTGTAAGGGGGAGGGGCACTCGCCTGAGCTACCTGTGGGGGGAGGGGCACTCGTTAGCCTGAGCTACCTGTGTACGGGGGAGGGGCACTCGTTAGCCTGAGCTACCTGTGTACGGGGGAGGGGCACTCGTTAGCCTGAGCTACCTGTGTACGGGGGAGGGGCACTCGTTAGCCAGAGCTACCTGTGTGCGGGGAGGGGCACTGAGCTACCTGTGTACGGGAGGGGCACTCGTTAGCCTGAGCTACCTGTGTACGGGGGAGGGGCACTCGTTAGCCTGAGCTACCTGTGTACGGGGGAGGGGCACTCGTTAGCCTGAGCTACCTGTGTACGGGGGGGGGGCACTCGTTAGCCTGAGCTACCTGTGTACGGGGGGAGGGGCACTCGTTAGCCTGAGCTACCTGTGTACGGGGGGAGGGGCACTCGTTAGCCTGAGCTACCTGTGTACAGGGGAGGGGCACTCGTTAGCCTGAGCTACCTGTGTACGGGTGTGAGGGGCACTCGTTAGCCAGAGCTACCTGTGTACGGGGAGGGGCACTCGTTAGCCAGAGCTACCTGTGTACGGGGGAGGGGCACTCGTTAGCCAGAGCTACCTGTGTACGGGGGAGGGGCACTCGTTAGCCTGAGCTACCTGTGTACGGGGGAGGGGCACTCGTTAGCCAGAGCTACCTGTGTACGGGGGGAGGGGCACTCGTTAGCCAGAGCTACCTGTGTACGGGGGGGGGGACACTCGTTAGCCTGAGCTACCTGTGTACGGGGGAGGGGCACTCGTTAGCCTGAGCTACCTGTGTACGGGGGAGGGGCACTCGTTAGCCTGAGCTACCTGTGTACGGGGGAGGGGCACTCGTTACCTCAGTTACACACACATGCATGCACGCACACACTTGTCTTCACACACACTACACAGACATGCAGATAATATATAATAATATAATGTACCTCCAACATCCACCACTGACTTAAAACGGTGCAGGTCAAAGGCAGTGACTACATCACACGCCTCAGTGACCCAGGTGCAGTTCATCAAACCCATGAATTTCAGCATCTCGTCCTCTGACCTGCAATCAGAGAGAGAGAGCGCGTGAGAGAGAGCGCGCGTGAGAGAGCGCGCGTGAGAGAGCACGCGTGAGAGAGAGAGCGCGCGTGAGAGAGAGAGAGCGCGAGAGAGAGAGAGAGAGAGAGCGCCAAGTGAGAGAGAGAGCCAAGAGAGAGAGCGCTTGAGAGAGCGCCAAGGAGAGAGAGCGCGTGAGAGAGAGAGAGAGAGAGAGAGCGTGAGAGAGAGAGAGCGCGCGTGAGAGAGCGCGTGTGAGAGAGCGCGTGTGAGAGAGCGCGTGAGAGAGCGCGTGAGAGAGAGCGCGTGAGAGAGCGCGCGTGTGAGAGAGCTTCAGCCTGAGCTGCTGAGAACACGTCTACACAGAGTCCCTCAGAGGGCCAGAGGGAGGTGGAGACTCCACGTACTCACCCTGGAGCACTAAATCAGACCGAATCAAAGAGTCAATTCAGATCTGACTAGGTGGCGCCAGTATAACGACTCACCTCACCGCATCCACCAAGCTGTTCCAGAGAGGGTAGATGGTCTGGGACTGGTAGATAATCATGTCATGGAGAGATTTAGGACTAGATTTGGCCAAATACAGATTCACCACATCAGTGCTGCGGTAAAAAGCTGAAACACAGGAGACATATCACAGTGCTTCAGAAAGCATGTGGCAAATTAACATGACACTCGGTGAGACCCAAAATGTCCATTTATGTTTTGTTGGAATGAACTAGCTCTAGGGGACAACTAACAAATATTGTCTTTTGTGTATTTACTACTCACTCCTGAATTATTTCTGAAGTCTAAAAAGGGAAGAGTTTGATCTGGGATTAAACTACATCACTTTTAGACCTCTGTGTAGTGACTGAGGAATATTTCTCAGACTTTAACGTACAGTGCATTTCACTCTTACATGAAGCAGTCGCAGGTCACAGGTATATCTATATATAACCATCTCTACATCTACATGTAACCATAAAGAACTATGTTATTATGCAGTTCATAAACTCCATCTACAGTAAACTCATCTATGCCCAGTGTTAGCTCCACCTACAGTAAGCTCACCTGAGCCCTGTGTTAGCTCCACCTACAGTAAGCTCACCTGAGCCCTGTGTCTGCTCCACCTACAGTAAGCTCACCTGAGCCCTGTGTGTGCCCTGTGTTAGCTCCACCTACAGTAAGCTCACCTGAGCCCTGTGTCTGCTCCACCTACAGTAAGCTCACCTGAGCCCTGTGTTAGCTCCACCTACAGTAAGCTCACCTGAGCCCTGTGTCTGCTCCACCTACAGTAAGCTCACCTGAGCCCTGTGTCTGCTCCACCTACAGTAAGCTCACCTGAGCCCTGTGTCTGCTCCACCTACAGTAAGCTCACCTGAGCCCCCTGTGTCTTAGCTCCACCTACAGTAAGCTCACCTGAGCCCTGTGTCTGCTCCACCTACAGTAAGCTCACCTGAGCCCTGTGTTAGCTCCACCTACAGTAAGCTCACCTGAGCCCTGTGTCTGCTCCACCTACAGTAAGCTCACCTGAGCCCTGTGTCTGCTCCACCTACAGTAAGCCCTGTGTCACCCACCTAGCCCTGTGTCTGCTCCACCTACAGTAAGCTCACCTGAGCCCTGTGTCTGCTGTGTCTGAGCCCTCCACCTACAGTAAGCTCACCTGAGCCCTGTGTCTGCTCCACCTACAGTAAGCTCACCTGAGCCCTGTGTCTGCTCCACCTACAGTAAGCCCTGTGTCTGCCCTGAGCCCCTGTGTGTCTGCTCCACCTACAGTAAGCTCACCTGAGCCCTGTGTCTGCTCCACCTACAGTACAGTGAGCCCTGTGTCTGCTCCACCTACAGTAAGCCACCTGAGCCCTGTGTCTGCTCCACCTACAGTAAGCTCACCTGAGCCCTGTGTCTGCTCCACCTACAGTAAGCTCACCTGAGCCCTGTGTTAGCTCCACCTACAGTAAGCTCACCTGAGCCCTGTGTCTGCTCCACCTACAGTAAGCTCACCTGAGCCCTGTGTCTGCTCCACCTACAGTAAGCTCACCTGAGCCCTGTGTCTGCTCCACCTACAGTAAGCTCACCTGAACCCTGTGTCTGCTCCACCTACAGTAAGCTCACCTGAGCCCTGTGTCTGCTCCACCTACAGTAAGCTCACCTGAGCCCTGTGTCTGCTCCACCTACAGTAAGCTCACCTGAGCCCTGTGTCTGCTCCACCTACAGTAAGCTCACCTGAGCCCTGTGTCTGCTCCACCTACAGTAAGCTCACCTGAGCCCTGTGTCTGCTCCACCTACAGTAAGCTCACCTGAATCCTGTGTCTGCTCCACCTACAGGATCTCAAGGCTCACAAGCACATCTAGGAGCTGCTCCATGCTGTGGTCACTGGTGCCAAGCTCCCGTGACACCTCACCAGCAGTCAGGGGCTTCTGGGAGTGCAAAAGCAGGTCAAACACGCCCAGCTCACACGCTGAGAAGATCGCCTGTGGAAGAAGAGGACGAGAGGGAGACGGAAAAAGGGGGGAATAAATGATCAGTTTTTAAAGCAGAGGCCTGCAGACTTTCTGACACTCTTCTCATCACATACCACCGAAAACAGGCATGAGGGTCCTACGTTTTAAAGCCATGTGCACTTATAAAGTCCCTTATATGTGGTAGGTGCAGTGGCAGATATTGGCTGTTATAAATGTACTTCAGGTTTGGGTGGAAGGCAGAGTGGTAGTGCAATCTGGTCTGATTCTGCTACGACTAGCAATGAGGAAAATGCATCAGAACGTTTGTGAGGAAGCTGTAAGCCACAGCTGGAGCTGCACAGAGATGCACACAGCACCTTCATCGCAACACTACAGAGCTTAAATATACACAGATATGCAAAGAGTTCTCAGCATGCATTACCCCAGAAGATATGCAAGTCAGACCTTGGACACTCTGAAGCCATTGATGTATTTGAGGAGTTTGAAAGGGTAGTCCAGTTCACTCTGAGACAGCTGCTTGGCCATGGGGGAACCCTGCTGAAATGAACAATAAAAAAATACATTGGTGACCTACAACCATGTCAACCCAGTCTGGTCTCTACCCAGTCTGGTCTCTACTCATTCTGGTCTCTACCTTTCTTATGCAAAGTCTTTCTGTTGATTTCTAGAAATCCCATTAAAGGTTTTAATGGGATTTAAATCCAGGAGCCGAGAGGATGCTCACACTGCTATGGATGTAATGGACACTCCAATCAGACTTCTACAGTCTGGTCTCTACCCAGTCTGGTCTCTACCAGTTCAGGAAGCTCCTGTGAATGAGGAGTTTGGTGGCACAATGCTAATTCATTTTTATATATTGTATAGAACTGCAACTGTGGGGGTTTCTAATCGTTTGACTGCTGAGTGCATACAGTATATACACACGTAATGTAACAGTAACTGTCAACATAACCAGTTTCAGCAGTATTCTTTTCCAAAACCATATTCTTAATAGCAGGTCTAGGCATTCTGTTAATTTGCAAACAACATTTAACTTTTCTCCTTAAACTTTATTTTATATCTGTGCAACTGAACGGGAAACGTAATATGCAAATAAAAACGCTCAAGTGCAATTACAAAATTGGGGCTTTAACAGGTTAAATTTGCACCTTCGCAACTTTGTCGGCGATGTCTGCGTCAGTGAGTCGCATAACGCCATTTGGACACGTTCCTCCGCGGACGAATGGTTCCTGACTGCGCTTAAAGTAGTCCCACCCTGTTTGCTCCTGGCTGTAACTGTTTTAGGCGCCTCTAGCGCCCCCTGGTTAGCTGGTGGCCGAGGTCGTGTATCTTCTCAGAACGTAAACAAACGGCTTTCACGTTTTCACTGCTTAACAGTTTCTCAAACTGATAAGTTGCCCAGATGGATTTGGATCATCTAGTTTAGGTCAATCAGAGAAAACAGTCCGACATGTACACTTACCAAAGGAGCCGTGTTATTGCGCTGTGGATTCCGAACACGTTGCTCTAACATTCACCGACGGAAACGCATATCGGTCACGAGTCAGACACGAGACCACCTTTAAAACGATCACGAAATCGATCAGACACGAGACCACCTTTAAAACGATCACGTATCCCCGTTCAGTCAAGTACGTCTGTAGAACTCTGCTATACGGTTAGCAGACCTGGATGTTTTTGTAACGCCGCCGGTAGATGGCACACGATCCCATACCGACGAGATGGGACACGTTTTTCCGGTATGGTCCCTCCGTTCACGAGGACCCTGCCGTGGTCACTGAACGTGAGCGCGAGAGACTTCTTGACTTGTAATACTTGGCCACATTAACATGGTGCAGGTGTCATTTAACCTGGCGACACCGCGCACAGCGCCCAACCTAACGCAGAGGTACCTGGCTGGACGCCCTTCCACGCCACACGCAAACGGGCTTTTCCTGAAACACGTCGGTGTTCTGTAGTCATGCTTTGGTCGAGTAAAGGGCTGAACATACTGGCCTGGTAAACCGCAAAGGCCCGAAATTACAAATACATCTGGTTAATTTAATTTTCCGTGTAAATATCTTGATTTCATAGTGTGGGAACCTCTCTGTCCATGAAGCCCTGCTGCATTTAGAGTCTGTGCAAATACTGTCCCTGGTCTCACCATCACCTTTAATGACCTTTAACTCTTGACCCTTGACCTCCTGTGCATCAGCAGCTTTCAGCATGGCCTCTTTTGCGTTTGCCATATTTCTTTAAAGAAAACGTTCAGGCTTTACAGATTAGACGTAAAGTTATTAAAAAGTAAAATTAGACTGATCTTAAATATTTTTGATATTTGTAAGAAAGTTTATACCACCTCTGTATTACCTGTGGAAGCATGTTGCTATGGTGATGTGGTGTCATTCGGTCTACTGGGGTACAACCACACCCCACTCTCCCAAACCCCCATCCACGAGGTGTGTGTGTACAACCACACCCCACACACTCTCTCCCAACCCCCCATCCACGAGGTGTGTGTGTACAACCACACCCCACACACTCTCTCCCAAACCCCCATCCACGAGGTGTGTGTGTACAACCACACCACACACTCTCGCCCAACCCACCATCCACGAGGTGTGTGTGTACAACCACACCACACACTCTCTCCCAACCCACCATCCACGAGGTGTGTGTGTACAACCACACCACACACACTCTCTCCCAAACCCCCATCCACGAGGTGTGTGTGTACAACCACACCACACACACTCTCCCAACCCACCATCAACGTGTATTAATAAGATGAATATCTCTCTTGGCAGAACATCTGAGCGTCCTGCCTCCACGTTTCCCCAACAGTGACCACTCTGTTTCAATATGTGCACATGTTTTTGCACACAACTTACTGACCTATATATATATTTTTTCCAAACCCTATTTTTTGATAATTCCTCAAGTGTGTCAGTGATGTGCACTAGCGGTTGAAAGGCTAAATGTAACACAAGCCTTTGTTAAAACAAATGAGGCAATTAATTTTATTATCCAAATTTATTTGTTTATGCATCAACACATCTTCCTTCTCCCTACAGGTGCATTCATCCTCACACAGTCCCAACAGTTAAATACGTAGAGGGGAGACCAGCGTTAGCTCCTCATTATGCTGCACATGCTTCAGTAAAATGGTACATTTATTTACATGACCCACTTCTGTCCCTGTAATGGAGTTTTTAACATCCCCTCCCAAATACAAACAGAAACAAACGCATTCTACACCACCGCCCCATCCACATAAATGCTGTCACTTCATTTTGAAAGTTCATCAGAGAAAACAAAATGGAGAGGGTGTGTGTGTGGGAACAGAGGAGAGAATGACAGACGTATGGCCAACAGCACTGGAGTACAGAGCACTTAACTACATGGATGGCAGTAACACTGAATACTTTGTAAAGTCTATGTACAAGGTTGAAGGACACAAACCTGGCAGGTCTGGGACGTCCCCCTTTCTCCATATAAGGGTTCAGGAAGGAAGGGTTATGAGTTTAACAGCATACAGAGTGTAAAGGGGGAGGGGCTTTATTTCAGCCCCACCCACCACCTCTTCAGTTTCTTGCTTTCTCTTTCGCCTTTCAGGATTTTTGTTTCGACATATAAAAGAACACAAATAAGGCACAATTTCTACTCAGACTTGTTCATTACGGGGGTGGGAGAGGGCGGTGTGTGTGTGTGTGGGAAGGTTTGAGACAGACAGGTAAAACAGTCAATAGGTTTTACACGGTCAAAACAGATTTTCCCTTTGTGTTCCAACCAGCCATTCTAATTAATACGGTTCAAAAGTAGTTTTAGAACAGAAGACCCCTTGCTTGTGCTTCTGCAGTGCCCCCTACCTGCACCACACACCCACAGCCTGACAGTAAGAACAGAGCACACCCCCCCACGCTGAGAGAACCTGCCCCCCCCCCCAGGCTCTCAACCTTTGGATTGGCTAATGTTAATCTGAACGGATGACAAAATAAGCTGAAACAACCCACAGGAAAACATGAGCCTTAATGTTGCTATGACACACGTGTCATAGCAACACACCAAGAGGGAAACAACACCACCAAATGCACCCCAAAAGCATCAGGACATCCCAGGGGTGTTACCCGGCCCAGACGTGTTACCCGGCCCAGTTCGGTATCCAACCCATCCCCACTACACATCTGAATGCATTTAGCATAAGGCTTTTAATGTTTGGGTTTATCAACAGTGACATCCCCACAGAAACAAGTCAATAAAAATGTATGAGTTTGATATTTGTGTGTTTCGTTAAATCCTTTTTTAATCTTTTCAACAATTTCAGTCCGTCTCCCAAACATGGATGTGCAGGCTGTACTCAAAGCCCCAGGGCTGTGTAGGGTTTAGGGCATGTGGATCAAGGACACTGGGCCTATGACTCCAACACAACTGGAGGGCTCAGAGACAAGTGAAGACTTAACTTTGACACTTTTCCCCCAGTAGGACAGGGGAAGGCAGGGACGTGTAGTGTTACACAAAAACAAAAGCAAGAAGGCAAAAGCAACCCAGGCCTAGAAACTCCTCCCACAAGCATATGTGAAACCCCTCCCACAAGCATTTGTTTCTCCGACACACCCAGTTCAGCTCATGAAGAGCTTAATGGCTGTTGGGTGAACCAGGTGTGCTGGCACAGGTAAGACGGTAGCACATGGCCCCAGGGACACAAGAAACACGGGAAACGTAGGGAAGGCAACAGCACGGTGGATTTTCACGCAGGTGAGAAGACACCTGGAGGGGTTTGGCAACATCGGTGGTCACCAACCTTCTCCTAGTGACCTACCATTAGATTCAGTTCCAAATCTTCTACACCTGATCCAACTAATTCGACCTCTTCAGATGTGGACCGGACAGATAAGGTGTATGTGATCTAGGTTAGATCTGACCTCTCCAGGAGGAGTTGTGACTGCTGGACTAGATTTAGTGCTCCAATCAGGAAAGGGCGTCGCAGCACCAGAGCCACTGCAGTTCACCTGTCTTCACCTGTGGACAGCAGGGTAAAGTGAGCAGAGTTTTGTAGCACTGAGAGAAGATGTCTGCTGTCACAGTTGCAAAGCTCCCTGGGGCTTTTTTTAAATCAGAGCTGGGGGCAGGTGTGGTGTGGACTCGGGGGCAGCTGTGGCAGGGTAGGGGGTATCAGGGAGGCTTGGCCAGAGGGCAGCGGTCTGAGCGCGAGGCTTTGGTCACAGAGCTGCAGGAGGCGATCAGTCGTGCTTCAGGTGGTCCTTAACATCCTCCTCGTCCGTGTACTCTGACGGCTCGTCCCCAGGCTTCAACAGACGGCCGACGTAGTCGTACTTCTCTGCACAAGACATGGGCAAGAAGGAAAAACGTGATTACTGCACAACCATAACGGGATCCAACAGGACCAGGACAGGTACAATAAAAAAATCACTCGGGATTCGACCAACTGCATGTGTCACCATTCCTGAAACTATACGATACTCTAAGGACGAGTTTCCACGTGTAGACGTGTAGAACTTGTAGTCTATCCATCTTTAAAACTGAGGACATCGCATCTCCACCATACTCCCACGCCCATCGCATCTCCACCATACTCCACGCCCATCGCATCTCCACCATACTCCACGCCCATCGCATCTCCACCATACTCCACGCCCATCGCATCTCCACCATACTCCACGCCCATCGCATCTCCACCATACTCCACGCCCATCGCCACGATCTCCACCATACCATCCCCACTCCCATCGCATCTCCACCATACTCCACGCCCATCGCATCTCCACACCCATCGCATCTCCACCATACTCCACGCCCATCGCATCTCCACACCCATCGCATCTCCACCATACTTCGCATCTCCACCATACCCGCCGCATCTCCACCATACTCCACGCCCATCGCATCTCCACCATACTCCACGCCCATCGGATCTCCACCATACTTCACGCCCATCGGATCTCCACCATACTTCACGCCCATCGGATCTCCACCATACTCCACGCCCATCACAACTCCACCATACTCCACGCCCATCACAACTCCACCATACTCCACGCCCATCACAACTCCACCATACTCCACGCCCATCACAACTCCACCATACTCCACGCCCATCACAACTCCACCATACTCCACGCCCATCACAACTCCACCATAAAAACTCCACCATCACCCCATCACAACTCCACCATACTCCACGCCCATCACAACTCCACCATACTCCGCCCATCACAACTCCACCATACCCACGCCCATCACAACTCCACCATACTCCACGCCCATCACAACTCCACCATACTCCACGCCCATCACAACTCCACCATACTCCACGCCCATCACAACTCCACCATACTCCACGCCCATCACAACTCCACCATACTCCACGCCCATCACAACTCCACCATACTCCACGCCCATCGCATTAAGCAGAGATTCAAATGCTGACAAACAAATATCCAAAGTATTCCACTTGCTCAAATCAAGCCCTAATATTTTGACAATCACCTAAAGTGATACAAAAACCCGCCTAGGTCAATCCAGTGGATAGCGGATACAAACAGCTCTACATGTTTGTAATAGATGAGATATAATAAACCCAGGGCAGTGGAGAAGCTCTGCTGAACTGGCAGCACACCAGAGACATCCGCCCAACCCAGGCCCAGAGACATCCGCCCAACCCAGGCCCAGAGACATCCGCCCAACCCAGGCCCAGAGACATCCGCCCAACCCAGAGACATCCGCCCAACCCAGGCCCAGAGACATCCGCCCAACCCAGGCCCAGAGACACCCGCCCAACACAGAGACACCCGCCCAACACAGAGACACCCACCCAACCCAAACATCAGCTGGTGCTGACCACCAACTCAGGCCCGTTCCATCTGACAGCCGAGGCTTGGAACGTGCAGCAGGAAGACTCATTCTGAAAGTCTGGCACGACTAAAAATGAGGAAGACCTTTGTTCTGACTTTGGGGTAGAACTAAAGCAAAGTACTAGTATTACTACTACTGATATCAAGTGTTACAAAAAGAATGGATTTGCAGTTTTGGAGAGCAAGCATGAATATTCAAATATGTTTTGCACAGCTAATGAAGGACCTCTGAGAACATCTGGTTCTTCTGGACACCTAGCACACTTCACTGCGGTTCTGTGCACCTCCAGCTGCACACACACAAACACACACACACTCACCCATGAACTGCATCTCCCACTCTCTGACACTCTCCATCTGAACAGCGTTGAGATCTGACAGGTCGTCATACTCGTCCCGGAGCGCGTCCTTCTCCAGACAGAACGTAGCCAAACCACGAGAGGCATCACGACCCGCAAAGATTCCATATGGACCATCTGCAGAGGGAGGACAATTATGGAAAGATTATTATAGAGAGACACAAAAGGTTATTACACACAGGACACACGACCATTTAACAATTTTCTGAGTAAAACAATGAAGCACTTTTTGTAAGTCGCTCTGGATAAGGGCGTCTGCTAAATGCCGTAAATGTAAATGTAACAAAAAAACCAACGCGCCCCTATGGCGCACACCAACACGCCCCTATACTAACCACACCAATACTGTTGTACCACTCAGAAGCTTTTACACTGAACAAGATTACTGATCTTAGATTAGACGTTGCCAGCTTACAAATGTACCTTATTAATTTGTTTCACATAGCACAAGATTTCTTTTTTTGTTTTACACAGGTGGAGAAGTGCAACATGTTCAGACTGGCTTGGTCACAATTTAAAGCCACAAAGACAGAAGAAGCAGGAATGTTGGGAATGTTGACAAACACGATGCTCCCTCCCTCCCTCCCTCCCCAACACATGGCAGTAAGCTAAAACAAATGTTACACAGTAGTCTCTCCTTAGCTCAGAAATATTAACCCAATAAACAATGGAATTATGGGCAGGAAGAATGAATACAAGATACCACAGATCTGCAAAACATGGACAAGATTTCAAAGTTTATATTTACCACTTTTACTCTAAAAAGGTAAAAGAACAAACAGCACAATCATGGAGTGAACCACTCCACACTGGAGGGGATTCCTCATTTATTTACTCCTGGTAACACAATCGGGAAAGACACAGGAATGTTCAGAAGAGGCAGCAACACCTACACAGATGCTGACTGGTGCACTTCTCCAAGCCAGCTACACATGAAATGTGGTGAAACTGCACAGATGTTCCACTAAAATGAGATCTCAGAATGAAATATAATAAATCTGTTTTTCTCTGTAGTTTAAGAACCTACACTGGAAAGCTTCTACATATGATATACCGTTTCACCACAACTACATACAAGAATCGAACGCAAACCTTGATGTCAGGTGCCCCTCTCAAAACCCACACTGACTACTTTTAAACTAGATCACACTGTCAGCTGGTGACTATCCACTAAAACACCCTGTGGCTGATGACATCTTAAAAAAGACACAGTTTAGCTTTAAAAAAATCTTATGACTGGGTTCCAGTAAGTTTTTTTGTTTGATCTGCTCCGCGTGACAAGAGGTTCGAGACAGTGGCTGCATATGCTGATTTACTAATGGCTGTGGCAACCAAACAACCAACCAACCAACAAACAAACAAACAAACAGAACAACAGGTCTGCCACACTCAGCATCTTCTGACTTCCATATTTTGGGAAGCACCAGCCACCACTACACACCCACACTGGGAGTCTGCACTAATAAGGGAGTGAGGGTAAACCACCACTAGCACTACACACCCACACTGGGAGTCTGCACTAATAAGGGAGTGAGGGTAAACCACCACTAGCACTACACACCCACACTGGGGAGTCTGCACTAATAAGGGAGTGAGGGTAAACCACCACTAGCACTACACACCCACACTGGGAGTCTGCACTAATAAGGGAGTGAGGGTAAACCACCACTAGCACTAACACCCACACTGGGAGTCTGCACTAATAAGGGAGTGAGGGTAAACCACCACTAGCACTACACACCCACACTGGGAGTCTGCACTAATAACACTGGGAGTCTGAGGGTGAGGGTAAACCAGCACTAGCACTACACACCCACACTGGGAGGGTCCACCACTGCACTAATAAGGGCACTAATAGGGGAGTGAGGGTAAACCACCACTAGCACTACACACCCACACTGGGAGTCTGCACTAATAAGGGAGTGAGGGTAAACCACCACTAGCACTACACACCCACACTGGGAGTCTGCACTAATAAGGGAGTGAGGGTAAACCACCACTAGCACTACACACCCACACTGGGAGTCTGCACTAATAAGGGAGTGAGGGTAAACCACCACTAGCACTACACACCCACACTGGGAGTCTGCACTAATAAGGGAGTGAGGGTAAACCACCACTAGCACTACACACCCACACTGGGAGGGAGTCCACCACTGCACTAACACCCACACTGGGGAGTCTGCAGGGTAAACCACCACTAGCACTACACACCCACACTGGGAGTCTGCACTAATAAACCACCACTAGGGGAGTCTGCAGGGTAAAACCACCACTAGCACTACACACCCACACTGGGAGTCTGCACTAATAAGGGAGTGAGGGTAAACCACCACTAGCACTACACACCCACACTGGGAGTCTGCACTAATAAGGGAGTGAGGGTAAACCACCACTAGCACTACACACCCACACTGGGAGTCTGCACTAATAAGGGAGTGAGGGTAAACCACCACTAGCACTACACACCCACACACTGGGAGTCTGCACTAATAAGGGAGTGAGGGTAAACCACCACTAGCACCACACCCACACTGGGAGTCTGCACTAATAAGGGAGTGAGGGTAAACCACCACTAGCACTACACACCCACACTGGGAGTCTGCACTAATAAGGGAGGGAGTGAGGGTAAACCACCACTAGCACTACACACCCACACTGGGAGTCTGCCACCACTAGCACTACACACCCACACTGGGGAGTCTGCACTAGGGTGAGGGTAAACCACCACTAGCACTACACACGCCCACACTGGGAGTCTGCACTAATAAGGGAGTGAGGGTAAACCACCACTAGCACTACACACCCACACTGGGAGTCTGCACTAATAAGGGAGTGAGGGTAAACCACCACTAGCACTACACACCCACACTGGGAGTCTGCACTAATAAGGGAGTGAGGGTAAACCACCACTAGCACTACACACCCACACTGGGAGTCTGCACTAATAAGGGAGTGAGGGTAAACCACCACTAGCACTACACACCCACACTGGGAGTCTGCACTAATAAGGGAGTGAGGGTAAACCACCACTAGCACTACACACCCACACTGGGAGTCTGCACTACCACCACTAGCCACACACCCACACTGGGAGTCTGCACTAATAAGGGAGTGAGGGTAAACCACCACTAGCACTACACACCCACACTGGGAGTCTGGGGAGTCTGCACTAATAAGGGAGTGAGGGTAAACCACCACTAGCACTACACACCCACACTGGGAGTCTGCACTAATAAGGGAGTGAGGGTAAACCACCACTAGCACTACACACCCACACTGGGAGTCTGCACTAATAAGGGAATGAGGATAAATGCCAACAAACGGATCTTGGTACCGTCAGGACAAAAGCTAAAAGACTTGCTGCATTTTTTACACCTAGCAAAAATATTTTTAAAAGCCTCCTGGCCAAAGGGAGGTCACAGGTCACGCAGATGAGCCCAGTTTCACAGCTTGCTTACCCCATTAACGCCATGACTCACACTCAGATAACCAATCCTGCTTGTAAATACTGCAGCCCAAACACAAACTTCTTTCAGAATATAAAACATATGCTACTGTATTAAAACAGTGAACGTTTATATGTGGCTTAACCGCAATATATATATATATTTGTATCATCACCTGTATTCCTAAAGCAGGGGCTCACGGTACACTGTAATGTAATGTACGGTACACTGTAATGTAATGTACGGTACACTGTAATGTACGGTACACTGTAATGTAATGTACACTGTAATGTAATGTACGGTACACTGTAATGTAATGTACACTGTACTTATCCGACAGCTGCTGTAACGACGCAGAACGCAGTCTGGGACACAGTGACGGGCATTCAGTGTCACTAAAGAGGGGCAGAAAGATGTGTTTGGCCAACTTTGCATGTATTCTGCTAGCTAACTACGTTATGAATGCCAAATTCATGCAAATCATTAAAGTCGCGCGTGGAAACTGCAGCCAAACTTGCACCTGTGCTGCGTAGTAAATGATGGACGCAACGACCCGAGTGTGGAGGTTATGCGGGAGGTGGCGGCTCGGATCGGTTGAACGGACACAATACTGGCACGGAGACACTCATCATGCAGGAGCCAGATTACGTCCACGGCTTCATTTCAGGATCGTCATGCAACCTTATTCGATTTATTATGCCATCTTGAAAATACTGAACAAATAAATCAACCCCCTTTAGCTACACGTTCAACGTCTCAGAGTCCGAGTCTCGGCCCACTCCGAGACGAACCGCAGCGGCTAGCCAACTCGGCTAGTTCGGAAGATCTAGATACTTACGAAGATTATAGAAACATTTTTATAGAAAGTGCCGTTTTCATGTACTAGCTAGTTAGTTAGTTCAGTTAACTATTCGAGGTAATGTTAGATAGCTATAAAGACATGAAAACGTATGTGCATATATAAAGCTACTTCAACTCGTGCAGCATTTTGTTAGCGAGACAGATGTTAGCCGTTAGCTAGCAAACAAATGACGGAGTATAAACCGGGACGGAGCCAGGCTAACATACACAAACACGGAGTATGAACCGGGACGGAGCCAGGCTAACATACACAAACACTGAGTATGAACCGGGACGGAGCCAGGCTAACGTACACAAACACTGAGTATGAACCGGGACGGAGCCAGGCTAACGTACACAAACACTGAGTATGAACCGGGACGGAGCCAGGCTAACATACACAAACACTGAGTATGAACCGGGACGGAGCCAGGCTAACATACACAAACACGGAGTATGAACCGGGACGGAGCCAGGCTAACATACACAAACACGGAGTATGAACCGGGACGGAGCCAGGCTAACATACACAAACACTGAGTATGAACCGGGACGGAGCCAGGCTAACATACACAAACACTGAGTATGAACCGGGACGGAGCCAGGCTAACACACACAAACACTGAGTATGAACCGGGACGGAGCCAGGCTAACATACACAAACACTGAGTATGAACCGGGACGGAGCCAGGCTAACACACACAAACACTGAGTATGAACCGGGACGGAGCCAGGCTAACATACACAAACACTGAGTATGAACCGGGACGGAGCCAGGCTAACATACACAAACACGGAGTATAAACCGGGACGGAGCCAGGCTAACATACACAAACACGGAGTATGAACCGGGACGGAGCCAGGCTAACATACACAAACACTGAGTATGAACCGGGACGGAGCCAGGCTAACACACACAAACACTGAGTATGAACCGGGACGGAGCCAGGCTAACATACACAAACACTGAGTATGAACCGGGACGGAGCCAGGCTAACACACACAAACACTGAGTATGAACCGGGACGGAGCCAGGCTAACATACACAAACACTGAGTATGAACCGGGACGGAGCCAGGCTAACATACACAAACACGGAGTATAAACCGGGACGGAGCCAGGCTAACGTACACAAACACGGAGTATAAACCGGGACGGAGCCAGGCTAACGTACACAAACACGGGGTATAAACCGGGACGGAGCCAGACTAACGGCTGCTGGAAACAAACCAGCTGACGACCGTAAACCTGTGAAAACGACAGTAGTTAATAGCGAGTTTGGCTCGTTTGTTTGATATAAAACGACAGTAGTTGGTAGCGAGTTTGGCTCGTTTAGTTGATGTGGCGATCAGGCGCGTCGCGCGCCGAGGCAGCTGTGAGGCTAACAGCGCTAGCGGCGGTTATTCACCAACAATCACCATCAAATCAGGAGTTTAATTCGCTCTGGTGCGGCCAAGATGTGATGAGGCAAAAATGGGAAGCTAGCCGTCCAAAAGAGGACCGCTGCGGGTCAGTCTGTGTTCGCTGCCAGCTGCTCTCTCAGAACCAGAACCAGAACTAGAACCAGAACGCCACACTTTAGCGTCAGTTTGTCTCGCGCGCGCGCGCTCCCTCTCTCTCTCAGACCGCCACACTTCAGCGCCTCAGTTTTCCTCCTGAGCTCGACATTTCTGTGCGGACCCACAGGCCCGCTCCCCAGGGCTCCGCGGACTCCTCACCGCGTCCGTAGAACTTTTTCCCGCTCGTCACGTCGAACACTTTCATGTTGACCGCCATGAGGATGCGCGGGTGGCGCGCGCCGTCGTACTCGCGCAGCTGCTCTAGGGTGAAGTCGCGTCTGCCCATCTTGGGCAGAGACGAGGCCTCGCCGTCGTGGGCCGCGTCAGCGCCGGACCTCCTCAACCACCGTCGGTAAACGACATAGCAAACAGCCAGCGATACAATTAAAATACTGAAATTGAGAAGCATGCTGGCAAAGCTGGGCCCTGGATCCAGCTCTTCTGTTGTCCCCTGCCCGCCACTTGTGTCAGCTATTCCACTCCTGCCATCCCCATCGTCCGCCATACTGCACGTTAGCGCCTACCTACAAAACACACCAGCCCACTGCTACTCAAGACGACATGTGATTGGGCAGTGTCGCTGGCCTCGAGCGCCTGATGGGTGGGATTTGTAGTTCTTTTATTGCATTTTCGTTGTTCTTACGTGACTCGTGCCTAAATAGCTACAATCCATATGCGGCGCTGAAAAAATCATATCGTAAAAGACGTAATAACCACTGTACATTATCCAGCGTATAGCAAGAAGTTGTATATAAAACAATAAATATACACGTACATAAGTGTAACAATAAATATACTTAGTTCACATGTATTTGGAGTGACCTTAATCCATAACGTCCTTATAAAATATAAGAAGTTCTTATATTTTATATATATATAAGATCTTTTACACAGGCGTTCCAACAGACGCCTGGGGGTCTGAGGGGGCAGTGTGGGTGTGTTCCTAGGTTTGTACTCTTCTGGCCCGACACTGATGTCATTCCTGGGATCTACTGGAATGCCAACCGCCCCTCATCACCACTGGGACAGCCTTGGTGTGAAACTTCCATTTTGTTTTTTCGTCCCTTCCTTCACATAGAATTGCTTAATCTTTAATCACCGTTTTCAGCATATCTACTGTTTCAATGTCAAATTGTTTCATCACTAATTGCTCATCTGTCTGGAGAACACAGATTAATCATGAACACATGGATACATTCTCCAATTCAAATATCAGTTAATAAATGGTGATACTACAGATTAGAATATATTAGAATTACAGTGCATTAATACACGTAGGCCAAACTCATGTTTTAAACTGTTTTAAATAAAGGCACTAAATCAAAACAAAAGAAAAGCCCCTCTCACTACTTCTGAGTCTAGATGTGGCACAATTCTCACACATCATGAATGACAAGACAACACACAAGTGCTGGGTTTTTATAAACAGATTTTTTATACATTTTTAATAAGTTTTTTTTTTTTTGTTGTTTTTTTACATGTTACAATTTGTAGCCGAAGAAACAACCCCCCCCCCGACATGCATACAATCACAGCAGCGCAGGCGAGCGATAAAACACACCGATACAACCAATCACAGCAGCGCAGGCGAGCGATAAAACACACCGATACAACCAATCACAGCAGCGCAGGCGAGCGGTAAAACACACCAATACAACCAATTAGCATGTCATTAGCATTTTATGTACAGTTTTTCGTACTATTTGTATTCTTTAGCTGCATTATCCAAAGAAGCGGAAGCAATTAAAAATATGATCAAGTACATCATTCAAAATAGATGAAACGAGAAAACTAACCATCTCCAATAGAATCTTCTGTTTCTGGAAATATAGCTCCTTTGTTTTGAAAAAGATACAAATTCTTATAAAACAAAATTTCAAGTACAGAGACGTTTTAATTTAAGTGAAAATCAGTAAAAGGTGGATGAAGCCCTTCATGCAACCTCCCCAAACCTCCTCCTCCTCCTGCCCAGCCACAATATACAAGCAGCTCATCCTCCGTCACACAGCAGATCCCAGATGCTCCGTCACACAGCAGATCCCAGATGCTCCGTCACACAGCAGATCCCAGGTCCTCCACCCTCACCTACACGCTTTATCCAGGCAGCACTAGCCGCCGTCTAGGACTATTCTGTAATTTCATAACACTCACATCATGAGCACAGGAAATCATAAATGAAAGCTATGCAGCAAAACATTGTGTATAGTGTCACGTTGATGTCACTGTACTCCTTCCACAAGCTTTAAAGATCATATACACAACGTGCTCTCAAATATTAGAATATAAAAGCCGATCAAGGTTGCTTTGTGTATATTTTCCTCCCCAGTGAGCAAACGTCATTGCAGGTCAGCACACACTGTATGGTCTCTCAAAATGTGAATATAATGTTTTGATCAGGCACACAAACAAAAGATGTTAACACCCAGCAAAATGAAATCAAGTTGGAGACTTTCATATATTATCTGATAAAATTAGATTATAGAGTCATAATTTCTTTTTCTTTTGAAATGTAAGGCACCCCTATAGATAAAATAAAGAAAAATGTACATTCAACACAGGAACATCGTAAAACTGGATGCAGTGTTCGTAAACTTGACAGCAGTGTTTTGACTCCCATGTTTTCTGCAGTCCTCTCACTGTGCCTGATTAAAACGAAACTGTAAAATTAAAACAAACAAACAAACAAAACCGGAAACTAGGACAAACACAAAACTCTGACACATTACGTAGTGAAATGAACGATGCTCCGATGTTTTCACATGGAAGCTCCACTTTTAACGGTTTGATTCACTCACAGGACAGATTTACAGCACAAACTGTGAATCTGATGGGGTCATCAAAAAAAAGCATCTCTCATCTAAGATTATTAGCAGTGGGGACTCAAGGCACCATGTAATCAAGGTCTCATTTCTTTGGCAAATGGACATCTTTGGTTTTGCTAGCCCCTTGTTCTTTGCGTGCGTCAGACTGAAGACTCTTCCTTGTGTTGTCCTTGGGTGTGGCCTTTGAGCTTGCAGCAGTCTCATTGGTTGTGGAGCTCTTGATGGATGAGGTTGCTGCTTTCAGATTGGCTGAGGCTGCTTTGGCAGGTGCTGCAGCTGTCACCCGATTGGCTGATGTGGTTTTACTGTTTCCTGGGCCTGCTGACTGATTCGCTGAGCTTACGCGTGTTGGCCCTTGATTGGCTGAAGTGATTTTAGTGTTTGCTGGGGAAGCCGATCGATTGGTTGACTCCGTCTTGGCTGCAGAGGGCTGACTAAAGACCTTGGTGGACGAGGCCTGTTTTGAAGATGAGGAAATCTGACTTCTGCGTGTCCCCTCGTCCCCTCCAGAGGACGAGCGTGTCCGCCGTCTACCCCCCTCTTCCCCCATTGGTGGCTGGAAAAGAAAAGGCGTAACTCGCGTCACTCGCCCACTAGACCTACAAGATTAGCTTCATATGCTAAAACGCTAACAGTTCTGGTAAATGGCACTGCAACATACACTTTAGCACATTAACATGCATCACAATGTGTTTGGTTTTAGGAGTTCATAGCCCACATCTGGGGTATCTAGCACAGTCTAGGCTCTCTATGCTAATAGCTAGTGAGTTATCTCTAGTGTTACTAGCTGTAACTACAGCAAATCATCTATACCAATGAAACGTAAAACAAACCGAATCCACACACAATTTAAGTATCTTATTTTTTTGTCAGCTGCTTATAAAATACTTCAGTTGCTGAACTTGAATTTACCAAGCATTTCTTTTCCATAGGGATTACTGTCCCCAGTAATCTAGTAATCTATGAACCTGCTATGCTGGGGGGGACATGAAGCCAGGCAGTATAGGGATCTGGATGGGCAAGAGAGGCGAGACTAGTGGAAGTGAATTACAGCCCAGATTACACCATATTTGTCCATCATACTGTACAGACACAGAATGCTCATTACATCCTGAAATTACACCTGAAATAATCTGTCATTCACCTTCATGTACACACCTGCACTCACGCACGCACACACACACACACATCTACCTCAACCCTGAAGTCATCTATGCTCTTGAATTTTCTGAGATGTTCCTGCAGCTGGGGACTGATGACGTGGTCCTTAATCTGGGAGTACTTCAGGAACGCCCAGAACTTCTCAAGGCCATATAGTTGACCTGCGTGCAAACAACACACACACACACACACACACACACACACACACACACACACACACACACACAAATGAGGACCCAAGCATACTAAACATGTGCAAAATCATGCACAGCAAACACACACACAAAACACACTGACCGCAGCACCAATATGAACACATGCAGATTCTCACACAAACATCAGTGTTTCCTCAAGCCCTTAGTGGGGGTTAGGGCTGGAGTTAGGGCCGGAGTTAGGGCCGGAGTTAGGGCCGGGGTTAGGGCCGGGGTTAGGGCCGGGGTTAGGGCCGGGGTTAGGGCCGGGGTTAGGGCCGGGTTTCTGAACGTACTGAAGACCACACTATGATGTTTTCCACCCCAGACATTATGTTGAACACTACAAAGTGCAAAAATGAAATGAAGCAGACATTACGTGGCCTGTAACTGGGTCAAAGAACCACTGAGAATAAGATCAGCATCTGCAGCATCACAGTGGAAGGTGCTGTGAAGGGACGGACTGGGGTAGAAGCTCAGTGCTGAGGCCGGTGAAATGCCCAGTGTACTCAGTCATGCTGGACCC
>JAGXOD010000087.1:732500-735000 GCA_020368025.1 Brachyhypopomus occidentalis | reverse complement strand
GGTCTGTGTTCGCGGGAGTCCATGACCCAGCCCACGTGGCTCTCCAGTGGAGGGTTGGAGCTGTGGCGCGTTTTCCTCTTGCGCGGAGTCTGAGGCAGAGGAGACAGTGGACATAACACACTATAGTCCACCTCTAAATCACACTCACACACACACACACACACTCCTGCACCACTCCCAGTAAGACTCGTGCCCTTGCCTTCCCATCGATGGTGCCACTCTCCTCCTTGATGACGGGGTAAAAGCGGGGTGTTTTGCTGGGGTCCTGGCGCCCCGGTGTGCGTGGGGTACGAGGCGTGCGGGGAGCACTGGGGGATTCTGGGACGTCAGTGGGAAGAGAGCGGGCCAAGCTGGACTCCTCTACAAGGCCAAAAACAAATCAACACCGAAGCACTTTTACAGAAAAACAACTTACAATCTACACATGGTGACATCACCACTGAGCCTGGACATCTACGTCAGCGTATACGTATCTGAGCGCAACAGCCGATACTGGTCTAGTACGCAGTGATACAGGTGATACTGGTCTAGTACGCAGTGATACAGCTGATACTGGTCTAGTACGCAGTGATACAGCTGATACTGGTCTTGATACAGGTGATACTGGTCTAGTACGCAGTGATACAGCTGATACTGGTCTAGTACGCAGTGATACAGCTGATACTGGTCTAGTACGCAGTGATACAGCTGATACTGGTCTAGTACGCAGTGATACAGCTGATACTGGTCTAGTACGCAGTGATACAGCTGATACTGGTCTTGTACGCAGTGATACAGGTGATACTGGTCTAGTACGCAGTGATATACAGCTGATACTGGTCTAGTACGCAGTGATACAGGTGATACTGGTCTAGTACGCAGTGATACAGGTGATACTGGTCTAGTACGCAGTGATACAGGTGATACTGGTCTAGTACGCAGTGATACAGGTGATACTGGTCTAGTAAGCAGTGATACAGGCTTCCCCAGTGGGAAAGAGACATCCACCTTGGGAAGGAGGAGGAGGCGGGACTTCCTGGTTGGAGCCAATGGGCAGTTTAGGACTTAAAGTGTCAAACTCATCCTGGCTTATAACGTTGAGCTTCTTAAAGTTCTCCACTTCCTGGTGATAGGAAACAACACACACACAAACCCAGAGACACACACACAGCCAGCCAGACACACACAGACACACACACACACACACACAGACATGAGATGCTGGTCTATAAAGCAGAACAACAGCCTTCTTACTCATCTTGCAGGGTTTGCATACGTCAGGTCCTGCGAGCTGCACTACTGTGTGGTACTGTGTCCTTGGTGAGTGGGGGCTAGGGTTAGGGTTAAGGTGGGGGTGAGGAGCTGATGCCACCATATGACAGTCCTTCAGTTACAGCAGTGGGTCAGTACAATTCAGTAAATGCTGTTCAATACTGCACGCTAGACAACTGGTATTGGTGGAGTCCAATTAGAACAAACTGGAACAGGCTTAAAATATTATGCAAATGAAAGTTTTAGATGTCAAGTAAACTAAACAAACAAAGACCCTCGAGTTTGGTATGGGCAACCGTGGTTCACACTCCTGGTGCACAAACTACAAACAGAGTTGCATGAGCTTCCATAAAGCAAGTGTGATGTGACACATATTCATTACAGTACACACCACAATCTAGAGTATCTAGAACTCTCTACACAGTGCTAACAGCTTTAGAGATTCCAGATTTACCACAGAGTTCATATTTATACTCAACTGATGTCAAGACACTGAACAAAATGTACAAAAAATCTCTCTCAAGAAGACCAACTGAGTTGGGCATGCTGCACATGACCCTGTGGGAGATGGTGATCTCCCCTCACTCCTATATGGACGAATGAACAGTTCAAATTATGCGAAAAGATGGCGGATGTAAATTATAGAATTTAAAAGGCATTCCAAAATAAAGGATCTTCATGAGGAGGGACTTTTATCACCATTTAATCAGCTATGTCAAAAGGTACAAAATTCCTAATAAACGCTTTTAAAATATTTACAGTTAAAAAACTACATGTGCTCAAAATAAACAGATACTGTGTTTACCACCTTTATCAGAACCAGGTAGATATGCCAGAATTTGGATATATAACTAATTATTACAACATATTAGTTGCTCATAGCACAAAATCAGCAATGGATAAATGAAATGCATGGAAAGCAGATTTTAAAGAGAACATCGACGAAACAGATTAGGGAGTCTTAAACAATAATAAAGATAAGATTAAACAATAATAAAGATAAGGTTAAACAATAATAAAGATAAGGTTTCGTTGACTTCGGTACAAGCTTTTGGGCGAGATCATTGATACACTTTCATTTCTATTTCTCCAATGGCACTGCATGGTGTTTTAGAAGGATATTCTTTAAAAGGTGCGACAGTGTTATAACATTTTACATCGCAAAATTATTGAGATCGATCAGCATAGAAAACGTTAACGTGATATTTAACGTGATATTTTTGAGCATATTGCCCAGGCAGGACTGTCA
>JAGXOD010000087.1:575000-727500 GCA_020368025.1 Brachyhypopomus occidentalis | reverse complement strand
CATAGAGAGATACCATTTGCACTTTGCTAATAACATTCAATACTGGCAGAATGTCTTCACGTTTCAAACTGCACCCACAAGCACTTTAAACCTCTCATCAATATCCAGACTGACTGGGTTTCTCGACTGAGTAACTACGTTATAATTAGTTACTAAACTAAAGTCTGTGTGAAAAGTCTGTGTAAACTAAAGTCTAGTTGTTGTAGTGACGCTGCGGTTACCTCGGCCACGGCCTCTTCCCCTGCCGCGACCTTTGCCCCGACCCCTGAGGCCACCGCGGACAGTACTGCCCTCACTGCGGACGCTGGACGTGTCGTCGAAGAAATCCCGCTCTCTCCTCCAGCCTACACACACCAGCACAGAGAGCAGCCGAGACACACACACACACACACACACACACACACACACACACACACAGTTTGCCACCTCTTTGATCAGACACCTGGGCCTCTGCTGACAGTTCGATAGTTACTAAACAGTCAGACAATTTCTGTTGAAGTTTACTACACTGCTGACGTTTATTCCCACTTCCTACTTACAGTGTGTTTACTGAAGAGTTATTAAATAACTATACAATATTTAAATTGTCCACAGGGAAACGGAATGGAAGATGACATTCCCTGAACCACTGGGGGCAGGTTTGCATTTCAAATAATTACAAAAAAAACAATAAATGTTAGAAAAATGAGAATCGTGCACGGGCTAAAAGCGGAAATGAGTCAGCGTGACTGCGCAAAACGTAAACCAAGTGTTTTGATCACTGCTTGCACCACCAAATAAAGGAAGTGGACAGGGACGATAAACAGTCCAACTCCACTGGGCCTTCAGGAACCTTGACCGCACTTTCAGATTATCTGATCAATCTAAAGGGTCACACTGCCACGTGTATGCATGTGTGAGGGGGTGTGAGGGCATGAGGTTGTGTGTGTGGGGGGTGTGGGGGGGTGTGGGGTGTGAGGGCATGAGGTTGTGTGTGTGTGTGTGTGGGGGGTGGGGGAGGTTGTGTGTGTGTGGAGGGCATGAGGTTGTGTGTGTGTGTGTGTGGGGTGTGAGGGCATGAGGTTGTGTGTGTGTGTGTGTGTGGGGTGTGAGGGCATGAGGTTGTGTGTGTGTGTGTGTGTGTGGGGTGTGAGGGCATGAGGTTGTGTGTGTGGGGTGTGAGGGCATGAGGTTGTGTGTGTGGGGGGGGGGTGTGTGTGTGTGTGTGGGGTGTGAGGGCATGAGGTTGTGTGTGTGTGTGTGTGGGTGTGAGGGCATGAGGTTGTGTGTGTGTGTGTGGGGTGTGAGGGCATGAGGTTGTGTGTGTGTGTGTGTGTGGGGTGTGAGGGCATGAGGTTGTGTGTGTGTGTGTGTGGGGTGTGAGGGCATGAGGTTGTGTGTGTGTGTGTGTGTGTGGGCATGAGGTTGTGTGTGTGTGTGTGTGGGGTGTGAGGGCATGAGGTTGTGTGTGTGTGTGTGTGTGGGTGTGAGGGCATGAGGTTGTGTGTGTGTGTGTGGGGTGTGAGGGCATGAGGTTGTGTGTGTGCGTGTGTGGGGTGTGAGGGCATGAGGTTGTGTGTGTGTGCGTGTGTGGGGTGTGAGGGCATGAGGTTGTGTGTGTGTGGGGGTGTGAGGGCATGAGGTTGTGTGTGTGTGTATGTGTGTGGGGTGTGAGGGCATGAGGTTGTGTGTGTGTGGGGGGTGTGAGGGCATGAGGTTGTGTGTGTGTGTGTGGGGGTGTGAGGGCATGAGGTTGTGTGTGTGTGTGTGTGTGGGGTGTGAGGGCATGAGGTTGTGTGTGTGGGGGTGTGAGGGCATGAGGTTGTGTGTGTGTGTGTGTGTGTGGGGTGTGAGGGCATGAGGTTGTGTGTGTGTGTGGGGTGTGAGGGCATGAGGTTGTGTGTGTGTGTGGGGGTGTGAGGGCATGAGGTTGTGTGTGTGTGTGTGGGGTGTGAGGGCATGAGGTTGTGTGTGTGTGTGGGGTGTGAGGGCATGAGGTTGTGTGTGTGTGTGGGGTGTGAGGGCATGAGGTTGTGTGTGTGTGTGTGTGTGTGTGGGGTGTGAGGGCATGAGGTTGTGTGTGTGTGTATGTGTGTGGGGTGTGAGGGCATGAGGTTGTGTGTGTGTGTGTGTGTGTGTGGGGTGTGAGGGCATGAGGTTGTGTGTGTGTGTGGGGTGGGGGTGTGAGGGCATGAGGTTGTGTGTGTGTGTGTGGGGTGTGAGGGCATGAGGTTGTGTGTGTGTGTGAGGGCATGAGGTGTGTGTGTGGGGGGTGTGGGGTGTGAGGGCATGAGGTTGTGTGTGTGTGTGTGGGGTGTGAGGGCATGAGGTTGTGTGTGTGTGTGTGTGTGTGTGGGGTGTGAGGGCATGAGGTTGTGTGTGTGTGTGTGTGTGTGGGGTGTGAGGGCGTGTGTGCAGCTGCTGCTGGGAGGGGCAACCCATCAGTCTCCACCAACCACACTGCACTTCACACACACTCACACATGAACTCCACCGTCTGGAGATCAGCCATCTATGGTGACATGGGGAGTCGTGTTGCCAGGAAACCAAAACCAAGACACTGAAACTATGGTGAAACTGCACTGTATCCGCTGTGTTACAGGACCTCAGGTCTCGCAATGATCTGCCAGTGTCCCCCGAACAGGTTGGACCGGGTGTGTGGGGTGCAGGAAACACCAGTCCAAGTGCTCCCATAGCAATGACACAGAAACCATGCGGTAACAAGACACACAGCCTCTCGTGTTGGAGAACTAGGATCCCACACACGCACTCATGCAACACAGTTCCTCCAATCAGCAATCAGGAAAAAAACAACAATCTGGAACAGGTTCACTCACCTCCTTATTGGCTAGTTCTCCAGGGGTGGGCCAGTTCGTAATGTCGCTGAAGTCACCTGACTGCAAGAGGGGGAAATGATAACAAATATTTAATTAAAACACACACACACACACAGACACACAGATAGAACAATTATTTAAAGAAGTGTGCACTAAATTGAAAATTTCACAAACATGTCATTGGCAGGGGCTGGCAGCATTACTGAGCCTGGGCAACATTACTGAACATTGTCATACTGTGAGAACCAGACGGACTGAGCAGAACCAGAGCAGAACCAGAGCCCACAGTAACAGCTCAGCCTACATCACAGCACAAGACCCCAGCACAATCTACACACTCAACAATTTGTGCAGTGAAACAAAAAAAAAAAAGATCTTTTTTTTAAAAAAATCTTTTTAAAAATGATTTAATGTTGATCACGTTAGAAGGTGGTGATTCTTCTGGCCCATGAAAATGACAACAGCAGAATCCACAGCAGACATGAAAAGCAGTATTATCTTCATTCTTCTGATGATGATGTCGTACTTTACTGAAAACTGACCCTCCTGGGTTCATATTGCAAGGAGCCAGCCAGCGGGCCGCTGGGAGGACACCTGTCTCCAGCTCCACTCACGTCCAGGTGAGGACACCTGTCTCCAGGTGAGGACACCTGTCTCCAGGTGAGGACACCTGTCTCCAGCTCCACTCACGTTCAGGTGAGGACACCTGTCTCCAGGTGAGGACACCTGTCTCCAGCTCCACTCACGTTCAGGTGAGGACACCTGTCTCCAGGTGAGGACACCTGTCTCCAGCTCCACTCACGTCCAGGTGAGGACACCTGTCTCCAGGTGAGGACACCTGTCTCCAGCTCCACTCATGTCCAGGTGAGGACACCTGTCTCCAGCTCCACTCACGTCCAGGTGAGGACACCTGTCTCCAGGTGAGGACACCTGTCTCCAGCTCCACTCATGTCCAGGTGAGGACACCTGTCTCCAGGTGAGGACACCTGGCTCCAGGTGGTGAGGACACCTGTCTCCAGGTGAGGACACCTGTCTCCAGCTCCACTCACGTCCAGGTGAGGACACCTGTCTCCAGGTGAGGACACCTGTCTCCAGCTCCACTCACGTTCAGGTGAGGACACCTGTCTCCAGCTCCACTCACCTCCAGGTTCTGCCATTCTGTCTTTCTGAGCATGACTGGCAATGGACTCCAAAAAGTGGATTTGCTGCGTCACTGCGTGTGTCACTATGGAAACCATTTTTGGCCCCGCCCTGTCCTTTAGCAGTGTCGATGATGCCCTTTCCTTGACAACTGAGACGCCAAACACATTTCCAAAATTCCAAGGAGCATATCAAGTCATCGTGGCATCCCAGTGTAGACGAGGAACACATATTTTAGCATCTGCTTTTAGCTCTGTGTGTGTGTGTGCATGTGCGACAGTGTCAGAGAGTGTGAGGTAAAAAGACTACTGTGTATGTGTGTGAGTGCGTGCAAGTGACAGGGTCAGAGAATGTGAAGTAAAAAGACTACTGTGTATGTGTGTGTGCACGCGCGAGTGACAGGGTCAGAGAGTGTGAGGTAAAAACACTACTGTGTATGTGTGTGTGTGTGTATGTGTGTGTGTGTGCGCGCACGCGAGTGACAGGGCCAGAGAGTGTGAGGTAAAAAGACTACTGTGTATGTGTGTGTGCACGCGCAAGTGACAGGGTCAGAGAGTGTGAGGTAAAAAGACTACTATGTATGTGTGTGTGCACGCGCAAGTGACAGGGTCACAGAGTGTGAGGTAAAAAGGCTGATGTTTGTGTGTGTGCTGTTCAGGGTCCAGGAGGAGCCCATGTCACATCAGGCCATAACTGGGTCACATATACTGAATTACACTCTGAATTAGTAATGAAGTGCTTCACATTGTTGTGGGCTTTCAGACTGACCTCCCTGTGATGGTAAGGTTCTCCCTCTATTATCACAAAGCTTCTCTGACACTTGCCAACATTCATCTCATTAGAATTCAAACATTTGCTTATATTTGCAGTGTCACAGTCCACTCACAGTTTAAAAAACAAAAAATCCACCCACACATACAGAACACAGTGAACCCACACAAAAAGCAGTGCCTTGTGATTGGTTAACACTGACCCCAGTTCAAGTAATGTGTGTTAGAGATGACAACAGAAATCTCTAGACATCCAACTCTGCTCCAATGGATGCAACAATTAAGGCAGGTTTTAGATACTGCTTGCAACCAAGAAATCATTTCCATGGTTTGCATTCTAGTTCCATGGCTCTATGACATCAGGGTTGTTGTCCCATGGTAACAAGACATCAACATTTTAGTTCCATGGCTCTATGACATCAGAATTCTAGTACCATGGCTCTATGACATAGGGCATTCTAGTTCCATGGCTCTATGACATCAGCATTCTGGTTCCATGGCTCCATGACATCAGCATTCTGGTTCCATGGCTCCATGACATTAGCAAGCACCAATCACCCACCTTGCTGGACTTCCTGGAGCGAGGCTTGCTGGCACGCACCACTTTGGCAGGATTCTGGGGGTCTGCAGACAAAGAGCACATGGCAAAGGACATCACCACCACGTTTGTTTTGTGATTGGAAAAGTCAGTGAGAGCGAGAGGGGCATGAGAGTGTTTCACCATGCCGTTCAAACTGTAACTTTAAACTGTTACTATAACTGTAAAAAAATGTTATTACTGCTAATACAACAGCAACAATAATGATACTGGTGGTGATAGTTATTATTATTACGTGAATGCTTCTTTGTATAGTCATGCCAATAAAGACATTTTTGACTTGAGAGGTGAGAGAAAGAGGGCCAAGACAGTGAAAGTGGAAGTGGAGAGAGTGGGAGAGATAAAGAGATGGGGGAGAGAGGGAGAGGGAGAGAGAGATGGCACACAGTGCAAATACATCAGAAAGGAGCAAATCAGTGCATGTGTGTTGGGAGCAGAATGAGGACCTTATCAAGGAGCTTTAATGGGATGAAACTCACACACAGCCAGCGGCTCCTGAGGAGAAACGCAGACGTGCTGCAGTGCTGCTCAGTGCTGCAGGGCTGTGCGCTTTAGTGTAAATGATGAGCAGCTCTCATGCCAGCCAAACAAAAACAACAACTAAACAATAAAAGGAACATATGGAACAGAATGTGTGTGGTGTATCCCCGTCTCTGATGCTCCACTCATCCCCACCATAGCGCCAAAACACTCAAATATGTAAACGTCTTTTCTGACGAAACACTGTGGAATTTCTTCATAACGCCTCACATCTCATTCACATGGATGAAATGACACTGCAGGCTGATAAAGTTGATAACTGTTCTGATTTGTTAAAATGTCTCCATAACAAGCCCTCGTCTGACTCATGTTGACCAGTGCCAGACTTGTAAATAAATATGGTTAAAATAAACGAGTAAGGAATTCTGTGTTCTCTCACACGTGAGATTCCTACACCACGAGACCGTTTTCATTCACACGTGATATTCCTGCCCTATATGTCTGTATTCTCTCACACGTGAGGTTCTTACTTTACGAGTCCGTATTCTCTCACACGTGAGATTTTTACTCTCAGAGTCCGTGTTCTCTCACGTGAGATCCTCCAACTGAGACACACAACTTTAGATATTTGAAAACATAATTATGGATCTGTAGTTTGAACCAGGATTTTGTGACTAGAATGACAAATTCCCAAGTGGCTTCCACACAACGCAGAGAACAGCAGCTCAGCCGCTGACACGACTGTTAGTAACCCAAGAATCCGCAGTAGAGCAGCACCTGATGGTTCCACGGGGCACAGGACGTGTGCGGGACACCAAGCTCCCCACCATCACGCTCACCTGTGTTCTCAGTGCAGTCAGCAGCACAGTGACGTGAGCACAGGCGGGGGGGGGTCCTTCAGCTGCAGTACAAGGTCAGCGGCCCACGCTGGTGGATGATTAACCCTCCGCCTGCTCAGGGCGCTCAGGGGGCAGCGCTGTGGGCCACACAGGCACACAGAGCCTCCTATAGGCCCTACAACACAGTGTGGTGTTTACACACCTGACAGCAGTGTTAGGCCTGGGTCTGCTAACCTCTCACCACTGTCCCCATGCAGTTAACCAGCTGGGGGGGTGCAGTGGCCATGTCTTAAAAAGAGTAACAGCATTTCAACAACTGAATTCTTGTAACCATTTCCCAACCATCCAGGTTCTACAGCTCCGCTGGTTTTCAGGACTGGTCTGCGTGTGCTACTGTGTCAACAGCAGGCAACTCTCACAGTCCAGCTCACAGTTAAACACATGAACAAACCTGCAAGTGCACAGAGAGGAGACATGCCAGCCCAGAACACACTGCTGTAAAGCAATCTTAGTCTTACAGTGAGCATCTAAAGCTCACACACACACACACACACACACACACACACACACACAGCCAACAAAACCAGCTCTCTTTCTATGTCAAAGCGGGGGAGGAAAGCACATTAAACGTGAGGGATTAAGTGTGTGGACTGAGGGCCGCCCGTCTCTGGGAGTGTCAGGGGTCATTTATCACAGTGGCCAGGATGTCTTGGATGATAAGGCACTGCTAGCTGACAGCATGGGGTGTGACGGTTATGCTGCGCAAAACCCACTGATACTGGCTTACTGGTATCTCCCTGTGACTAAACACTACCGAAAGGAGGACAACTACACCCAAATTAGAGGGACGTACCGTTTCAAACAGACCCGGGGGGTGGGGGGTCGGCTCAACACTGCTCCTCTCAGTCAAAACCCAAAATGTGTATCTAGACACACTTAGACATGCTAAACCATGCAAACATTAATGTAAATTATATGGATATCAAGCACAATATTTAAGCCAGAGAATACCACGTATCAACAACAGAAGCTCTTACCCAAACAGCAGCCACACCCCATCACGCTGCACCATCACCACGCTGCCCCACCACACACCACCACCACCACGCTGCACCACCACGCACCACCACCACGCTGCCCCAGCACGCTGCACCACCACGCACCACCACCACGCTGCACCATCACCACGCTGCACCATCACGCTGCACCACCACCACGCTGCCCCACCACGCACCACCACCACGCTGCACCACCACGCACCACCACCACGCTGCACCATCACACGCTGCACCACCACGCACCACCACCACGCTGCACCATCACGCTGCACCATCACGCACCACCACCACGCTGCACCATCACGCTGCACCACCACGCACCACCACCACGCTGCACCATCACGCACCATCACCACGCTGCACCATCACCACGCTGCACCATCACGCTGCACCACCACGCACCACCACCACGCTGCCCCAGCACGCTGCACCACCACGCACCACCACCACGCTGCACCATCACGCTGCACCATCACGCACCACCACCACGCACCACCACCACGCTGCACCATCACCACGCTGCCCCACACCACGCACCACCACCACCACGCTGCCCCACCACGCACCACCACCACCACGCTGCACCATCACCACGCTGCACCATCACGCTGCACCATCACGCACCACCACCACGCTGCCCCAGCACGCTGCACCATCACCACGCTGCCCCACCACCACGCTGCACCATCACGCTGCACCACCACGCACCATCACCACGCTGCCCCACCACGCACCACCACCACCACGCTCCCCCACCACGCACCACCACCACGCTGCACCATCACGCACCATCACCACGCTGCCCCACCACGCACCACCACCACGCTGCACCATCACGCTGCCCCATCACGCTGCACCACCACGCTGCACCACCACCACCACTGCACCATCACGCTGCACCATCACGCACCATCACCACGCTGCCCCACCACGCACCACCACCACGCTGCACCATCACGCTGCACCATCACGCACCATCACGCACCACCACCACGCTGCCCCAGCACGCTGCACCACCACGCACCACCAGCACGCTGCACCATCACGCTGCACCATCACGCACCACCACCACGCTGCCCCACCACGCACCCCACCACGCACCACCACCACGCTGCACCATCACGCACCACCACCACGCTGCCCCATCACGCTGCACCATCACGCACCACCACCACGCTGCACCACCACCACGCTGCACCATCACCACGCTGCCCCACCACGCACCACCATCACGCTGCACCATCACCACCACGCTGCCCCACCACGCACCACCACCACCACGCTGCACCATCACGCTGCACCATCACGCACCACCACCACGCTCCCCCACCACGCACCACCACCACGCACCACCACGCCGCTCCACCACGCCGCGCCCACGCCACCACGCCGCTCCACCATGCTGCTCCACCACTCCGCTCCACCACTCCGCTCCCACCACGCTGCACCACCACCACCCCACCACTCCACCACCACCCGCCCACCACTCCACCCACCCACCACGCCGCCCACCACGCCGCTCCACCACTCCGCTCCACCACGCCCACCACTCCGCTCCACCACGCCGCCCACCATGCTCCCACCACCACCAGCACCCAGCACGCTCCACCACGCCGCTCCACCACGCTCCGCTCCACATCACGCACCCATCCACCTCCACCACTCCGCTCCACCACGCCGCTCCACCACCCGCTCCACCACCCGCTCCACCACGCCGCTCCACCACGCCGCTCCACCACCACCACGCCCCCCCACCACGCACCACCACCACCACGCTGCCCCACCACCTCCACCACTCCGCTCCACCACGCCGCTCCACCACTCCGCTCCACCACTCCGCTCCACCACTCCGCCTCCACCATGCCGCTCCACCACTCCGCTCCACCACGCCGCTCCACCACTCCGCTCCACCACTCCGCTCCACCACTCCGGGCACACTTAGCACAGTCGCAGCACAGGCCACAGGCTCTGCAGTCTGTCCAGCTGCCTCATAGCGTTACATGTTCTTAAAACACACAGTGACTGGGGGCCACTGCTGAACACCGTGTTCCCTTTAACGAGTAACACGAGAGCAGCAGCTACAGCTAAAGGCCTCCCACATTCCACATTAAAACACCATGCTAAAAAAGCACCACAAGACCATCCCAGCACCTGCGGGACCATCCCAGCACCTGCGGGACCATCCCAGCACCTGCGGGACCATCCCAGCACCTGCGGGACCATCCCAGCACCTGCGGGACCATCCCCCAGATTTAACCTGAGTACTATGAAATGAATATCCAAATAACAATAACGGGCAGAGCCGAACAGAACGGCCCGTGTTATCAGTGGAACATCATTCATCTGCTCATGTGGTTCATCTCATCATCTAAACCATCTGAGACTGGTTTACAGTAGGCACAAAGACGTCCTGAGAGGGCGCGCCGGGGTCCTGCTGTCCCGGAACACACAGCGAGACCAGGCCCTGGCTACAGGATACACACCTGCCAGGTGCTGCTAATGTGCGTACATGTGCGTCTGATCCATTGCTGAAACCATCAGCACCGTTTCAGTGTATCAGAGGGGATTAATACAGCTTTAGACATTCAGCACTAACACAGACGCTAACAGCTGTTGCACACACACACACACACACACACACACACACACACACTTCTATCGAAGGGCCACGTTTACTTTAAGCAAACTGCACAACACAGGTGCTAACAGTGTGAAGTATTCCATGTGTGGCACGTGTGCGAGCAGTGTGGGAAGCCCAGCCGCTGTGCCTGGTCCAGACCTGCACTGACCCAGAAGCCCCCAGCTCCAGCCCCACTACACACCCAGAAGCCCCCAGAAGCCCCCAGCTCCAGCCCCACTACACACCCAGAAGCCCCCAGCTCCAGCCCCACTACAGACCCAGAAGCCCCCAGAAGCCCCCAGCTCCAGCCCCACTACAGACCCAGCCCCCAGCTCCAGCCCCACTACAGACCCAGAAGCCCCCAGCTCCAGCCCCACTACAGACCCAGAAGCCCCCAGCTCCAGCCCCACTACACACCCAGAAGCCCCCCAGCTCCAGCCCCACTACACACCCAGAAGCCCCCAGCCACAGCCCCCCAGCCCCAGCCCCACTACACACCCAGAAGCCCCCAGCTCCAGCCCCACTACAGACCCAGAAGCCCCCAGCTCCAGCCCCACTACACACCCAGAAGCCCCCAGAAGCCCCCAGCTCCAGCCCCACTACACACCCAGAAGCCCCAGAAGCCCCCAGCTCCAGCCCCACTACAGACCCAGAAGCCCCCAGCTCCAGCCCCCCAGCTCCAGCCCCACTACAGACCCAGAAGCCCCCAGCTCCAGCCCCAGAAGCCCCCAGCTCCAGCCCCACTACAGACCCAGAAGCCCCCAGCTCCAGCCCCACTACACACCCAGAAGCCCCCAGCTCCAGCCCCACTACAGACCCAGAAGCCCCCAGCTCCAGCCCCACTACAGACCCAAGCTCCAGCCCCACTACACACCCAGAAGCCCCCAGAAGCCCCCAGCTCCAGCCCCACTACACACCCAGAAGCCCCCAGAAGCCCCCAGCTCCAGCCCCACTACACACCCAGAAGCCCCCAGAAGCCCCCAGCTCCAGCCCCACTACAGACCCAGAAGCCCCCAGCTCCAGCCCCATTACACACCCAGAAGCCCCCCAGAAGCCCCCAGCTCCAGCCCCACTACACACCCAGAAGCCCCCAGAAGCCCCCAGCTCCAGCCCCACTACACACCCAGAAGCCCCCAGCTCCAGCCCCACTACACACCCAGAAGCCCCAGCTCCAGCCCCACTACACACCCAGAAGCCCCCAGAAGCCCCCAGCTCCAGCCCCACTACACACCCAGAAGCCCCCAGAAGCCCCCAGCTCCAGCCCCACTACACACCCAGAAGCCCCCAGAAGCCCCCAGCTCCAGCCCCACTACACACCCAGAAGCCCCCAGCTCCAGCCCCACTACACACCCAGAAGCCCCCAGCTCCAGCCCCACTACACACCCAGAAGCCCCCAGAAGCCCCCAGCTCCAGCCCCACTACACACCCAGAAGCCCCCAGAAGCCCCCAGCTCCAGCCCCACTACACACCCAGAAGCCCCCAGCTCCAGCCCCACTACACACCCAGAAGCCCCCAGCTCCAGCCCCATTACACACCACACTGCTGAGATGGAAGGGGGAGCGTTTCCCAGGCATGTTGCACTGCCACCTAGAAGAGGTGCATTTCTTCTGACCCACTGTCAAAACAATGTTTATGACATTATGTATTATAACTTATTTTAACACCATACCCTTTACTCTAGTAGACATTATGTAGCCTATAATAACTTATTTTAACACCATACCCATACCCTAACCCTGTACTCTAGTATACATGGAGCAGGTTTGCCAGCTTTAATAAACAAATCAATCTAAGAAGGTGTGAAAAAGAATAAAGCATCCCTCCAGTTTCCTTACAAACGCATCGTCATGCCGACACGCGCATGGGAACCTGTGGGAACGTGCCGGCAGTAACTGGCCCAGGACCACGGCGCCACAGCACAGGAGGAAGACGTTCACCTGAATGCTACACAGGGTTTACGCTCTCAGGAGCGATTCAGTGCCCTCTTTGTAAATAAGTAAATAAAGTATATGCAATCAGATTGACACATAACTGAATGGAATAACATTTAGCATGAAATCAATATCAGCAAAATTAAAATATAAAATAAAAACATTTAACCAAAAGTGTCAGTTTTGTGACTACAAACACAGGAGACGACACTCAGACGTCTTCCTGTCATCGTCTGCCCCACCCCTGACTGGTGTCTGCGGGACGTGTTGAGCTGCAGATCACCACAAGGTGGGAGAAGAGGCAGAGATGCAGCCATGTCAGATTTAGCTCACGCTTCACCCCGCACGTGTGCTCGGACACGTGAACCAGATGGTTCTAATCACGGTACTCCCTCCTCATGATAGGTCGCCAACACACAGCAGACACTAGCACTGGCTAACAGTGTGTCCATCACTGCTTTGCCATGGAAACTGAAAGCCATGCATGACTAAGATAAAAAAAAAAAAGTTCACCCTCATAGCAAAACGTGGCGACACACGGAAGGCTTGACCTTCTGCCTTGGCAACAGCGCACTGTAAAAATATAAAACTTGCACACTAGACTACACTAGGCATCAGAACTGAAAGAAGAACGAAGAACTACAACTCCTTGAGGGCTCTGACTGCAGGTCAGGTTAAATATGACACCCAAATCTGGCCCCCAAATCCAAATCCAAGGCCTGGATTATGTAAACCCCTGTAATTGATCAATTAAAAGATTAATGTAATTGGTGGGGCACTTTGTCATTATACTTAAGCGCTGGATAAAGGGAGGATGGGAAACCTAGAGCACTGGAATTTGAATCCCTCTGTGACAGAGTAACAATTTCCATTAAGATGATGGGAATACAGCACTGGGACAGGGAGACTGTGCCCTGACATTACACACGTTAAAACACTGCAGCACTGGGACAGGGAGACTGTGCCCTGACATTACACACGTTAAAACACTACAGCACTGGGACAGGGAGACTGTGCCCTGACATTACACACGTTAAAACACTGCAGCACTGGGACAGGGAGACTGTGCCCTGACATTACACACGTTAAAACACTACAGCACTGGGACAGGGAGACTGTGCCCTGACATTACACACGTTAAAACACTGCAGCAATCTGCCATCAACCTCAAGTGGAGGGGAGTTATTAAGACGTTATTTTGTATAAACAATAATACACCATTTTAAGAAATAATAAAACAATAAACGTATTGTTTAAGCTTATACGTCTTTTTCTTACTAAGAAAAACAGTCGAGCTATTATTCAGGATATGGAGTCAGAACACTGGGGCAAAGCACAAATACACACGCTGTTTACTAACGACGTGCATTTAACCTTCACTCCACGTAGAAACTGATACTCAGCACTCCGATAGGTGCCTTACATTTGATATGACATGGATGACGACGCGAGTGTACGACACCATATGTATTGTAGAATTAAACAAGTTCAACTTATTTCACACGCAAAACACTAATAACCCACATCATAAACATCCATAACTATGTGCCATCAGGCTACACTCATTTTTAATAAATATCGGTCGTTTAGCCGTGACCCCATGCACCATCGCAGACTGGGATTTAAACTTCAAAGTAACCGTAGTCAGATTAACCTGCGTGTTGACGCTGTGTGCCGCTCACAACTACCGACTTCGGTAGGAGTTGCTGTTGTCAGCACTCCACGTGCTCGGCGGCTGCAACTCGATCGGGCGGCGCGGGGGGTGGTGGACGTGGGGGGAGGGGGTCCCCTTTGAGCCGCATCAGCAAGTCTGTCCCAATACATCTAACGATCGGGCACAACGTCAATAGATATTAAGGATGCACGCAACAGACATTTTAGATGGCAGCTAACTAGACGTATAAGTAACGCGAGTTCGAGTAAAGACCTTATTTGGTAATACGCGTAGCGCGCTGCTCAAACGAGATTAGTTCTGCAAAGATGTTTAACTAACCAATGTCTGCATCGTGGGCAAATATTTGACTATCTTTACAACTGTCACTGATTCTAACAAAAAATGTAGGGCGCTACGCGTACTTCTGACCAATTATTGTTCACATAACGTAGCAATTTTATCGCCAAGTAACTTGTCGTTCGCCAGCAACACTATGGCTGTTTGCAAACCAACAACTTGTAGCTAGCCAGTTAGCCAGCCAGTGGGGCCACTAACTTGGAACGAAGTTTGCTGTGTCAAACTAGCAACTTCAACAGCAACGCACCTCTCACCCTGCGCCGCTATAGCCCCACATCATCATATAATTATAATTTAAAACGGTGAAAATGACGTTTGCAACTTATTTTATATGAGCTAGCTGTGGGTCTAGCCAGCATTTCGTATAGCAGCTATCGCGTGTAAGACTGAACTGGGTGTGGAGTCGGCGCATGCGCAGGCGCGCAGGCCACGCCCCCTCTTTTTCTGATTTGTCCTTTTCTGTCCATGTATGAATAACAAAAAAAGGCTTGACAGCAGATATGGGCATAAAGTTTCAATTAAAAGAAAACGAACAACGTGCTCAACCAGCATGTTTGTAAATGCAGAAATGCACCATAAAATCACCGTAATAAACTTTATCTCGCCACACCAGCGAGTTCGCTAGCCTGCTGGCTAAGTTTACAGGCCATGGCTAATAATAATAGCATGTAGGCTAGCTGAAACACGAACATGTATTCGAGTAGCTTGTCAACCTACACCGAGTGCAAACTACCAGCTTGCTGCTGAATATTATTAAGCGCAACAATAGATCAGTGTTTCACCTCCAAAGCGTAGCTGTCAGAGCGAACCAAAACACACCTACCCGTTTCTTGAGAGGTGTTTGTCGAACTGTTGGAAGGACATGTGTTCTTCGTCCAAGGGTTCACTTTCGGCGGTGGAGCCTCAATTACTTTTTTCTTGGCGTTTTCGCCTGGGTCTACATTATTACTCGTAGAATTTTGGTCATTTTCTTTATATATCGTACTCCCTTTAGTTAATCTATCCACTTGGGTCTCCATGGCGCCCTGCTTTCGGTGTGGAGACTCGACTTTGATATCTTGCTGCCCCTCCTCGTGGTTCGTTCTATCAGATTTCTGAGGTCGGTCGACGTCCGAGATGTTTTGGTTCCCCTCTCCTAACCGACGGGCTGTCACGTCCGAATCACTCGCCACTTCGGTGGACATGATGCAAATCGAGCTTAAACACTTTATTAACTGCCAGTATCCTCGGGCGATGGAGTCGACGTTAAGTTAAGAAAAAAGTCAGTGAATCCGCAAAGCTGTTGTGCGCGAGTTGACAGCAGCTCGTGAACAAGCTGGAGTTTCCTCGGGTGTCGCCAACGTCAAAATGTTCTCATTCCGGTGTGGTCCATCTGGGACCGAATAACAGACAAACAATTTAAAACCAAAACAACTTTAGCTTCGTTTCCGATCAACTTGGCGTTTTGGCTGAGCTGCAGTTCACCTAAAAGGAAATACTACGAATAGCCACGAGTCATTGATCCACAAGCGTGGCCTCTCTACTGCCCCCCGCGTCTGGATGGCGGTAGCGCAGAGCGGGGTTTGAAGAGGGGAGTCTGACGTGGCCTATACCCGCACCGAGTCGGGTCCAGGCACCTTGCGTCAGCTCAACACTTCGGGCAGTCAAAAATCAAGTCGTCATGCTTTGTTGTGTCACTGGCTCATTGTGACAGACTCTGCAAAAGTTCACATTTTGCAAAAACGTAACACGTGGTGTTGTATGGATGCCAGTGTGTATTAGCCTTACACCTTACATTTTATCATAGAACATATGCCTGACAGTTCAATAATAATTTAGGGGTTTATGTGCAAACAAAAAAATCGGATTAAAGTCATGCTGAAGCATTTCTAGAAGTCATTTCGCAAGTCTTTTCCACAAGAATTGAACCGCTAGGGGGCATATTTATAGTACAAGGTGTACAAGCAGTGAGGCAGTTTATGTCCCAGAATGCCCTCGAATGGCATACATTTATTATTAGAGGAGCGAAGTCAATATTTTATGTGATTAAACGTCACATCCTTGTTTATTTAATCTTTCTTTAAGTGTATTAATAATGAAATTTTAATTACAGCGGATAAACTAAAAACTGAATACGAAATAAAATGTGATGTCCTGGCACTACAGCTCTGGAAGAACGAATATTTTACGCTATGGCCTCTGCAAGCACCAAAAGACTGTCTGCTTTCTTTTTCAAGACACTTGGACATGTAATGCTCCAAGCTCCAGGTACGAGTCCTCACTGGTGGACTCATGACAGGAAAAACAAACAAAAAACCAAAACACCGATCTTGAAACATTTTTACCATATTGTTCCAACCCCTCACAGCCAATCAGAGTGTAGCAGTCTATAGCAAGGCAGCTGATTCTGACCTCTTCACCTGTTGTGTATCAACATAGTGGCTACAGGCTCACTGTGTAAATCCTCCATATCTGTGGGAAACAATGCTACAGTGCCTGCACTAAAGTGGTGGGGGTCCACCGGGAATTCACTATCTAGTTTTACTTTCCATGAAGGGAACTGTGAAACATTACAGTATGGACCCAACGGCTTACCGTAGTTGCACTCAACTGCACCATTATCATAATAAAAGGTCCAAACCTGGGAGTCTCCTTCATGTGACTTATTTAGCATATGAACATGCAAAGCAAGGTGAGCTGCAACACCTCTGGCTGTGAGACCAGATGATGTGATCAACCTAAAGGGGTTTTGTGTGAGTGATCAACCACCTTCACAGACAAAGGGATCCGGCCTAGACATGCAGGCGACAGATCTCAGTTTCATTCATTCACCAAAGTTGAACCTGAGTGGTAGTTTCATACTAATGGCAGTAACAATGGTCAAATACAACTGACCTCACATCCTTCACAGGAGGCACTCAGGTGGAAGGCGGTACATCCAGAGGTAGACATGGTGCGCTCTTCTATTGTTGGGGGTTCAGTCGAGCCCCACTGAATCTGCTTTTATTGTAATAAAGATTTACCATTTTTCATCAAGTTGAGAAAGACGTCCTTTGTTCTTACAGAACTTAAAGCCTCATCTGCACATTTTGGTGTACGTGTTATGCAATTGTTTGATACGCGAGGTAAAACATTACCCCAGTAAAAGTAGAAGTCCTTCCTTTACTTTACTTTCAACTTTTATTGAACGTAAAGGCTCTTATATTTAGCATCATGCTCTGCATGTAAAACCTGTCAAAATAGGATTTGTTTTCTAATGTAAAGTGGAATATAATGTTCAAATATTTATTATTTCACAATATCAATGCATTTAGGTAGCTGGAAGCTCCAAATACTATTAACTATGGTAAAACAAATAACTAGCTACCTAACTTAGCTAGCTACATGCTGAGTGCGTTGCTAAGGCAGGTTTCTTTTGTGTACCAACAGTAGCCTACTTAGCTAGCTAGCTAACTAATCATGTATATAATGCTGGTGTCTGACTTATTTCAACATACACAAAGAAACCATTTGCTGCAAGATATTGTTAGATTTCTCATTAAGGCAAATTACTAGTTGGTGTATGAAAACAGGTTTTACCTCTACTTGTTTCCTTAGATTTGATGGGGAGTTCTTAAAAGACGACATCTTATGGGACTGAGGGAGGCAGAGAAGACACTTGAAAACGAAGGAGTCATTTTTTCTTTTCGACTACTTCAACCATTCCTCTCAGAAAAGGCCCTGGGTTTAGTGTGGAGTTAGTTTCCTCCATTTGTATGTGGGGATCTGTTCTCACTAACCGTTACGCTGCTGCAGTGACGTCGAACCGAACGCTGATCGGTGCGCGTGCTTCCCGCTCCTTTTGTTTCGTTACTTTTTTAATGAACACGCGCGCCTGGAGGAACGACAGATTTCACATAATGAAGTGGAAAGTAAAACATTTGACTTTGAAATGTAGTGGAGTTAAAGTAAAAAGTTACAAAAATGGAAATACCTGAGTAATGTAAAGAAACACACAACAATTACTTAAGTACAGTATCGAATTAAATTTACTTCGTTACTGTCCATCACCGATCATCCAGCAGGAGGCAGTGTTTCTCACCGCAGCTTAGGGCTCACTTTGGTTATGGAGGCAGCAGCAGTAACCATGGAAACACAGCCACAGTAACACAACCAGGGGCAGAACCATGGAAACGGTCACAGTAACATAACTAAGGGCAGAACCATGGAAACACAGCCAGCTCTTCAAGATGAGTTACAGGCTGTATGTCTCCACACTGTATCAGGATGCTGAGTGCTGATTCACTGCTAAATAATATGTTATTCTTTGCAGGCAGCTTAACTAAATATTATAGCTTAATATCAAATATATTACTTATTTATCTGCATGTCAAAACATGTGAAATATATGGAAGTTATTCTTTGTCAATATTAAAATGAAAATGTAATATGCAATATGGCAATGTAATCCTAAATTGGCATTTACATGTTCCACTCATACAAGCAACTTTGAGCTCGAAATTCAAATTCAAATGCGATAATTCCATTTCCATTTGCAATTTGGTAGACGTCTATTCATATTTCATTTACACATACATTTTGCTGCTTTATTTGTGCCTTTATTTAAATGAAAATCTAATTCCTGATTTGAATGATCAAGTTTCATGTGATCATGCAAAGGTTGTATCAAAATTATAATTAAAATGTTATTGACTTAATATGCATTTACATTCCATGATAATGCATTTGAAATGTAATTTTCAACCTCACCACCACACTAAAAAGATGTCACAATTCAAATCATGCTAGGCTTCTTTGCAGCAAAATAGCTGTGGCATGCTGGGAGAAGTGAGAAGCTGATTAACCCTGGTAATGTTATGAGGAAACTGTGTTTATGTTGTCAATAACAAGCTGAATGTCTCACCAGTAAATGGACTTGATCACCAGTGGTGAACATTATTTTACGAATTAAAATTATATTCTTGCCAGCTCCATTAAACTACTACATTCCTCTCAGTTTAAAGTAAAATTGGATAAACCTTGAAGGTGGTGTACTAAGAAGTTCGAAAACTAGAAATATGTATTTTCTGTGGCATCACAGCTATTGTGTCAGATGTGTACGATGTTGGTAATATACTACACTGGCTTTCTTCAGTTGGTTCAACAGAATAACACAGATAGTCTTTACTTTAATCTCAACCTGACATAGGTGGTTGAGGCCTACTGGAGACTAGTGAGGTAACAAATACATTAACTAATAAAGCATTATCTTCTAAGAAGAGCTCACCGAAGTGTGCCTGCTTGGTGAAACATGAGAGCAGCGCCTCCTACTGGACACATTAAGCCACATGATAGGTTTCTGGACGCCACATGAATGATTACTGGAAAAAAGAAAGAATTCTACATTACAAGGTGTGAAACTCATTCTTAAATCATTCTTCTGTCTCTATAACCTCATTCACATAGTCTGTTTTTATTTTCCTGAACAATGAATGACGCACAGTAAACCAGCCCTCTGTGGATGTGGGTAGAAATAGTGAATTAAATGAAGATTAAATTCATCATTTCAGACCCTCAGTATCACACAGAATAGACTCCGTTTAAAAGTGCTCTTAAGAAACAGCTCAGCTACTCTGGACTTTTATTAGCAATATCTTTTTTTTTTTATCATTTTGTGATAAAAATTCTTGGGCAAAGTGCAAAATGTTATACAGACAATCATCAATAAAGATAATAAACATTTTGTAAGGTTATTGTTTTCTTTGTTCTATCTAGTGTCAGTCATAGAAAGTACAGTCCACACACACACGTGTGCACACACACACCTTGTGATAATCTCTCTCCTCTAAAACACAACACAGTTCATAATTTAATTGCTCAACCAGAAGAATTAAACAACATTCTTACATAAACGGACATTTAGAGGGAATCTGTCATTTGCCCGAATATAGTAACAGAAGCAGAAAACACAGTAGTAAAACTATTAACTTGGCAGTGTTTCCTTTTGAGCAGCTCTTGTAAAGTGACTCTAGAAAAATCTACCCACCATGACCAGAGCAATTTGTGTACAAGAGAGACAGAACATTAGCAGACAGGAAGGCCACATCTGGTTTGAACTGATATAAATGAGGGAAAACCAGAAGCAAGGTAAACATGACAAGTCTCAAACTAGCTCAAAGAGGAGCGTTTCACTAAGGGCTTTCTAATCTGTCTTATATTTACAGTTCAGTTTGAAACACATGCCCCCAGTTTCACTATTTTAAGGAGTATAAAGTTCATATATTTTTGTCCAACAATGTCCTTAATTAGTGAAAGTCCCCCCATATGATGCAGCACTGCCAGAGAGCAAACGTGGCTGGAATGAGACGGCAGAGGTGCTAATCATGGCAGCTCAGGGAGGAGCAGTAGGTCTCTGCACTAGTCACTAGAAGCAGGTGTGCATAACACCACAAGCCACACATAGTGCACACGGACTACGTTCCCTTCTAGGACTGCAATTCTCTTGGCCCAGGTTCAGTTTGGTTTCTATCTCTTCCCCAAAAAAACATTCTTAAATATATACTGCAGAAATATGTAATAATAATATGTAAATAATATGTAAAGTAATAATAAAAGATTTTAGCCTGTTAATTTGACTCACACTTAGGAGGAGACCATGGGTTGGAAACAAGTGGTTTGAACAAAATCACTAGGAATTATTAGTATAACATATTATAACATATGGATATGGATCAGAATATCAGTTTAAGGCATCCATCTAAGAATAAAATGTCCATCTTAGAATAAAATAACTAAAGAATGAATAAAATCTTCAAAAGAGCGAAAACATTGCAGAAAAGCGCATATCTCATTCCTTTGATAGGTTACAGATGCAACGTTCACACAGCAGGTAAAGGTGGTACAAATCTGTTCTTCACTTTTTCTTATGTTAACTGTATGACAGTGTGAACAGCACAAAACCAACCCAAATCAGATTACAGATCTGATTTTGGATAATTTACGTAGGCTAGTACATACATCTGAATCATGCTTCATGGTCTAAACACCCAGACTAGAAAGGCAGGATTTTGAGGTATCAGACCTCAAAAATATTGTGGACTCTATAAATATAACATTGACTCTACAGCTACATCGTTACATTTGTGGTCACCGTTCGCCTCCTCGCTCTCGTTATAATCGGCGGCCACCACGCATGCTAACGCGAGCATTCATTTTAGGTTAGTGGATGATGGTATTGACTCCATTTTGAATGTTTACCTCCGGAAGAGCGTGTCACGTGAACTCTTGTTATTTCGTGCATGCGGAACCGTGCAGGGGCGTGTTCAGTCGTGGCCGCATTCGGTCCCCTTTTGCGAAGTGTGTAAAGATAAGCTAAAGTCCACACCTTTCTGCAGGAATTCCTTTCTGCTAGATTAACTAGACCAGTGTATGCTTTTAAAGTCTCTGAAAGTTGCGCCATACTGAAGCTATCCAGGATGCGGCTGTAAAACCTATTTCACTCTTTACGCTGGTGTGCAAATATAAGCTCTTTTCTGTGTGACGAAGACTTTTTGGAGGCTTAACTATATGGGCATAATTCTGACTATTTTCGTTTAAATCATCACATAATGTAACTACAGAAATCCCAAACGGTACATTCAAACGCTTCTGCTATTGTGTGTTATTAAGCGTGCGCTAGTTCACTCTCCGTCTCACTCTCCGTCTCGCTCCGGCGCTGCACTAAGGGCGTCTCACTCTCCGTCTCACCCTCCGTCTCACTCCGGCGCGCCAGCGGAGTTTTGCGCTGGGCCACAAATCACATGATACGGGAGCTGCGTACGCGCGCTGGCGGCCAGTGAGCATGGCGGACGGGAGCGGAGAAGCAGATTTCGACTGGAGTGCGCGGAGCATTGCGGACGAGGACGCGTTTTTCGCTATGGAGAGCTTGCAGGCAACTCTGCAACAACTTGAGGCCGGCCTTCGACAACACGACGTTTCTGAAGCGTCGTCTACTGAGTACTGCGATAACTTCTGCCAGGTAACTCCTGTTAGAGCGAAGAAAGACGTTGCGAATTGTTTGACAAACCAGGAGTGGGCTACCGTTTAGCCAGCTAGCCTGTAGAAAGCAACCGTGTCTCCGCTGGCTAAGCTGCATAGCTGTGTACTTGCGTTGTGCATGCAGCTGTGTGTGCAGGCCGCAGAGAGACGGGGCCAGCGCAGATGCGCGGCTTGCACATGCACGGGGATTAACGAAGCCCCGGACCCGGAGACGTTTAGCTTGCTGATTCCTGTTGGAAATTCAAGGCTGCTTGGCCTGCATTGCTGTGTGTGGTTAGCTGTGTGTGGTTAGCTGTGTGTGGTTAGCTGTGTGTGGTTAGCTGTGTGTAGTTCGGTGGACCCATATGCGACTGTGTGGCTTTGTAGGAAGTAGTGCACATTAGTAAGCAAAATGCTAATCTTTCTGAAATGTACATTGTAATGGCTCTGTGGACATATCTTGAATCAATATGTATGCTTGGTGAACATATTATTTTTGGAAACCAGATGCCTTGTGTGGGGTGGGGCGCCTGTTCTTCGGTCCCGACCATGTATCCCGTAAATGTTCCGTCCAGGACCTTCAGCGTGCCATGTTCTACGGCCCTTGGCTGGGGTTTGTGTTCCTGCCAGTGCAACTTTCCCGAGTTGGTTATTTGCAGGACGCTCGTGCCCCGCCTGCGGACAGTGTGTGATCCCGGTCACGTAGCGACACAAATAAACGGAACTTTCTATCATAAAGAAACTTATCTTTATGAAGTTAGTTTAAAGTCACGTCTTCTCAGAAGGCAGACAATCGAAAATGGCTTTTTGTGATAGTGGTTTATTACAAAACTATTTTTTAGAAACGTGTTTGTACATATATAATGTGTGTGTGTATTACCATACACACGCACACGAACTGTGTCTAACATCTTATCTTGATACTCTTCTTGAAATATATGTACTATATTTAAAAACAAATTCCTAGTAGCATACTTTGTTTTAGGAGTTTGTTTCGTGCATATACTGTATTATTGAAACTGATACTGATCTAGTAGAGGTTCTTCTCACCTGGCTTTTAAAACACCTGTTTTTGATATATTTAAAAAATCTCAATGGCATTTGCAGAAAGAACAGAAAGATGTTCGCACACAAAGGAATGTGCTATTGGTGAGTGTTTTGAAAGCTGCAGTGACACACAGGTACACACAGATGAGTGATAATAATAAAAACCTCCCAGTTAACAGGATTTGGTACAAATCTAATCCGAATGGAAGCAGTTAAACTAGGACATGATCAGTTGAGCTATCACCAGCAGCCACGCTGTTGCTGTGGCAACCACTCCAACAGAGTTGCAAGTGGCAGGCGGGTTCTGATGGATGACTCTCCTGACGGCTCCCGCGCTCTCTTAGGGGGCCCAAAAAGACCCAATAAGACCGTCCCAGTGAGGATACAGACCGTCCCAGTGAGGATACAGACCGTCCCAGTGAGGATGCAGGCAGACACACCACCTGCTCTGTTTATTGTTATTATTATGCTATAACCAGCAGTCCTTCCTCATGAACGTTTTCCCATGATTTCAAACATTTAATCTCATTTTGGTTAAACGTCGATGTAGAAGATGTTTCTGTCTAGGGGGATTTACAGAAGTGTGTTTGCATCACGCAGGTCCTATAAAGAAGTTGTAACTTAACAACAGAATAAAAATACCACACTTTGCCTTTTGCTGTGCAATATCAAGTGTTTCCTAAAACTGAAATCTGTATTTTTAACTCGTATTCTTGAGTACTGCCACATGTCAGACACTGTGTGCTGAGTCTGGTGTTCAGGGATGCCAGTGGGTCTCTGGGGTTAAAGCTCCTAAGAATAGTCTAGAGGGTTAAATACAGGTAATGGTTGCCCACCCTTCCAAACAATCTCTCTGCTCTATTATTAACTTCTAGGTTAAGCATTTGTCAAAGGGGATTCCCTGTGTGTGTGTGTGTTTGGGGGGGGGGTGTACTACATCCGCTCTGCTCTCCAAGGTTCAATTAGTGCAGTGCAGCACAGATGGAGCAGGTGGAATTGTTCTATCAGGCTCCTCACTGCTGCTCTCCTGAGTCCGTCATACTCGACTCATTAGACAAGTGGCTTGTTAATCTGCATTAGGGATGTCCAGCCCTGCTCCTGGAGATCAGTAGTCGGTGCTCCTGGAGATCAGTAGTCGGTGCTCCTGGAGATCAGTAGTCGGTGCTCCTGGAGATCAGTACTCTGTGCTTCTGGAGATCAGTACTCGGTGCTCCTGGAGGTACCACCTTCGTGAGATGTTCATCCTTCAGTTGGAGTTTAGTTCCAGCACTGGACTGTTCACTGTTTCCCAGGTCCAAAAGTCTTCATGGACTTGAGTACCAGATGAATAGAACTGTGTAGAAGTTAAGCACTTATTATGCTGAGATTGTTGATGCAGGACTTGAACTGAATCTTGTTTCCGGTGTTAAATAAAAATCCGTATCAGAAGAATGTATCTGCAGACCTGTGAGGTTGCTATATATCGCAAACCCAACTACTGTGTGTGTTATAGTGCTACAGTTTATAACAATGTAGGATCACTTCTATTGATGATACAAGAGTCTAAAAACAAATCTAGATAAGTCAGATTATTAGCCTTCCTCCTTGTAAATGACTATAGGACAGGCCACTATAGGTGTCTATAGGCCAGAAAGTATCAACAGGAACGAATCATTGAATCAACAGGATTCGCTCCTGTGCTCTGTAGGGCTGGGAATCATCTGGTGAATCACCTGGTGACTGTGGGATTCTGCTCTTTCCCCCAGGCTCTGATGCATTATGCAGGCAGCAGGAACTCCGTGGAGCACGGGCTAAGCCTGCTGGAGGTCTACTGCCTCTCCATCAACTGCTTTGCAGCGGCCAGGCCGCACCTGACGGCCGACTCCCCGAGTGTTGCCCTCGTGCTGAAGAGACTGGCTCTGTGAGTGTGGGCGGGGCGTGGGCGGGGCTAAGCAGAGTGTTTACTGTGGTTACACGAAAGGACTCAAAAGGCAGTGATGCCTGAAATATGACACCGCGCTTCAGCGTGTCAAGCGCCTGCTTTTTAGGTTTTGCTTTTTCTTTCTCTTGCTTTTTATCCCCCGTGATTGAGACTTGTGTAGTCATTGTAACTTGTAAGAATTAATGATGATTTTAATGATCACTACAGTTTAACATATTCGGTTTTGAATATATTGTGATCCTGATTGGACGAGATGTGGGTTGTTGATCTTACCTTGTGCTGCTGGTGTGACTGAAGGTCCTCAGTCTTGCTGATGTTGTGCATTTCCACTGTCATTAGGAGCTGCTTTGAGCTGCTCCTCTCTGTGCCTCAGAATGAGATTCCATTCGAAGCCTGGCTCCAGTTCCACGGTTCTGTTCAGGTGAGATTTTCTGCTCCGGTTCCACGGTTCTGTTCAGGTGAGATTTTCTGCTACGGTTCCACGGTTCTGGTCAGGTGAGATGTTCTGCTCCGGTTCCACGATTCTGGTCAGGTGAGATGTTCTGCTCCAGTTCCATGGTTTTGGTCAGGTGAGATGGACCAGTCTCTCCATGGCCTGGTGTTTGTGAGGTCAAAGAGTAACTAAATATTGAACAAACCTGACACTAAAGCCAGAACATGAATCTGGGTAAAGAGACACTTCCCCCTTTCTGATTCGTTTAATGAATCCGTTCTTTTCCAATGATGCAGAGACGCTGAGCAGTTATATCTCTCCTCTCACCATCACTCCATCCGTGTGTGTATAATCTGATGTGTGTTGTAATACATCAATGAAATGCTATTTGAGTTTGTCACAAGTCTTTATTTAGCTAAGTAAATCACATGGAGAGTGCCTAGTCAGGAAATGTAAACAAGAATGTTCTAGGGGAAAAGTGTCTTAAAACTGCCTTAGCTATGCCTAAGCCGTGAATATATGTGTCCTTAATTTCTGTTGGATAGTCTTTTTGAGAAATATTGCCTCATGTGGATGTAAAGACGTGGATTCAGTCTTGAGTTCCTGTATTCATACGCATGTTGACTGTAGTGATTGGTATTTGAAGGCATTCATGCATTCAGAACTGCGATTTCAAGGGCTGGTCCCACTTCTCGCTGAGCAGTGCGTGTATTTGGGTGTGGCAGGAGGCCCTGGGTGTGGCAGGAGGCCCTGGGTGTGGCAGGAGGCCCTGTTGTGTCAGTACACTTCAGCTGCTGCTGTGTCATTGCAGGCAGCTCATGATGCCATGTTGGAGTACGGGAGCACAGACCTGCAGGCCCTATTGCAGATCACAGGAGAGGGCGGGGCTTGGAGCAGCCCCGCCCTCATCGCCCTACTCACCGGACAGCCAACAGATGCAGACGAGGGTCAGTCACTTTATCTTCAATTCAAGAAATCAAGCCACAAATTGTATAAATCACGTATGGAACATGCTGCAGGAACTTACAGAAGTTCATATTAAATAATATCTTGAGCATTCAACCTCTGACCCAAAAGACCTTAAACACGAGGAGGGGAGTGTGTTTGAAGTTGTTTCTTCTGTTCCCACAGTGAACGCTTACCTTGCTCTGGAGGGAGAGGACTTCTTGGAGATGAGGATCAAACACCTGGAGAAGGTTGGTGAGGTGGAGAAGGTTCTGCTCCTCACTAAAGCCTGTGGGTCCTGCCACCAGCTGCCCAACCAGGCCAGCTTCCGCCAGACGTTCGTCTCACAGCTGTGCCAGCTGCTACCCAGTGAGGACGCCATAGCAGAGGTAAAACAGCAGCGTCTCCTCAGACCCTGCAGGGCGTGGTTCATCATAGTAGAGGTACAGGGTCTCCTCACACCCTGCAGGGCGTGGTTCATCATAGTAGAGGTACAGGGTCTCCTCACACCCTGCAGGGCGTGGTTCATCATAGTAGAGGTACAGGGTCTCCTCAGACCCTGCAGGGCGTGGTTCATCATAGTAGAGGTACAGGGTCTCCTCAGACCCTGCAGGGCGTGGTTCATCATAGTAGAGGTACAGGGTCTCCTCAGACCCTGCAGGGCGTGGTTCATCATAGTAGAGGTACAGGGTCTCCTCAGACCCTGCAGGGCGTGGTTCATCATAGTAGAGGTACAGGGTCTCCTCAGACCCTGCAGGGCGTGGTTCATCATAGTAGAGGTACAGGGTCTCCTCACACCCTGCAGGGCGTGGTTCATCATAGTAGAGGTACAGGGTCTCCTCACACCCTGCAGGGCGTGGTTCATCATAGTAGAGGTACAGGGTCTCCTCACACCCTGCAGGGCGTGGTTCATCATAGTAGAGGTACAGGGTCTCCTCACACCCTGCAGGGCGTGGTTCATCATAGTAGTAGAGGTACAGGGTCTCCTCAGACCCTGCAGGGCGTGGTTCATCATAGTAGAGGTACAGGGTCTCCTCAGACCCTGCAGGGCGTGGTTCATCATAGTAGAGGTACAGGGTCTCCTCAGGAGACCCTGTACCTCAGACCCTGCAGGGCGTGGTTCATCATAGTAGAGGTACAGGGTCTCCTCAGACCCTGCAGGGCGTCAGTTCATCATAGTAGAGGTACAGGGTCTCCTCCAGACCCTGCAGGGCGTGGTTCATCATAGTAGAGGTACAGGGTCTCCTCAGACCCTGCAGGGCGTGGTTCATCATAGTAGAGTACAGGGTCTCCTCAGACCTGCAGGGCGTGGTTCATCATAGTAGAGGTACAGGGTCTCCTCAGACCCTGCAGGGCGTGGTTCATCATAGTAGAGGTACAGGGTCTCCTCAGACCCTGCAGGGCGTGGTTCATCATAGTAGAGGTACAGGGTCTCCTCAGACCCTGCAGGGCGTGGTTCATCATAGTAGAGGTACAGGGTCTCCTCAGACCCTGCAGGGCGTGGTTCAACATAGTAGAGGTACAGGGTCTCCTCAGGCCTCCTCTTAGCTGCTACTGCTCTGCGGACCTTTTTCAACTACGGCAGGGTCATAAATATTTTGAATGACATGACAGAAATATCTTTGACTGTCATATTTTATGGAGTAACAAATCAAAATTGGGTGAGCGTGTGTTTCCCTACGGTGCATTTTTTATTTTTATATTGTTAATCGCGTCTGTTAGATGTAACGTACTGAACATGCTCTTTTACAACTCCACCTAAATGTGGACACCACATGACTGTCAAAATACTATACTGAACATGCTCTTTTACAACTCCACCTAAATGTGGACACCACATGACTGTCAAAATACTATACTGAACATGTTTGAGTGGGGGAACCAGTTACGCTGCTGAACCAGTTACGCTGCAGAACCAGTTACGTTGTCAAGGGTGAATGTAGCATTTGGATGCAAAGTCAAAGTGTAGTGCAGACTCAGCTAAAGCAAAACATGCATGTATGTATTTCTGTATGCTGTATACAAGTCTAACAATATCGTTCTGTTTAGATCTCCAGGCTGGACGCCAAAGACGTTCTGGATATCATTTGCAATATGGAGGCGGAGGGTGATGAGAGCGCAGCCTTCATCCTGTGCACCACCTACCTGAGCCAGCAGCTACAACAGGAGCGCCTGTGCTACTCCTGGTGCGGCGCCTCCCCGTAACACATGCCTACATGCCCAAATGGAGCGTTTTCATTGGTTAAGTCCTTCAGTAAGGAAGGTCCTCAGAAGTCGTCCAGCTGTATTCAGCTGCGATTAGCAAAGTGTGACGCGTTAGACTGCGCTGAGGAAGACGTGCGACGCGTTAGACTGCGCTGAGGAAGACACTAAGTGTTTGCTGGTGTGTTTCTTGTCTGGTGTTCCAGGGAGTTCACACTTATCTGGAGTAAACTGCAGAGGAGGACTGATGGATCCCTCGAGTCATTCATAGAACGGTGCCTCCAGTTTGGGGCGATTGCGAAGACCGTCTACCACCTGCTGTTCCTGATCCGAGTCATCCAAACTGAGGTGTGTGATTGTGTCTCTGTTCCTTTGCTCCTCATTCAGAAAAGATGATACCAGGTCACCCACCAGTCACGTGACCTTACAGCGTCTCCCTCTTGCTGCTTTTCCAGGCGATGCACTTTGGGCTGGCGGTGTCTGTCGAGCTTTGTGTGAAAGCCTTCCAACTTCCAAGGCAGGAGGGAATAGAAACCCGAACCACCGTCTGCAAAACCGTCGCCTGTCTGCTCCCAGATGACCCGGAGGTTCTGCGAGCCTGCCAGCTCACCGAGTTCCTCCTGAGCCCCTCACGAGAGGTGTTTGACAGGCTGGAGGATCTCTACAGCTGTCCAGACCAGAAGTACGACGAGGAGAATGCCATTATCCCAAATTCGTTACGCTGTGAGCTGCTACTTGCACTCAAAGCTCACTGGCCATTTGACCCTGAGTTCTGGGACTGGAAGACCTTGAAGCACTACTGCATTAAACTGCTGGGCGTGGAACCTGAGGAAGAGGAAGAGGTGAACAACGTGCCAGCACTGACGAACACAGAAGAGGAAGGCGTTGACGTGCAGGAGAAATGCCCGACTGAGGAAAGCCTTGCTGAGGAGAAGAAACAGAGAGGGGAGACTGCGAAGCGCTCGCATCATAAAAAAACCTTAAAGAAAGCTCAGTGGACCTCGGAGAGGGCGAAAAGATGGCAGCAGTACCAGTTTCTGTGCCGGATTTGCCAGAGGGAGGTGATCGAACCGCGTTTCCTCCACCACGCCAGGAAGCACACTGAGAAGGACGTGTGGACCTGTCCGGTGTGCTTGCAAAAGTTTGAAAGCAGACAGGAGTTCGTGCCGCATTCCAAAAAGCACCTGCGCATGCCTACTAGGGTCAGCCACTTGAAGAAGAAGAGGGTGAAGAAGAGGATGAAGCTGGAGTTCGAACGCGATTCAGACGAGGACGAACTTGACGCCTTGGAGCCTGGACAGATCCCGCTGGACCCGTCCCTGCTGATGTACTACCAGTCCACCCGTGACCCTGTCGTCCTGCAACACATGCTGGAGCAATCTGCCACGGGGCCCACGAGGCACAAGGACGACGACTACATCACTTTCGATTACATAAACACTCACTATAAACTGCAAGATCGTGAGGTTTATCATTGCCCTGCCACTGACTGTTCAAAGAACTTCAAACTTTTTAAGTACTTGGGCGTTCACCTCAGGAACGACCACGGAGACACGGACCCGAACGTCCGCCATTACACGGCGATGAAGGACCGGCGGGAGAAGTGCACGTTCTGTCGCCGCACGTTCGTGAGCGCGCACCACCACCGGCAGCACCGCCGCCTCCACGGCGGAGATCGTCCGTACGTGTGCGTGGTCACGGGGTGTGGCGCGAGCTTCCCCTCCACCAACCAGCTGGTGGAGCACAAACAGGGCCACGGCTTCCGGCTGTCGTACGTCTGCGAGCTGAAGGGCTGCAGTCTGTCCTTCTGTGACCTGGGGCAGCTGTACCACCACGAGGCGCAGCACTTCCGCGACGCCGCCTACACCTGCGTCAGCCCCGGCTGCAGGAACTTTTATTACTCCCGCAAAGAATTCGTGTCGCACTTGGCTGGACATGGCATCTCCTTCACGGAGAAGGACTTTGAGGCGCAGAGAAAAGCGAAGCGGAAACTCCTGCTGCCTGCTGAAGATGAGGACGCTGGCGACCACGAGTCCAGCCAGGAACTCTTGAGCGCATCCAAAACACTTTCGCCGCCCCAGCACTCCGAATGCACAGAGCCCAAGTGTGTCTCCCCCATGTGTGTTGCTGTGTGTTTCGATGGTAAAAAGTTCACCTGTGGCTTGGAGAAGTGTGGTAGGACCTTCACCAGAGCCAAAGAAATCCAGAAGCACTTAGAACTGGTTCATCCCGAACAGGTCAGAGAGAACAAGGCGTGCAAAAAAACAGAAAACGAAAAGCGCTCAAAGACTAAATTTGTACAAGAGCATAAACACAATGAAGATACAAGTCCCACGGAGGGTTCTGGTCAGGAAACGGCCGAGCTGTCAGCGGCCGAGCCCGCGCCGAGCGATACCTCCACACCCCTAACTGCCAGGACTCGTCCTTGTAAGGCGGAGGTCAGTAGTGCGTTGTCAGACATCGTGCTGGGCTTCAGTCAGCTCAGTCTTACCTCTGCCGTGTCTAGAAACGCTCCGCGTACGTCTCGTAGACGAGCGGCTGGATGTGAAGGCTCACGGATGAGCCCCAGAGCGTCGCCTGCCACGGCAACAGCCAACAACAACACTGACACGAGGTCACGGCAACCGACTGCTGATCCAAAGAGACTGCAGTGGAAACCCGATTCACCTCCGGCAGCAGAAACGCCACCTGCACGTGTTGTACAGAAGGCTCCTCCTGTTGATGAAGGTCAATCGGAAAACAACTCGGCTGTCCAGCAAACAACCAAGCCGTACACCTGTGATGTCGAAAGTTGCTTTTACGAGAGCGTGACGAGCCGTGCGCTGGTTCAGCACTACTTCAAAAAACATGGGTACTCGAAAAAGGAAGTAGGACAGATGGACATTTTTAATACTCTCAAGTTCAAGCCTTTTAAGTGCCATCTCTGCTCCAAGGTTTACAGAGAACGTAAAGAGCTGAAGATTCACTGTCTCCACAAACATAACGCAAGCCACACTGCCGTGGAGAGTATTAGCGTTCATATCAAAAATAAGGCAGAAGCTCCATCTCACTGTGCCGTGCCAGCCGCCTCGCAGCAGAACGATGGGGAAGGTCCCACGTCTCTGAAGACGAGCGAGGTGCCTGCTGAGGGACAGAAGCCTGCATGGAGGCACAGGCCCCTGAACAGAGACCACCGCGTATGTAGGGGCAAGATGGTGAAAAGCAATAGCAAAGTTCTAATGAGAGACCAGAGACTGAGAAGCAGCCATGTGTCAGTGTCTCGGCAGGGCCCGCGTGCGGACAGGAGACCTCCAGGTGGAGCCACACAGGAGAGGAGGGCAAGTCAACGTCTGGTCAGGAAGGGGAGTCCGTGCTTGGACAGAGTGGCAGAAGACAAGCAGTACCCTTGTGTCCACAAGGGCTGCAGTGCAGGGTTTATGAAGCAATGCAACCTTCTCCGCCACTTGCAAAACGTACACCACTATAACAGCTCTCAGTTTTGTTGGGAAGAGGATGGGAACCTTCACCCATGTAAGCACAACGGATGCAATAAGAGGTTCTATCACCCCAGTAGTCTGTACAGACACTACCGCAAGGACCATCAGGTATCTGAGGAACCCATTCCGAGATTCAAGTGCACCTATGCCAATTGCAGTGCGTCCTATCACCTGAAGAGTAGCCTTCTGCGTCACACCAGTCAAATGCATGAAGGTGAGGTGCCAGTAGAGGGCGCTCACACGCAGCCACAGTGCAAGTTCAACGGTAGCTACAAAAAGCGCGGTTGGTACAGATCCTGTGATCAGACTGATGCCCACGTGGTGCGTCTGCAGAGTGCACACAGAACTGCAGCAAACACGGGCTGTCAAAAGAAGCTCATCATATCATCATCTTCTCCGTCTCTGAAGGCCTCTGATAGTTTAACCCTCAGACAGTCTTTGAGATGCTGCCGTGACAAAGATGAGGACATGAGTCAAGCTGAAGAGAACTTTGATCCTGTTGAAGTGCCGGAAGACCAACCCAGTGTAAAACGTGTAAAACCAAAGTCCAAAAGACGAACAGACGAGTTTGTCTACCGCACGCCGGAGGAGGCGCTGCAGATGTGCCAGGATCGCTGCCTCTCGGTGGCTTTCCCGTGCATGATCCAGAACTGCCACTCCGTTGTGACCCGGCTGAGGAGTTTACATCGCCATTACATACAGTGTCACAAAATGCTGCGTACCAGACTGGCCCAGAATGAGGACAAGCTCTTCTACACTGCCGAGCAGCTAGAAGAGCTCATTCAAAAGAAATCGGCAGTGTCTGCAGTTCCAGATTTAGCCAGGACTCCTAATGGGGTCCTCAAAATGGAGTACCAAGCCGAGCCAGAGACCCCTGGGGGCCCATCCCTTCCCATGAGCCTCCATTTCATTAAAACGGAATCAGTAGGACAGGAGGTGCTGGAGTTCTCAGGAGAGCCGCCCCCTGATAGCACTGTGCTGATGGGGGCAGATGATGTACTTCATGGGGAATCTAATGGGCACGCAGACAAGGTTCTGGACAGAGAGAGCCCGGTTCTTGAGGCACAAACTAAGAGCCCAGTTCCGGAAGCCCAAAGAGTGAGTGAGTCTCCAGCTCCATGTCTTGTGCCTCCTCCACCACTGGACCTTTCACCTCCATCTACCCTTAGAATAACCGTCAGTGATGGTGTCCTGGACCCCTCAGACCGAGAGAGCAAGCCCGCCAACGCTGCTGCCGCCTGTGTTTCCGCGAGCCCCCCCCCAACACGGCAGCCCTTGAGACGGAAGAACTCCGAGCCCTCCGAGCCACTCCCGGCTACACCACCTCCACCTGCCCAGAAAGACCCGGGTCAGGGTCTGTCCCCCCGCGCATTTGACATAGCAGGTTACAAACCGTTAGGTTTCGAGTCCTCGTTCCTGAAATTCATTCAGGAGAAGGAGGAGAATCATAAATGTGACAAGTTGGGAGTCCTGAGCCCCTGCTGTAAACCAGACCCTCCTCGTCGACGAGACTGTTACCGTCGCCACTGCTCTGTGAAAGAGAACAACGAGAGAGGACCCACGCGCAGCCGCAGGGCGCGCTCGTCGCCCCTGAAGCCCCTGCTCTCCACGGGCGAGTGCAGCTCCATCCAGAACCTGCGCTTCATCCTGGAGAGGGCCTTGAGGGGCTGCGGAGACCAGGCCATCGAGCAGCTGCAGTTCCTTAAGCCTGTGGTGGTGCTGGAGCGCCCCAAGCCCTCCGCCTCCCTGCTCCACCTGCTGCCCCCCGACACAAAGGCGAAGGCGTAGACTGGTACTCACAACTGTAAAAGACAAACTACACTTTACCCCTGTTTGCTTTATTTTTGAAAACTTGCCCCAGTATTTTTTTAAACTCATTATCATTTGGTCATTTGCCAAACTGCCAAGGTTTCACACCTTGACTGCCATACAAGTTCAAAAATGTTTATATATGTAAATAAGAACAAATAAAGTCATGAAATGAAGACTTAATTTTACAATTTTTGTCGTATACAAATTTAAATGTACAAATCTAAATTTACAATCTACAAATCTACAATCTACAAAATCAAATCCACAAATGTAAACAGTTACTCAACTTGCTCAACACACTCACCACGTGTGAACGGTGCTTTTGCTGCTCAGAAGGGCAGTATAATCAGAGATTTACATTTACACTGGTGTTTTAAGAAAAGGTCACATCTGGACTAATTAAAACATTCTGCCAAATGAAGCCTAAATGATGTTCCAGCGCGTGCATGTGTGGGCGTGCATGTGTGGGCGTGCATGTGTGGGCGTGCATGTGTGGCGTGGTCCGTGCAGCATCTGAGGATACAATGGCCAAAGCCTTTTCACTTGTATGGCAGAAGCTCATTTTGAATCTGAGGAGGTGGTTTTAAGCTTTAGAGACTGACTTGCTCTTAACACTTAATTCCTCAGCAGATATAATAATATTTACAAATATGAAGGATATAAAAGGCACAAACAAAAACTAGCAGAGTGCTTTACATCAGGTTGTGTTGTATGAAAAAGCTACATAAATATTCATGCTTCTGCAGTCCAAGGTATTGGACATTAATAGTAATAAATAGTTTAACATCCAAAAAAGTGTTTTGGCCTAGTTCAGCGAGGAATAATCATAGTGTAAATACGAATATACCAGGAACTATAACAGGGCTGAGTAAGATGTTTGGTCTCTGTGCATGAGCCTCAGTGCACCTGAGTATCACGCACCTGCTGCTCTGGTGTAAGTTCCTGCTCATTATGGGTCTGTTCGGTTCCTCAAAAGACGAAGGTTCCCTGCGGCTTCATAGATTTAGACACTAAACTCACACAAGCGTATTATATTGATAATACAGTATATATAATAATATATAGTCTCCCAGTCCTCAGTAGTGTCTAATGTGGTCTAATTTTATTTTTATCACTTAATTTTCATGTTGCTGTAGGGAGGAACTGGAAGGCTCTCAATACCACAGCACATGCACCTGTTCTGTTTCTGTGATCACTCCTGATCCACGATCCTCAGCCCTCCAATCCCAGCCCGGTCCTGTCCTGGTGTTTGTATTTACCGTGTGATCACCTCATCTGATTGGCGGCTGTATGAGATTTGAGGCATTTTATGGTGGACACAGCTGAATACTGTCAGTTCAGTTCCCCGACAGACCAGACACCTCAGCCACAACCACATGGATGTTTGTCAGATGCACACGCCTCTCTGTGTGTACGCTACTCTGGAACCCGTTCACTCAGCGCCGTGGTGATGACCTCAGCGCCATTTTGATGACCTCAGTGCCATTGTGATGCACTCAGTGCCATGGCGATGCACTCCTTTTGCTTTTTGTCACAGGTACACATTTAAAAAGTCTTTCAAATATGCCAGACCTTAGCAGGTGTAAAACAAGCACAAACTTCTCCCAAGTTTGGGATGCATCCACAGTGATGTACAGCAGGAATATTTAGTGTGATGAAAAAGCAGTATAAACCAGCCTGGTATAGACAGAGATGCAGCTCTAGACTGTACCCCATATAAAGAGCAGCTTTAGCCTGTACAACTGCAGACTGTTCCCCCTAGAAAGAGCAGCTGTAGACTGTACCCCATATAAAGAGCAGCTCTAGACTGTACCCCGTATAAAGAGCAGCTGTAGACTGTACCCCGTATAAAGAGCAGCTGTAGACTGACCCCCGTACAAAAGAGCAGCTGTAGACTGTACCCCGTATAAAGAGCAGCTGTAGACTGTACCCCGTATAAAGAGCAGCTGTAGACTGACCCCCGTACAAAGAGCAGCTGTAGACTGTACCCTGTATAAAGAGCAGCTGTAGACTGTACCCCGTATAAAGAGCAGCTGTAGACTGACCCCCATACAAAGAGCAGCTGTAGACTGTACCCCGTATAAAGAGCAGCTGTAGACTGATCCCCGTATAAAGAGCAGCTGTAGACTGATCCCCGTACAAAGAGCAGCTGTAGGCTACCCCGTATAAAGAGCAGCTGAAGACTACCCCGTATAAAGAGCAGCTGTAGACTGACCCCGTACAAAGAGCAGCTGTAGACTGTACCCCGTATAAAGAGCAGCTGTAGACTGACCCCCGTACAAAGAGCAGCTGTAGACTGTACCCTGTATAAAGAGCAGCTGTAGACTGTACCCCGTATAAAGAGCAGCTGTAGACTGTACCCCCATACAAAAAGAGCAGCTGTAGACTGTACCCGTATAAAGAGCAGCTGTAGACTGTACCCCCATACAAAAAGAGCAGCTGTAGACTGTACCCCGTATAAAGAGCAGCTGTAGACTGACCCCCGTACAAAGAGCAGCTGTAGACTGTACCCTGTATAAAGAGCAGCTGTAGACTGTACCCCGTATAAAGAGCAGCTGTAGACTGACCCCCGTACAAAGAGCAGCTGTAGACTGTACCCCGTATAAAGAGCAGCTGTAGACTGTACCCTGTATAAAGAGCAGCTCTAGACTGTACCCCGTATAAAGAGCAGCTGTAGACTGTACCCCGTATAAAGAGCAGCTGTAGACTGACCCCCGTACAAAGAGCAGCTGTAGACTGTACCCCGTATAAAGAGCAGCTGTAGACTGTACCCCCATACAAAGAGCAGCTGTAGACTGTACCCCGTATAAAGAGCAGCTGTAGACTGACCCCCGTACAAAGAGCAGGAAGGGGAGAAGCTGTGCTTCAGTTGTGAGAGAGATGGTGAGGGGTGGTGTGGTGGTGGGGGGTGGAATGTGTGGATGAGGCCTTGGAAGCCTCAACCCAAGGAGTGTTATCACCTGTGACCTTGGCGTGTTCTGCCACAGAGACACATGGCACCGTGGCGGGGATTACAGACACGTTCAGAAACAGGCCTGAGACATTGAGTAAAACCGTTACAGCGTAGGGTTCATAGGGCAGAGTGTCTAAAGAACACCAGCACAGGGGGGCATCAGAACACCAGCACAGGGGGCATCAGAACTCCAGCCTCAGTGCTGCAGGGACTGATGTTTCACATCCATAATGAATGGGCCCACATGAATATCAGCCCAGGTGTCAGGTGCTGGTGTCCCATAACCACACGGGGTCAGGGGTTAGGGGTCAGGGGTTAGGGGTCAGGACTCCTTGCACTGTTGTGTTTTTTCATTGTATTTTCGAATAACAGTCAAAGAGGAGCAGCAGCTTGGTGATTATCGCCATGGAGACGAAGAGGATAGAACCATTAAAGCAGCAGTAGAATGTCACTCTGGAATGTCCATAAATTGCTCTGTGGATGTTTATCAGGTTCCTGAGTAGGTGTGATGATTCAGTAGTCAGTACTGTGGATGTTCATCAGGTTCCTGAGTAGGTGTGATGATTCAGTAGTCTGTACTGTGGATGTTCATCAGGTTCCTGAGTAGGTGTGATGATTCAGTAGTCAGTACTGTGGATGTTTATCAGGTTCCTGAGTAGGTGTGATGATTCAGTAGTCAGTACTGTGGATGTTCATCAGGTTCCTGAGTAGGTGTGATGATTCAGTAGTCAGTACTGTGGATGTTCATCAGGTTCCTGAGTAGGTGAGATAATGATCAAAGAAGGCAGAACCCACATGTCTGTTGTCTTCCCTCCTACATACAGCACGCTCTTAATGAACGCACTTAATTAACGCTCTTAATTAAGGTGTTCAATTAATTACATTGAAATATCTGTTCTCCATCAGTTCTGCATAGCCATCACCAAACTAGAAATACGCTTAATTTTATAATTATTACAGGAGCTCATCAATGGGTCGCTGAACGTCTCTGAGACGATGGGAAAGTCAGAGCAGACAGACAGTCAGGGTGGAGTTCCTCCGTCACGTGCTCCACACTACATCCATGTGGATGGAGAGGATGGGGTGATGCCCACAAGAACATGTAGTCAGTGCGGAGGACATGTCAATCAATTAATTCTCTGGTGTATCATGACTCCTAGACAAGTTTTACAATTTCCAGACATTCAGTATAAATGTCACTGGTTACGTTTCAATTAATTTAATCAAGCTTTGAAATTCAGCAGAACCTTTATTAAATAGTTAGACAAGATATTAAAGCTGAGCTTCTGATAACTCCATTAGGTGGGGAGTTTGTCCTTTGTTTTAGACAAATGCAGTAATAATTAACCCTACATGATAGTTCGCTATCATTCTTATTTCTGTCCAAGCAGAATTGGGTATAATGAGTCATGTGATCTGCCCACCCACTGGCAGTGACCTTTATATATACTCTGCATGTCTTGATAAAGGTATAAAGTGCTCGATAAATTCATCAACCGCAACAGTTTATTGAAACCCTGACATATTTAAGTACCTGCTCACAATCAGATCCAGAGGAGTTAGACAGTCTAACCGACTGCTTAGAGAACACCTGCAAATCAGCTCCAGATAGAGTAGCTCCACTCAAATATAAAAAAGCCGGATTTAAAAAGCTCACACCATGGTACACCAACCAAAGGCGAAACTTAAAACAAATAACACGTAAATTAGAGCAGAAATGGCGATCGACTAAGCTGGAGGTATTCCACTGGGCCTGGAAGGACAGCCTTGAATACACAAGGGCACCCACTAGAGCAATAATAAAAACAATCCTAGATTTCTTTTTAATACTATTTCTAAACTTACTAAAAACCAAGCAGGTGCTGAATCTTAAAGCTTTTCATCCCAGAAACAGAATTGGAGAAAATCATTTCATCGTTAAATTGTACTACTTGCACATTAGACTCAAATCCCTCAAAATTACTCAAAGAGGTTTACCAGTCGTCACCGAACCTCTTCTAATGGTAGTTACAACAGGTCACATGTCCAAATCCTGTAAACTAGTGGTCATTAAACCTCTGATTAAGAAACCAAATCTTGATACAACTGTACTATCTAGTTATAGACCCATTTTTAAACCTATCATTTATATCCAAGATCATAGCAAAAGCTGTGGACCAACATTTATGCTTATATCTGTACAGGAATCACATATTTGAAAAGTTCCAGTCTGGATTTAGGCCCCACCACAGCACTGAAACAGCACTAGTTAAAGTAACACATGATCTCCTACGTGCCTCAGATCAAAGCTACGTATCTCTATTAGTGCTTCTCCATCTTAGAAAATACCAGATCTAATGCTAAATCTGGCAGACTACCCCATCAGACCTGACTCAGTAGCTGGTGCTGTCATCCTATCACCTTGTGGGGATGCACTGGTCAGGGTGAAGGTGACATCCATCTGAACAGGATCGTTGTTTTGGTTGTTTTGGATCTGGGAAGCCCTCAGGAAATGATGCTGGCCGTCTACAGAACCGGAAATGCTGCCCTCATCTAGATACTCACACTTTGGACAGGGGGATTGTAGATCCACATATCTGCAATGCTGCATTGTGACAATGTGCACTGTAAAATGTGCTATTTAACTAATTTGACATGGTTACTCAATGCAGAAACGTTTGTGTTAATTATGCGTCTGGCCTGTCAAGGTTCACAGACGTGCGTGGCGTGATTACTAAATTTGTTTGGATTAGGATCTGCTGAGACTTATGATTGTATTGGGCACATTCTAAAAGACCAGTACACATTCTAAAAGACCAGTACACATTCTAAAAGACCAGTACACATTCTAAAAGACCAGTACACATTCTAAAAGACCAGTACACATTCTAAAAGACCGGTACACATTCTAAAAGACCAGTACACATTCTAAAAGACCAGTACACATTCTAATATTTAAGTAAGATATTTATTGTGACTTATCAACTCAATTCTAGGTCTTGTCTCAATTTGTAGCCAGTGAAAAATAGGGTGTCCACCAGAGGGCAGTAGCGATTCATACTTAAAAAAAGTGGGACGTATGCGTTGCAAAGTCATTACAGAGCTTGTGAACTTCACTCTTTGTATTTGATTTAAATGAGCACGTGAGCTGCCACACGTTCCATACTGCAGTCCAGGATTCCCAAACAAGACTGTGACTTCACCGTGCACTGAAATTCAGCAAAACTCTGAATCTGCTCTATTACTGAAGAGTTGTTCAGAGGAGTTGACCCTGGTGACCCATTTAACGACAGCTTTTATTGTTCCCACCTATTGGAATACGCTGGAATATTATTACTCCAGTTCCAACCATATCTAGTCCATCTGATAATAATAACAAACCTACTGTAACATCTGGCTTGCAATGCATGTTGGCAACCACCAGATGGCAGCCACGTGCCAGGGCTAATCACTAGACCGATCTCTCCCAGGTGACCCCACCCTATGTAACAGCTTCTCAGAGGCTGGGTGTGTGTTGTGTCTTGCTTCTGGCTGACCATCACACCAACAACATGTTGTGCGCATCCCTTTATGCTGAGATGGCTCGACAACCTACATACGCTCTGATGTCTTCTTTAATTTACATTTACATTTACGGCCCTTATCCAGAGCGACTTACGAAAAGTGCTTCATTGTTTTACTCAGAACAAAATCTCTAGCTAGTTAGTTTAGGCTAAAATCAGGAAGAAACTTTAAGCAAAGATATTATTAGATACAGTCAGTATGGACGCCTAGATATACTCAAATATATACTGAAAAAAACCCTACTTAAAAGATAAAAGCAAGTAATAAAGTGTGTGTGCTGACCCTGAGTCTTTCATATTGAGAACTGGTGCCTTGGGGCCCTGAAGGAGGAACCACCAGGCAGGTGTTTACCATGCACGTCTCCCTTTGTCATAAAGACGTGTTGTGTCCTTACGTGAGGCTGAGCCATAACGGTCATCTACTCTCCACCATCTCTTGGTAGAATAAACTCTGGAGGATCTATCTCTTCTCTCTCTCTCTCTCTCTCTCTCTATCTCTTCCCTACACTCACCTAGAACAGTAATCGTTTGGCTCTCGGTGGAATACATCTTACCTCTAACTCCACCTCTGCATAGACATTTTACAGTCACTGTATTCTCTATGAAAGAAATGTCTTCATCTTCTGAGACACTGCACAACATGAGAGCATGTGCCCCGTGTCCCCTCTGCCCCGTGTCCCCTCTGCCCCGTGTCCCCTCTGCACCAGCTAGTTACAGTGACAGTTGGACTGAATGTCTCATGTTAGCAGCTATTTGGGTTGTTTTGTTTTGTTTTGACTATGCTGAAAAAAATGTAAGTTGGCTGCTTTACAAACTAAATAGTTCTGGGAAGATCGCTGATCTGAACATTAATTCCCTCCCTCTCTTCTTTATTTATTTTTAGGAGAATCAAGTCAACTTGGGGAAAAACACATCTAGATTTGGAATCCCAACAGTGCCTCCATTTATGTGCCGTGGGCCCCATCCCATGTAACCAGTTATAAATACTTATAAAGGACGTGTAGTGAAACGCTGTGGGCGGCTCTGGGGTCGTTTTGTTTGGATGCCGTAATAACCTGAACCTGAAATACTAATTGCAATTAATATGATCCCCTTTTATTCTGGATAATAAGGCAAGTACAAGAATAGCTTGGTGCCTCCACTTAGTAGAATGTGAAATGTAGTATGTAAATCCTACTAAGGAAAATAAACAGTGCAGATATACTAACCCTAACCCTAAAAGTGTGTTCCCTCTGCGCTATATCTGGCTTCCAATAACCACGCACACATGGTGTAAGAAATAATGTCTGCAGTAACTTGAAATAATACTATCACCATAAAACAGTACAGATTTAGAAAGGCCTCACAGGTATTACAGTGTTGAACTTGCATTGGTCAACATCGCACACATTCTATACACAAACGAAAAATAACAGTCCGAAAATAAACGGTGCCTGAGTCGATGCTCGGGAGCGTTGAGGCCTGAAACATAGTGACCGCTTCACATAAGATAAGAAACAGCTCCACATACAGCATCTCTCTCTTATGTACTCACACTGCCGTCTTCAGTCCATGTCCAGGTGTGAGAGGAGATTATCAGGGGGTAATCAGACTCTGGATGACATTATCAGGGGTAATCAGACTCTGGATGAGATTATCAGGGGGTAATCAGACTCTGGGTGGATGTTGAGGGAAAGATGAAAAGGATTTTTCTCACTTTTCTTTTTGCACATGCCGCAGAACCGAGATGGTCCTCGCCAACGGTCGGGAACTCCACGGGTCCAAGGAGCATGTTCTGGTCCTGTCTGTCGACACAAACATACACATTCCTTGAGCACTTGCAACTATAGTCTCTCTGGGTTACCATCATCTCACACCGAGTTCACAAGCATGCAGTCCAAACACATTCAGCTATGGAGTAACATTAAGCTCCTACCTGCATGTATGACCGCTAACACACACGCTAAGCGCTAGTCACTCTCAGCCTTCACAGTTGCAAACAACAATATAAGTAAAACAGTCCTTTATTACTCAAAACAAATGACAATATTTACCTTCAGGTAGGCTTATATTCTTCTACCGTTGATATACTCTGCATATACCCTGGGTAATGAGTCCAAGTCTCTGGTCCTATAGCATGAAACCCCACGGTGTTCCTCTTGTGTCTTCCTCCGACATCCCACCCCCACACCTATTTGATTGGGCGACAGCTCCATGGTAACCTAAATGACTGACAGGTGCTAGAGATAGGTTCCACAGTACGTGATCCATCAACAAAATGAGGGTATAATGAACATAAATGAAATATATATAACCTCTGAATGAATAACACATGAACTACAATAAATTAACTTTTTTTCTTTTAAAACATTGCTGAGCCAACTTATTTATTTATTTATTTTCCAGGGTTACACTTGTCTGCACCATGACCTGGATGAATTACCTTGTGTCTCACTGATAGTGAATGTGTTTACCTCATGTCTCACTGATAGTGAATGTGTTTACCTCATGTCTCACTGATAGTGAATGTGTTTACCTCATGTCTCACTGATAGTGAATGTGTTTACCTTGTGTCTCACTGATAGTGAATATGTTTACCTCATGTCTCACTGATAGTGAATGTGTTTACCTTGTGTCTCACTGATAGTGAATGTGTTTACCTCGTGTCTCACTGATAGTGAATGTGTTTACCTCGTGTCTCACTGATAGTGAATGTGTTAGTGAATGTGTTTACCTCATGTCTCACTGATAGTGAATGTGTTTACCTCGTGTCTCACTGATAGTGAATGTGTTTACCTCATGTCTCACTGATAGTGAATGTGTTTACCTCATGTCTCACTGATAGTGAATGTGTTTACCTCGTGTCTCACTGATAGTGAATGTGTTTACCTCGTGTCTCACTGATAGTGAATGTGTTTACCTCGTGTCTCACTGATAGTGAATGTGTTTACCTCATGTCTCACTGATAGTGAATGTGTTTACCTCATGTCTCACTGATAGTGAATGTGTTTACCTCATGTCTCACTGATAGTGAATGTGTTTACCTCATGTCTCACTGATAGTGAATGTGTTTACCTCATGTCTCACTGATAGTGAATGTGTTTACCTCATGTCTCACTGATAGTGAATGTGTTTACCTCATGTCTCACTGATAGTGAATGTGTTTACCTCATGTCTCACTGATAGTGAATGTGTTTACCTCATGTCTCACTGATAGTGAATGTGTTTACCTCATGTCTCACTGATAGTGAATGTGTTTACCTCATGTCTCACTGATAGTGAATGTGTTTACCTTGTGTCTCACTGATAGTGAATGTGTTTACCTTGTGTCTCACTGATAGTGAATGTGTTTACCTCATGTCTCACTGATAGTGAATGTGTTTTACCTCATGTCTCACTGATAGTGAATGTGTTTTACCTCATGTCTCACTGATAGTGAATGTGTTTACCTCATGTCTCACTGATAGTGAATGTGTTTACCTTGTGTCTCACTGATAGTGAATGTGTTTACCTTGTGTCTCACTGATAGTGAATGTGTTTACCTTGTGTCTCACTGATAGTGAATGTGTTTACCTTGTGTCTCACTGATAGTGAATGTGTTTACCTTGTGTCTCACTGATAGTGAATGTGTTTACCTTGTGTCTCACTGATAGTGAATGTGTTTACCTCGTGTCTCACTGATAGTGAATGATAGTGTCTCACTGATAGTGAATGTGTTTACCTCATGTCTCACTGATAGTGAATGTGTTTACCTCGTGTCTCACTGATAGTGAATGTGTTTACCTCATGTCTCACTGATAGTGAATGTGTTTACCTCATTCTCACTGATAGTGAATGTGTTTACCTCATGTCTCACTGATAGTGAATGTGTTTACCTCGTGTCTCACTGATAGTGAATATGTGTACCTCATGTCTCACTGATAGTGAATGTGTTTACTCTCACTGATAGTGAATGTGTTTACCTCGTGTCTCACTGATAGTGAATGTGTTTACTCACTGATAGTGAATGTGTTTACCTCATGTCTCACTGATAGTGAATATGTTTACCTCGTGTCTCACTGATAGTGAATGTGTTTACCTCATGTCTCACTGATAGTGAATATGTTTACCTCGTGTCTCACTGATAGTGAATGTGTTTACCTCATGTCTCACTGATAGTGAATGTGTTTACCTCATGTCTCACTGATAGTGAATGTGTTTACCTCATGTCTCACTGATAGTGAATGTGTTTACCTCATGTCTCACTGATAGTGAATCACTGATAGTGAATGTGTTACCTCATGTCTCACTGATAGTGAATGTGTTTACCTCATGTCTCACTGATAGTGAATGTGTTTACCTCATGTCTCACTGATAGTGAATGTGTTTACCTCATGTCTCACTGATAGTGAATGTGTTTACCTCATGTCTCACTGATAGTGAATGTGTTTACTCACTGATAGTGAATGTGTTTACCTTGTGTCTCACTGATAGTGAATGTGTTTACCTCTCACTGATAGTGAATGTGTTTACCTCATGTCTCACTGATAGTGAATGTGTTTACCTCATGTCTCACTGATAGTGAATGTGTTTACCTCATGTCTCACTGATAGTGAATGTGTTTACCTCATGTCTCACTGATAGTGAATGTGTTTACCTCATGTCTCACTGATAGTGAATGTGTTTACCTCATGTCTCACTGATAGTGAATGTGTTTACCTCATGTCTCACTGATAGTGAATGTGTTTACCTTGTGTCTCACTGATAGTGAATGTGTTTACCTTGTGTCTCACTGATAGTGAATGTGTTTACCTCATGTCTCACTGATAGTGAATATGTTTACCTCATGTCTCACTGATAGTGAATGTGTTTACCTCATGTCTCACTGATAGTGAATGTGTTTACCTCATGTCTCACTGATAGTGAATGTGTTTACCTCATGTCTCACTGATAGTGAATGTGTTTACCTCATGTCTCACTGATCGTGAATGTGTTTACCTCATGTCTTACTGATCGTGAATGTGTTTACCTCATGTCTCACTGATAGTGAATGTGTTTACCTCATGTCTCACTGATACGAACTCAGTTCAGTATCCCGTTACGAAGCTTAAAACATGTTTCATTCTGGTGGCGAACAGTTAGGCCATATGTTTAGTGCTAGAAGGTAGAATCAATGAATGCAGAACTTAAATCACACTAGAGCAGTGTGCCCCCCCCTTCCACGCAGAGCTGAACTAAGCCAGTGTCTGTTGAAGCAGCTCCTGGCTGCCAGGTTGTGTCACTGATTTAGTGATCCATTTGCAGTGGAAGATAAACATCTAGTTTCCAGAAGCGAGAGCGATATTGACCCACATACCCTCAGTCGCCTCCCTATTGTCTGAGGAGACAGGCTGCTGGTGCTCTCTGTTGTCTCCTCTGGACCTCATTATCAGACATTATCAGACCTGGCAAACCAATACCAAGCAGCGGCCAGAGTCTGGCCTCTATAAGGAACCTTTAATGCTGGTGGGGGACTCCCCTAATACAAGGTGGCAGAGGAGTTTGTTGTTGGTTAAATATCCTGTCCTGCAGACCCGTTTGAGAGAGCTGGTGATTGTGACGTTATGTTCATGCAGACACTAACACGATCTCAGTTTTCAAGACATTAGATGATTTCTCTTCATGTCATCTGAACTCATACTAATTTAACTTCATTTTTATAGTATAATAAAGATTACAATTATACTGCTTTCAATAATACATCTATGCATCTAAATATTTGCACATCTATACAAGAGGTGTAAGAAATACTTGTGCACACTCCATAGCAGAAGAGATTAATGTCCTGCATTACCCAAATAATACAATTTTGTTTTAGAAAACCCCAATATTAAGGAACATGTCATTTATCTTCCAGGATGCAGATGACACAGTGTAATACCAAGTGCCTGTTACTGTGCCGTCTGCATCCTGGAAGATAGTCTAGATTTTATATTGCTTCATGCGTGAATCCTAATCAATATCACCACCTACTGGCGTACTGAAATAACAACAGCCCGAGCTTTTCTTCTGAGCTGCACGTAAGTAGAGACATTCCCAGCGTGACAGCTGTGAAGCACATTTGGTCCAAGACGCAGAAGAAACCCGGGTCCCTGTTACAGGTGCCAGCACACCCACGTGATCATATTGTTATTATTTGTGACATGAACAAGATAAAGATCATAAAATCATATATATTTCACATAAATCCACATACACACACACACTCTTGCCATCTAATCACAGCAGGATGAATCTCTAGATAAATGTAGTCTGGAGCCTGTGTGTCAGATATGGATGGAGGTGGTCCTGGCAATGTGTCAGCCTCCTCTATCATCCCAGCTGAGGCTCCGCCCCCTCCAAGCCAGTGATGAGGGGCTTTCTGCAGACCATCAGGAGTGTAAGAGCACACGCCCCCATCCACCACTGCACACGCCCCCACTGCACACGCCCCCATCCGCCACTGCACACGCCCCCACTGCACACGCCCCCACTGCACACGCCCCCATCCGCCACTGCACACGCCCCCATCCGCCACTGCACAAGCCCCCTTCTGCCACTGCACACGCCCCCATCCGCCACTGCACACGCCACCACTGCACACGCCCCCATCCCCCACTGCACACGCCCCCCCCATCCCCCACTGCACACGTCCCCATTGTTAAAAATATTACAATTATTGAATTGTAACTATGCATATGTCATTACCGAGTCAGTACTAACAATATACATAACCATAGATAATAGACATAACCATAGATAACAGATATTTATATGTATTACTCTATAAACATACATCTCTACTCTGAGAAAAACACAGACAGGCAGAAAGATTCTCTTATGAGAAACAGGAGAAATGAGGAGACACACACACACACACACAAAGACAGATATAGCATTCCATTGAGGAAGACATCCACCATGATATTATAATCACATTTACACTGAGACACAGAGAAACACCATCACCACATTATTATAATCATATTTAGATCCCACGAGCTCTTAAATGATATTAATCTTAAAATAAATACATGATATTCATCAGAAAATAATACATTTTCCACAAATATTATACACAGTCACAATTTTCTGTTCAGTCAAGAAATACTGCTGCTATTGCCGTGGTAAGCATGAGATGTACGGTGTATTTGATCAAATACAGAAAGATATCAACCACACAGGGACCGTAAAGTATGTATGAGTTTATACATTTAGTAACACAATTAACTTTGGGTCCATTTTTTCATATGCAGGGGGAAAACATTAAACTGACAACCCAGTTTAAGAAGTCCAGCTGAAGAAGTCCAGTTTTGAACCTCCCTCAGTTCAAATGAGAGGCAGGTGCTAGTGGATTGGGACCGTGGGTGATGAGGTGTGTCATGGACCTCAGAGCCTGAGGGGAATGTAGGTGAGACCTGTTGTGCTGCTGTGCTGTCATCCATGCTGCCTGATGCAGTTGCTCCAGACCCTGCTTCATCAGAGACCCTGCTTCATCAGAGACCCTGCTTCATCAGAGACCCTGCTTCATCAGACACCCTGCTTCATCAGAGACCCTGCTTCATCAGACACCCTGCTTCATCAGAGACCCTGCTTCATCAGAGACCCTGTTTCATCAGACACCCTGCATCAGAGACAGAGACCCTGCTTCATCAGAGACCCTGTTTCATCAGACACCCTGCTTCATCAGAGACCCTGTTTCATCAGACACCCTGCTTCATCAGAGACCCTGTTTCATCAGAGACCCTGCTTCATCAGAGACCCTGTTTCATCAGAGACCCTGTTTCATCAGACACCCTGCTTCATCAGAGACCCTGTTTCATCAGAGACCCTGTTTCATCAGAGACCCTGCTTCATCAGAGACCCTGCTTCATCAGAGACCCTGCTTCATCAGAGACCCTGTTTCATCAGAGACCCTGCTTCATCAGAGACCCTGTTTCATCAGAGACCCTGCTTCATCAGATACCCTGTTTCATCAGACACCCTGCTTCATCAGAGACCCTGCTTCATCAGAGACCCTGCTTCATCAGAGACCCTGCTTCATCAGAGACACCTGCTTCATCAGAGACCCTGTTTCATCAGACACCCTGCTTCATCAGAGACCCTGCTTCATCAGAGACCCTGTTTCATCAGACACCCTGCTTCATCAGAGACCCTGTTTCATCAGACACCCTGCTTCATCAGAGACCCTGTTTCATCAGACACCCTGCTTCATCAGAGACCCTGCTCATCAGAGACCCTGTTTCATCAGAGACCCTGCTTCATCAGAGACCCTGTTTCATCAGATACCCTGCTTCATCAGAGACCCTGCTTCATCAGAGACCCTGCTTCATCAGAGACCCTGCTTCATCAGACACCCTGCTTCATCAGAGACCCTGCTTCATCAGAGACACTGTTTCATCAGAAAGACCATGCTTCATCAGACACCCTGTTTCATCAGAGACCCTGTTTCATCAGAGACCCTGTTTCATCAGATCAGAGACCCTGCTTCATCAGAGACCCTGCTTCATCAGAGACACTGCTTCATCAGAAAGACCATGCTTCATCAGAGACCCTGCTTCATCAGAGACCCTGCTTCATCAGAGACACTGCTTCATCAGAAAGACCATGCTTCATCAGAAAGACCATGCTTCATCAGAGAGCCTGCTTCATCAGAGACCCTGTTTCATCAGAGACCCTGTTTCATCAGACACCCTGCTTCATCAGACACCCTGCTTCATCAGAGACACTGTTTCATCAGAGACCCTGTTTCATCAGAGACACTGCTTCATCAGAGACCCTGCTTCATCAGAGACACTGCTTCATCAGAAAGACCATGCTTCATCAGAAAGACCATGCTTCATCAGAGACACTGTTTCATCAGAAAGACCATGCTTCATCAGAAAGACCATGCTTCATCAGAGACCCTGTTTCATCAGAGACCCTGTTTCATCAGAGACACTGCTTCATCAGAGACACTGCTTCATCAGACACCCTGCTTCATCAGAGACCCTGCTTCATCAGAGACCCTGCTTCCTCAGAGACCATGCTTCATCAGAGACACTGCTTCATCAGAAAGACCATGCTTCATCAGAGACCCTGTTTCATCAGAGACCCTGTTTCATCAGAGACCCTGCTTCATCAGAGACACTGCTTCATCAGACACCCTGCTTCATCAGAGACCCTGCTTCATCAGAGACCCTGCTTCCTCAGAGACCATGCTTCATCAGAGACACTGCTTCATCAGAGACACTGCTTCATCAGACTCCCTGCTTCATCAGAGACCCTGCTTCATCAGAGACCCTGCTTCATCAGAGACCCTGTTTTATCAGAGACACTGCTTCATCAGACACCCTGCTTCATCAGAGACCCTGCTTCATCAGAGACCCTGCTTCATCAGACACACTGCTTCCTCAGAGATACTGTTTCATCAGAGACCCTGTTTCATCAGAGACCCTGCTTCATCAGAGACCCTGCTTCATCAGAGACACTGTTTCATCAGAGACCCTGCTTCATCAGACACCCTGCTTCATCAAAAAGACACTGTTTCATCAGAGACCCTGCTTCATCAGAGACACTGCTTCATCAGAGACACTGCTTCATCAGACACCATGCTTCATCAGACACCCTACTTCATCAGACACCCTACTTCATCCACAGACTCAGATGCTGTTGAAGTCTGAAACATGTACCTCAACCTAAACTAAGCTCTCCGACAGGACACCATATTACTGATCCTACCTTGCAGAGCACAGAGAAACTAGCATATCAATAGCGGGACAACTCACAGGCACTGAAGCAGATGACTCACTGAGGGAATAAATCACCTGGTAAATTTGCCCCTGTGCTCTGCCACACACAGCAGTAAAATCTTTACTTTTTTGTTTTTATCTGTGAGGAGGAGGTGACAGAACAATGCATACGAATGAGTCACCATAGCGGAACTGGGATGCTGTAGTTTGAAACCCCTGCAACATCAAGACTGAAACCATTTTTCATCTGTTGATTTTTGAAAGCATCTGAATTATTGAGAAGTAGAAGGAGATCAAATATATGAGCTACTTGTTAGTATTTTGGTGAATTTGAATAGATCAGAACTGCTCGACTGCTGCCCGTGATGCATGTTTTAAACCTTGAAATGAGGTCTTTGAGGTCCAGCTTTCATTTCTTAAATGAGCTTTTCAACATCATTTTAATGTCTTGGTACCAGATTTAAGTTCCGTGAATACACAGCACTTAAAGTGCAACAGGTGTTCTTGGTTTGGACAAAGACTGGGTCTGCAAGTAGATGGCAGGGGTTAAGTGAGAAGCAGGGGTTAAGTGAGAAGCAGGGGTTAAATGAGAAGCAGGGATTAAGTGAGAAGCAGGGGTTAAGTGAGAAGCAGGGGTTAAGTGAGAAGCAGGGGTTAAATGAGAAGCAGGGATTAAGTGAGAAGCAGGGGTTAAGTGAGAAGCAGGGGTTAAGTGAGAATTTTTTTTTTTTTGCAGCAACTGAGTTGCTACTGTTGTACTCCGTAGTCAAAATTTATGATCTATGTGATGGCTGAAGTTCCTTTAAAAGGTTTTTATTCTTTGCCCTGGAGTTTCTCTTCTCAGTCGTGCAGAATGGAGGCGGGGCTGATATCTTTGGCAGGCCACACCCCCAGATAGGCTGGGCCCTGCTTTTATGCACAGACATCTAACAGTAAAAGCACTCTCTCACCTCCCTCTGTACTTTATTTATTTCCCTCTGAAAATAAATGCCCTTTGGTTATATGCAAGTTATATGCAGGCAGCAGCCTGCTTCTTCCTGCTCCTTCCTGCTCCTTCCTGCTTTTTCCTGCTCCTTCCTGCTTCTTCCTGCTCCTTCCTGCTCCTTCCTGCTTTTTCCTGCTTCTTCCTGCTCCTTCCTGCTCCTTCCTGCTCCTTCCTGCTTCTTCCTGCTCCTTCCTGCTCCTTCCTGCTTCTTCCTGCTCCTTCCTGCTTCTTCCTGCTCCTTCCTGCTCCTTCCTGCTTCTTCCTGCTCCTTCCTGCATTTGTAGTAAAAGAATGAACTCTTGGTTATACAGTTACTGTAATCAATGTACAATAATGAACTTACAACATCATAAATAGTGAGTGATATACTAGACCAGACTCTTCCAGTATATTAACGTATGACACCCAGCAGATGTACTGTAGTTATCACTGATGCATTGCTATGTTGTTGCTCCAGTTCTGTATTGTTTGTGCTTGTTTATACATTCCTGTGCAGTTGAACGGTACGTTTCCTGACGTAGTTCTTTAATTAACCCTCACAGAAATGTCCTCGCTCAAATGTCACAACACTCAGCTTTCTCTGTGTGTGAAATGCACACACATGCAGATTTTGATACAAGTAGTGACGTGTATGACCCTGCCGGTCTACTGCTTTGCTATCTGCTGTTGTGTGATTACGAGGAGTGTTTTGTTCTGCTTTGCATGAGCATAGATGACTCATCAAATTTTAATTTCAACAAACAGATGAATAATAATAACAATGAAAAACATTCAGTGACAGTGTTATAGTTAAGCACTTAGTTTATAGTTTATAGTTAAACACTCAAATTGCACTGTATCAGAAAACTGCATCAAAAGTCTGAGCCAGTTACCTGTTTCTCAGCTTGGTCACAATATATGGGTAATAGATGAGTAGCAGATGAGTAGTGGCTGAGTAGTAGATGAGTAATAGAAGAGAAGTAAATGATTCATGGATGAGTAATGGGTGAGAAATAGATGAGTAGTAGATGAGAAATAGATGAGTGGTTTACATATGACACACAAACACATGCACATATGGTTTGTAATGTAAACTGTCATATAAACTGAAGATTTAAAACGTTACCAGTTTAATGATGTCATATGTTCAACAGATTTAGTTGAAAAGAAGCACAGAGACATTATTACCTGAACTGTACTACAGAGAGATGATGCTTCTATACTGGTCTACAGGGAGATGATGCTTCTATACTGGTCTACAGGGAGATGATGCTTCTATACTGGTCTACAGGGAGATGATGCTTCTATACTGGTCTACAGAGAGATGATGCTTCTATAGTGGTCTACAGGGAGATGATGCTTCTATACTGGTCTACAGAGAGAGGATGCTTCTATACTGGTCTACAGAGAGATGATGCTTCTACAGTGACAGGCAAGTTTCGACTCTATAACTCTAGTTATAGATTCTAGTTATACATTCAACTCTATAACTCTATGATTCTGTATAAATCTGCTGAAAGGTTCAAGATAACATTTTGCTGGGCTTTGACAAAGTCACTGGATAACTTGGTACTCACATCTTAGTGAGTGGCAACAACCAACCTTCTGCTTTTGTAACACAAAGGACTGTCAACCATGAATGATCATGAATTTAATAAGAATTATTTGTGTTTAATAATAGCAAGAACATGAATGTTTAAAATAGCATTCATGGATTTCCATGGCTGACCTGTGCAAGCAGGAGTATCATTTGATGTTGATTCATAAACTACACTTGATAAAACTTTGTATATATACAGTGCACGTTAGAAATCAAAGGAGGAAGGAGAGAGAGAGAAGGAGAGAGAGAGAAGGAGAGAGAGAGAGAAGGAGAGAGAGATGTCATATTAAAGCCTTTTTTGGTGAGATGCACTTGAAGAATACGAGGACTTTAAGCACTAGTGGCATTTGAAAGTAAACCAGCGCGGCCGCTCCACAGGAGTGATGCTTTTCCACTGGAGTCTCGCGGCTCAAACTCGCTGTCTGTGGAGATTTAGGTGAGTGTCTTTTTTCCAGAACTACACGGGTTGTCTACTGTGTCCTTGAATGGCTGATTGAAAGTTAAGAACAAAGCGTGGCCATCCATTCAGGCATGAGACAGCTCTGCTTTGGCCTCTGCCTGCTATAGGCTGCTAATTTCATGGTGATGGCGACAAAAATGAATGAATATAAAAAATATGAATGAGTATCAAAAATATGGATTGCAAAGCACTAAATAAGACATGTAGTTTCATACTTACAAGGCAACGGCTGCAGTGACAACACTCATGCTTACAAGATTACAGAATTGTTTGAACAATATTTCCATTATGGTTACTGAGGTCGTTCTTGCCTGAGTGTTTTGCAGAGGGATGAAACCTTTAATGGTGCCATGGCCAAATCCCTCTATTGTAGCAAATATAAAATGTGCAATTTTCTATTTTTCTGTTAAAAACATATTTTTATATATGCAGTGTGTGTGTGTATATATATATACACACATGTGTGTGTGTGTGTGTGAATATACCACTTTATACATGTTCATTGGCACTGTTCCTGGCACCGTTCAGGGTTGCCAGGTATTCTTCTCTTTAAGAAGTCTGCAGTTGTTGTTGTCGGTCACTCACCCATGCTGAGCTGTCGGGGCAGGAATACACTCCATTCCAGCCACTTCATTGATGGGCGGGGCTTCTCTGGTGGGCAGGGCTTCTCGTGTGGGCGGAGCTTCTCAGGTGGGCTGGGCTTCCCAGGTGAAGTCATTTCAGCTTTGGAAAGATGCTTCAGGATAGTATGAAAACTGTACTAGAAATATGGTTACTGGATGGGAAACATAACACAAAACAGGGTTGTTGTCTCCCTCATGCTGGTCTAGACAGTGTGTAATATGTAAGGTGTGTGTTATGCCCCTGTGCATTACATGTTACATTTTTACATCCAAGTCTACATAAATCACACATGGTGATAACTAGAAAATATTGCAGATGACAACTGTACTGTACACACAAGTTTTATGAAAAAAGTCATTAATATTCAGAATGAACTGGGAACGAAACTGTTCATGCACGAAACTGCACATTTAACATCTGTTAAATGTGTTTTTTACTATATGCTAATTCATGGTGGTAACTTGACTTGCCATTTTGTACCTAGTTATGACAGTGACCAAGGCAACCATAACTGCCCCTAAACTGTTGGGAAGTGACAGTGATCACAAGATGTGTGAAACTGCTTCATACTGTGTGTGGATAAGAGGCTGGTGGCAGCGTCAGGTGCATAAATAAATATGATTAATTGCTGTTAATCACTGTGATTTTTTCTCCTTCCATTTTGTCTAATTCTCACCAGTCAGGGCAGGGACAGGACTGGGTCAAGATGAGGACAGCTCTTACCACAGCTCTCATACTGTACCACAGGTCTTACACTGTACCACAGCCCTCATACTGTACCACAGCTCTCATACTGTACCACAGCTCTCATACTGTACCACAGCCCTCATACTGTACCACAGCTCTCATACTGTACCACAGCTCTCATACTGTACCACAGGTCTTACACTGTACCACAGCCCTCATACTGTACCACAGCTCTCATACTGTACCACAGCCCTCATACTGTACCACAGCTCTCATACTGTACCACAGGTCTTACACTGTACCACAGCCCTTACACTGTACCACAGCCCTCATACTGTACCACAGGTCTTACACTGTACCACAGCCCTTATACTGTACCACAGCTCTCATACTGTACCACAGCCCTCATACTGTACCACAGCTCTCATACTGTACCACAGGTCTTACACTGTACCACAGCCCTTATACTGTACCACAGCTCTTCTTGTACCTGTGTTTCCATCTGACTTGCTGGGTTTGTTACTTGACCCTGTAAATCCTGTCAAGTGATTCATGTGAGCATATTAAGACAAAATCCTTTTAAGAAAAGACACATCAAGTGTCAAAGAATTGATTCAAGCAATCACACATTTTTTAACATCACATTCAACAGACGCAAGTCCACTTAAATACCAACAAACACTTAACCAAACTGTTGTGCTTGTTTTTTTACTGATTTGTTCTCTCTCTGTCTCTCTCTGTCTCTCTCTGTCTCTCTCTCTCTCTCTCTCGGCTGGTATAATCCGTAGTTTAGGGAGGAGGAGGATGGGTCTTTATAAGGATCTCTGCTGTGGAGGTGCTGAATATAAATGTCCGTATGCCTCCTTCACGTTGCCGGGTGAGAAGCCTCCCACGGCTCCTGTTCTGGTGCACAGGGCGAGCAGGACGCAGTGCAGCTCCTGTGACTGTGCTGCTTCCACTGCAGTGCAACATGCGTGTAGGGGGGAAGATACGTGAGCAACGTGAGCAACGTGAGCAACGTGAGCAGCGTGAGCAGCGTGAGGAACGTGAGCAGCGTGAGCAACGTGAGCAGCGTGAGGAACGTGAGCAGCGTGAGCAATGTGAGCAGCGTGAGCAGCGTGAGCAGCGTGAGCAGCGTGAGCAACGTGAGCAGCGTGAGGAACGTGAGCAACGTGAGCAGCGTGAACAGCGTGAGCAGCGTGAGGAACGTGAGCAGCGTGAGCAGCGTGAGGAACGTGAGCAGCGTGAGCAGCGTGAGCAACGTGAGCAGCGTGAGCAGCGTGAGGAACGTGAGCAGCGTGAGACAGGAAGCAACAACGGCCACGTAAACACTGCAGCACTACCTGAGCCTTCAGTCCTCTCCAGTGCTCCGTCTCCAGTCCTCTGTCTCCAGTGCTCCGTCTCCGGTGCTCCGTCTCCGGTGCTCCGTCTCTGCTCCGTCTCTGGTGCTCCGTCTCTGGTGCTCTGTCTCCAGTGTGGCAACATTCCTTTGAATTTCCCTACAAACTGAAGTCATATAGTCCCTGTGAGATCCACTCATTCCAGGATATCTGTCTGACATTCACTTAATTATCTGCTTATCATCAAGTACTGTGTGTTTAAACAAAAGAAAGATGTTATTGAAATATCAAATATTCCATGTTTCATCCTGAAAATACAGAAATTATAATAATACTACCAAACATGTTCTCGTGAACATAATGAAACAGATCTGATAGTACCATGTCAGGCGGCTTTGAAGTCTCATATCAGCACTTAAGCTGCAAAAGCTTAATTTGAACCCTAAACCCTAGTGAAGCACACTGGACACACATTAATGATCACTACATTTGAACCCTAAGCCCTAGTGAAGCACACTGGATACACATTAATGATCACTACATTTTAACCCTAAGCCCTAGTGAAGCACACTGGATACACATTAATGATCACTACATTTGAACCCTAAGCCCTAGTGAAGCACACTGGACACTCACTAATGATCACTTTATTTGAACCCTAACCCCTAGTGAAGCACACTGGATACTCACTAATGATCACTACATTTGAACCCTAAGCCCTAGTGAAGCACACTGGACACTCACTAATGATCACTTCATTGTCACTTTCTGCTGTTGGATTTCAGTGTCATTTTTTCCACTGTATGATGAAATGCTTGTGTTGACCTCTCACAGTGCAACACTAAATAAATAACATTAGTCCAGACTTCAGGCATTAACATACATTAACAACACATAATATAAAATAAAATAAATAAAATAAACATTATATATGTGTGCAAATCAATTTACAAAGCTGAACACCAGGTGGCGGTAAATGATTTAATATTTATTGTAGTATAATACCATATACTGTATAATATGGTGTATATATACAGTATATATATGTATAATATACTAACTTGAATAACATTAACCAGTTATCATGTTTCTGAATAAAGTAAATTAATGAACAAGCATTTGTAATTTGTAAACAAAAATAAATAGAATGGTCCAAGACTGACTTAATACCAGTGGATTCACATGTCCAGTGGATCCACATGTCCAGTGGATTCACATGTCCAGTGGATTCGTACGTCTGACTCCTGTGATACGTTTCAGCTCCTTCATACAGGCTCTCTGAGTATGTTGAAAAGTATCTGCCTACTCAGTATCTGCCCGGGACACAATAAATACTTATGTTACTTATTTGTATTGTTTTTAGTATTGTAGAAAACACTGGATCCAATAGAAAGATTCATAGTGTGTGTGTCTGTGCAAAGACTCCTACGAAGGCGACATATTCCTGGAATCACAGTCAGCGATGGACATTGACAGTTGTATTTGTTCCATTCAGCACCCACCAAAGTAGCTGACAGTCAATATTAAGATTTTAAAGGCAATGATGTGATCTGTCCATTTTAAATGAAATGTTCGATTGGGACAGTGTGTGCAGGAACACTGCTCAGAGGTGACAGACCTACGTTATCAGGCAATATTCTGCATTATTCCACATACAGCCCTCTGTTCTGAGGGGGTTGATGTATGCAGAGCAGAGAGGGTGTGTGACACAGGTGTGTTCACAATCTCACCTTTGATTTTAGCATCACATTCGATGTTGGCATGGATACGCCTCTGAGTGGCAGCAGAGAGGATAGGAGAGGCAGCACAGTAGAGACCAGGGTGGCAGCAGAACACTCGGGACACCCCACTAGCCCCACCCACTGTCACCAGGGTGGCAGCAGAACGCTCGGGACACCCCACTAGCCCCACCCACTGTCAATAGGGTGGCAGCAGAACGCCCGGGACACCCCACTAGCCCCACCCACTGTCACCAGGGTGGCAGCAACTGCTCGGGGAACCCCACTAGCCCCCCCTCACTGTCACCAGGGTGGCAGCAGAACACCCGGGACACCACACAAGTCCCCCCTCACTGTCACCAGGATGGCAGCAGAACACCCGGGACACCCCACAAGCCCCCACTCACTATCAATAGGGTGGCAGCAGAACACCCGGGACACCCCAGTAGCCCCCCCCACTGTCACCAGGGTGGCAGCAGAACACCCGGGACACCCCACAAGCCCCCACTCACTATCAATAGGGTGGCAGCAGAACACCCGGGACACCCCAGTAGCCCCCCCCCACTGTCACCAGGGTGGCAGCAGAACACCCGGGACACCCCACAAGCCCCCACTCACTATCAATAGGGTGGCAGCAGAACACCCGGGACACCCCAGTAGCCCCCCCACTGTCACCAGGGTGGCAGCAGAACACCCGGGACACCCCACTAGCCCCCACTGTCATATCAATTCATTTGTTCTACACAGCTCATCTGCATGCTGTATGCACTCACTACATAGTCACTATGTAGTCATTATGTCCTCACTATGTACTCATTATGTCCTCACTATGTAGTCATTATGTCCTCACTATGTAGTCATTATGTCCTCACTATGTACTCATTATGTCCTCACTATGTTTTTGACTGCCACCTGTCTTGCCATTCTGTTTCCTTCAGTGTCCCTCACCTCACCTGAGTAGATGATGATAATACATTAGCATTCATTACATAGACACAAACTGTTTGAGGACTCTGTGGAGATCTGGATTGGCTGGGCATCCTGCGCAGAAGAGGTTATAGCCTCAGACATGTCAGCGTCTCTCATTAGTCTCTGTTAGGGAACAGACAGAGTAATCACACTGAATTCAGGTCTGGCTTGAGGATAATTGACCAATGGGATGGCAGTGTGGAGATGAGACGGTCACACATCAGTGTGTCACCACTGGAGTTCAGTGCCGATCTGACTTCTCTCACTCTCATTTAGACTGACCTGCTCTGTCGACCCAGACTGACACAAGTGTTTCAATCCTCAGATGAGGCAGCTCTAAAGTCTGCTCAACAAACCTACGCACAATGAATGAGCATGAATGTGAAGTATCAGTCTAATTCTGAAATAAAAGCACGGAGCACGTCCACCTGTTCACCTGGCACTGACTGCAACTTGCTTTTGATCTAATAAAGCTAATGAAATAACTAATTATGACTCCCTTGACGTACCTCTAACTGCTGATATATACTCTGTTTAATCCTAAAACTACTGCCGCTGGATTTCCACAGCCCCTCATTATTTTACTTTCTTTGTGAAGCAGAAATAGTACACAGAGATTAATTCTGCAATCTTTTCAAACACTTTCCACAGATTAGATTAGGAGAAACTTGCTTTCAGTTATACTGGTCAACAATGATTTTGCTTCCTGCAACAAATGCTACCTTGGGCGCTGACTCCTCCCTAGTGTGTGTGCGTATACATTTGTGCATGTCTGTGTATGTCTGTGTTTGTCTGTGTATGTCTGTGTTCATCAGTGTATGTCTGTGCATGTCTGTGTATGTCTGTGTATGTCTGTGCATGTCTGTGCATGTCTGTGCATGTCTGTGTATGTCTGTGCATGTCTGTGCATATCTGTGCATGTCTGTGCATGTCTGTGCATGTCTGTGCATGTCTGTGCATGTCTGTGTATGTCTGTGCATGTCTGTGTATGTCTGTGTATGTCTGTGTATGTCTGTGCATGTCTGTGTATGTCTGTGTATGTCTGTGCATGTCTGTGTATGTCTGTGTATGTCTGTGTATGTCTGTGCATGTCTGTGTATGTCTGTGTATGTCTGTGTTCATCAGTGTATGTCTGTGTATGTCTGTGTTCATCAGTGTATGTCTGTGTATGTCTGTGCATGTCTGTGCATGTCTGTGTATGTCTGTGTATGTCTGTGTATGTCTGTGTTCATTAGTGTATTAGTTTCTCCTGTCCCTCGTCTGGTTAGCGTTATATGTTGCACGTCTTTAGTTAGTCCATGTTTATTTACGTGTGTAGGTAGTCTCTGTGGTGTTTAGGTGTGTGTGTGTAGGTAGTCTCTGTGGTGTTTAGGTGTGTGTGTATGTAGGTAGTCTCTGTGGTGTTTAGGTGTGTGTGTATGTAGGTAGTCTCTGTGGTGTTTAGGTGTGTGTGTGTATGTAGGTAGTCTCTGTGGTGTTTAGGTGTGTGTATGTAGGTAGTCTCTGTGGTGTTTAGGTGTGTATGTAGGTAGTCTCTGTGGTGTTTAGGTGTGTGTGTGTGTGTAGGTCTCTGTGGTGTTTAGGTGTGTGTGTGTGTAGGTAGTCTCTGTGGTGTTTAGGTGTGTGTGTATGTAGGTAGTCTCTGTGGTGTTTAGGTGTGTGTGTATGTAGGTAGTCTCTGTGGTGTTTAGGTGTGTGTGTATGTAGGTGGTCTCTGTGGTGTTTAGGTGTGTGTGTAGGTAGGTAGTCTCTGTGGTGTTTAGGTGTGTGTGTGTGTTTAGTGTGTGTGTGTATGGTAGTCTCTGTGGTGTTTAGGTGTGTGTGTATGTAGGTAGTCTCTGTGGTGTTTAGGTGTGTGTGTATGTAGGTAGTCTCTGTGGTGTTTAGGTGTGTGTGTATGTAGGTAGTCTCTGTGGTGTTTAGGTAGTCTCTGGTGGTTTTTGTGTGTGTGTGTAGTAGTCTCTGTGGTGTTTAGGTGTGTGTGTAGTCTCTGTGGTGTTTAGGTGTGTGTGTGTATGTAGGTAGTCTCTGTGGTGTTTAGGTGTGTGTGTGTATGTAGGTAGTCTCTGTGTGGTGTTTAGGTGTGTGTGTAGTCTCTGTGGTGTTTAGGTGGTGTTTAGGTAGTCTCTGTGGTGTTTAGGTGTGTGTGTATGTGTAGTAGGTAGTCTCTGTGGTGTTTAGTCTCTGTGGTGTTTAGGTGTGTGTGTATGTATGTAGTAGTCTCTGTGGTGTTTAGGTGTGTGTGTATGTAGGTAGTCTCTGTGGTGTTTAGGTGTGTGTGTGTGTAGGGTAGTCTCTGTGGTGTTTAGGTGTGTGTGTATGTAGGTAGTCTCTGTGGTGTTTAGGTGTGTGTGTATGTAGGTAGTCTCTGTGGTGTTTAGGTGTGTGTGTATGTAGGTAGTCTCTGTGGTGTTTAGGTGTGTGTGTATGTAGGGTAGTCTCTGTGGTGTTTAGGTGTGTGTGTATGTAGGTAGTCTCTGTGGTGTTTAGGTGTGTGTGTATGTAGGTAGTCTCTGTGGTGTTTAGGTGTGTGTGTATGTAGGTAGTCTCTGTGGTGTTTAGGTGTGTGTGTATGTAGGTAGTCTCTGTGGTGTTTAGGTGTGTGTGTGTATGTAGGTAGTCTCTGTGGTGTTTAGGTAGTCTCTGTGGTGTTTAGGTGTGTGTGTGTATGTAGGTAGTCTCTGTGGTGTTTAGGTGTGTGTGTGTGTCTCTGTGGTGTTTAGGTGTGTGTTTATGGGTAGTCTCTGTGGTGTTTAGGTGTGTGTAGTCTCTGTGGTGTTTAGGTATGTCTGTGTGGTGTTTAGGTGTGTGTGTATGTAGGTAGTCTCTGTGGTGTTTAGTGGCTCTCTGTGGTGTTTAGGTGTGTGTGTATGTCTCTGTGGTGTGTAGGTAGTCTCTGTGGTGTTTAGGTGTGTGTATGTAGGTAGTCTCTGTGGTGTTTAGGTGTGTGTGTGTGTAGTAGTCTCTGTGGTGTTTAGGTGTGTGTGTATGTAGGTAGTCTCTGTGGTGTTTAGGGTGTGTGTATGTAGGTAGTCTCTGTGGTGTTTAGGTGTGTGTGTATGTAGGTAGTCTCTGTGGTGTTTAGGTGTGTGTGTATGTAGGTGTAGTCTCTGTGGTGTTTAGGTGGTTTGTGTGTGTTGTCTTATGTGTGTTGACTACACATGTCTTCAGAATTCCAGAATGTTTTTGTTCAAGCATACTGAACAGTATATTACAGTATATTATGGTACAGTATATTGATAATATATACATGAATATCTAATATAGTGTTTAAAGAAATGTTGTCATCAAGCCAGACCCCCAATCAGAGTACCTTCTTTTTGCTAGAATACTCATTCTGTAACTATTTAATTACATAAAGGGATCACTGTTCAACAGAACACTGGCTCTTCACACCTTCATTTCGAGGCTTCGGTTCTGTTCTCTAAATTAAATTCTTCAGTTGGAGAATCGTGTTTGATTTTTCCCGCATGTTATACGCCTGTGGTCAGTTTTACACTACTATCACTATCTCTCCTCGTCAAAACCCACACAAATGGATTTATACACACATATTAAACTTAAAAATTAATTAAAGATCCAAGATTCTTTGATGACCATGCTAATGTAGATATTGTTCTAGAATGACTGGGATCAGATGATTCACCTCCTTTGAGTTAAAGAATTAAATGTGGTCTTACAAGTGGATTTACAGGCAGCAATTATACTGGATGAAACAGAGGCTGAAATATATTGGATCTTCTACAGTGGGGTAGCAGCAGGGCTTAGGAAGAACGTCTCTGTCTCTGTTGCTGTTTTTTCCCTCACGATTTGATTTCCTGAGATTCATGGCTGGTAATGTCTCGAAAACAACACAGAAAAACACATGAAAACAACACACATAGAGAAAGGATGAAACATGAGAAATGTTGGATTTCCTACAGAGTGAAGAAGGCCAGTCACAATACAACATGCGTTATTAAGTAATAACCAGCAGCTGCAATCTTCTTCCTGTCTAAACAGAGATCTTTACACTGAATGCTGGTGGGTGATCGTTTCTAAACAGTGCTAGTCCTGGCACAGTCCATAACACTCTCTATACTCCACATATTACACAACAGTCCACATACCACACAACAGTCCCCATACTACACATATTACACAATACTACACAACAGTCCCCATACTACACAACAGTCCCCATACTACACATACTACACAACAGTCCCCATACTACACATACTACACAACAGTCCCCATACTACACAACAGTCCCCATACTACACATACTACACAACAGTCCCCATACTACACATACTACACAACAGTCCCCATACTACACATACTACACAACAGTCCCCATACTACACATACAGTCCCCATACTACACATCCCCATACCACACAACAGTCCCCATACTACACATACTACACAACAGTCCCCATACTACACATACCACACAACAGTCCCCATACTACACATACTACACAACAGTCCCCATACTACACATACTACAACAGTCCCCATACTACACAACAGTCCCCATACTACACATACTACACAACAGTCCCCATACCACACAACAGTCCCCATACTACACATACTACACAACAGTCCCCATACTACACACAGTACTACCACACAACAGTCCCCATACTACACATACTACACAACAGTCCCCATACTACACAGTCCCCATACTACACATACTACACAACAGTCCCCATACCACACATACTACACAACAGTCCCCATACTACACATACTACACAACAGTCCCCATACCACACAACAGTCCCCATACTACACATACTACACAATAGTCCCCATACTACACATACTACACAACAGTCCCCATACTACACATACTACACAATAGTCCCCATACTACACATACTACACAACAGTCCCCATACCACACAACAGTCCCCATACTACACATACTACACAACAGTCCCCATACCACACATACTACACAACAGTCCCCATACTACACAACAGTCCCCATACTACACATACTACACAACAGTCCCCATACTACACATACCACACAACAGTCCCCATACTACACATACTACACAACAGTCCCCATACCACACAACAGTCCCCATACTACACATACTACACAACAGTCCCCATACCACGCAACAGTCCCCATACTACACATACTACACAGCAGTCCCCATACCACACAACAGTCCCCATACTACACATACTACACAACAGTCCCCATACCACACAACAGTCCCCATACTACACATACTACACAACAGTCCCCATACCACACAACAGTCCCCATACTACACATACTACACAACAGTCCCCATACTACACATACTACACAACAGTCCCCATACCACACAACAGTCCCCATACTACACATACTACACAACAGTCCCCATACCACACAACAGTCTCCAAACTGGTGGAGGCACCAGTGTGGAGGCCCAGTGTGGAGGCACCAGTGTGGAGGCCCAGTGAGGAGGCACCAGTGTGGAGGCACCAGTGTGGAGGCACCAGTGAGGAGGCACCTGTGTGGAGGCCCAGTGTGGAGGCACCAGTGAGGAGGCACCAGAGTGGAGGCCCAGTGAGGAGGCACCAGTGAGGAGGCCCAGTGAACCTAAAAGCAGTTGTTGCAGTGGGTGAGAAAGCGGGAGTAATCCTCAGCCCAGACACCCCAGCAAACAGCACAGAGACACTGCAGCAAACAGCACAGAGACACTGCAGCAAACAGCACAGAGACACTGCAGCAAACAGCACAGAGACACTGCAGCAAAACAGCACAGAGACACCATAGCAAACAGCACAGAGATACCATAGCAAACAGCACAGAGACACTGCAGCAAAACAGCACAGAGACACTGCAGCAAACAGCACAGAGACACAGCAACAAACAGTACAGAGACACCCCAGCAAACAGCACAGAGACACTGCAGCAAAACAGCACAGAGACACAGCAGCAAACAGCACAGAGTCACTGCAGCAAACAGCACAGAGACACTGCAGCAAACAGCACCTCCCTACAGATGGTAGTTCTGTTTAGCTTAGCAGGTTGTTTAGTTTAGCAGCTTGTTTAAGCCATTTCCCCAGCATCAGACGCTGTGAGGTTTATATAGTCATCTTGTAGTGTATTAACGTAATTAGCAATTTAGATAAGTAACCATCTTTGTGAGGAGCTTGTGATAATATCCTTCCCTCTTCTGTGTCGTAGTCTCGTACTGTTCTGCTGGCTTGTTGCTGTGTGTGGCTTTTTAAACTCAGCACTGTCACACATAAAAACATGTTGTCTTCTTTACTGCTGATGCTACAGCACTTGAAAGCATTTATTTATTTATTTATTTGCTGTCAGAGTTTCATCATGTGTTTGAGATTTTTATGGTGTTTGGAGACCAGACATTCTGTCCCAACACATTTTGGGAACAATATGTAAATTAAATTTTAAGTAGAATTGAATATGCAACGAAGAATTAATCAATTAATCAAGTGATACAATTTTACATACAATGAAATATGTAATTACCAAAAACCCTGAATAGGGGTGAAGTGATGAAACTGCAGGGATTCTGTTGACTTTAAATCCTCATTTAGGTTTTAGGACACTGGAGCTCTCGATCTCCCACCGCCCACCGAGCCTCACACAGACAGCTGAGGTACAAGTGCTGGTGTTTTAGTCACCATGGCGACTGAGAGGACGAGACCGTACTGCCACGTTTCTGTTTCTGTTTTGGGGGAGGGTGACGTCCTCAGAAAGGGGGCGTCGTTATGGACACACTGTTTGTTCTCTGATTACATCACTTCCTGTTCATTCTGGATTCTCTTTCTGCTCAGTGGTTTCCCTCTCCTCCCGTCACACTGCTGGATGCCGCATATAGCTCCACACACATGTACCACACACACTCCACACACATGTACCACACACAGCTCCACACACATGTACTCCACACACAGGTACCACACACATGTACCACACACACACTCCACACACAGGTACCCCACACACAAGTACCACACACACAGGTACCACACACACAGCTCCACACACAGGTACCACACAGCTCCACACACACTCCACACACAGGTATCACACACAGGTACCACACACTCCACACACAGGTACCCCACACACAGCTCCACACACAGGTACCACACACTCCACACACAGGTACCCCACACACAGGTACCCCACACACAGCTCCACACACAGGTACCACACAGCTCCACACACACTCCACACACAGGTACCACACAGCTCCACACACAGCTTCCCACACACACTCCACACAGGTACCACACAGTCTCCCCACACAAGCTCCACACACAGCTCCATACACAAGCTCCCCACACAGGCCCCCCACACAGGCCCAGACAGACTCCCCACACACAGAATAGCTTCAGAAGCATAAATATATTATAGGTAGTGGGTTAGTAGTGACGAAGATATCAGAAGTAACAGAAGGTTAATAGTGACTCTTACTAAACTAGTGTGATCCTTCACACCTGTTTCCCCTTTAGTTTGTGTTAGTGAGGTTCAGTAGTCTGTGTTAGTCAGGTTCAGTAGTCTGTGTTAGTCAGGTTCAGAAGTCTGTGTTAGTCAGGTTCAGTAGTCTGTGTTGGTCAGTTTCAGTAGTCTGTGTTGGTCAGGTTCAGTAATCTGTGTTAGTCAGGTTCAGTAGTCTGTGTTGGTCAGGTTCAGAAGTCTGTGTTAGTCAGGTTCAGTAATCTGTGTTAGTCAGGTTCAGTAGTCTGTGTTGGTCAGGTTCAGAAGTCTGTGTTAGTCAGGTTCAGTAGTCTGTGTTGGTCAGGTTCAGTAGTCTGTGTTGGTCAGTTTCAGTAGTCTGTGTTGGTCAGGTTCAGTAGTCCATGTCAGCTTTGCCAACTGCTTTCACCATCCTACGTGTGGAACTGCAGTAGATGCATCAGTCAGCACGCTCCCTCTCTACAGCCATCAACTGGTTTCTTTGACTTGTGTAGAGAAGTTACAGTGTGTCAGGTGAAATTAGGTTCAGTAGGTGTCAGTATTCTCTACCCTCACATATGGCACGCATCTATAGATATGCTCCTTTTGTAACTTTTGAAGGCTTCTCCTGAGAGTTTTGCACAGCGCTGGAACCTGTTTGGAGTGTTAGGAGCAGTGACACTCGCCCTGAGCGTTGAGCTTGTATTGCATATGTTTCCTCTCGGGACGAAGCAGGTGTCTTTTATGGGTGTTGGCATATTATGACAGCTAGGAGCATCACAGTTGTGTGGGCTTGGAGGATTGAACGTGTGTCACAGTTAAATTGGATGTGCAGATGAAGATATTCCTTTAGTTACACTTCCACACTGAGGGATACACACTTCTGATTGACTTCTGAAGAGGAGCTCCATAGTTATGGCAATGAAAAGAGTGAAAATGTTCACCGTCTACATCAGGTGTAACTCCTGGGGATGTGGTCTCATTTTTTTTAACTTTCACATCTTGACCTACTTCTAATGTGTTATTGAGTGTAATGGCCACATTTGCACCTACACAGGTCTCTGTTCACACTTGATATTTAGCAAAACCTATAAGGCTCCTTCAGGGTTTATGAAGAACAGGATGTCTGCCAGTCTTCCATCGGGGGGAGTCCATTCAGTCCCTTTGCAAAGTGGACCATTATCACATTAGACTGGGGTGCCAATGGGGTGTCTGTCCTGAGGATCCTTTCCAGTAAGAAAGTTAGTCAACAGCCACTGAAACATTCTGGATTTGTCTTCACGATTGGCAGGTGTGATGTGTCCAAGGTGCATTAACCTTGTGGTGAGGAGAAGAGTTCTGAGGAGCTGCTAGTTCAGTGTAAGAACTCTTAATACAGCAAATGAACTTGGAAGCATGACAGAGATGAGACAGGAGCACTACCCTTCACCCGCTGTCCAGACTATCAGTCTTAAGATTCACACTTTGATTCCAGCAAAATTTAAGTTCCCAAGTTCACTGATAAAAAGTCTGCTTTCTTTTGCACTGTTGCAAAGGTGAAAGATGCAATTTAAGAAGGCAACACAATATTTTGTTGCAGTGTGTGTGATGCAAATACAACACAGAACAACAAAAAAACCTTCACTGCACACAAACAAGCCATACAAATATCTCCACAGATCTTTCATGTAGACAGCAAACGGAAAGCGCAGGACAAGGGCCAGTTTGAGCTGCTACAAAATCAGCCCACATGGTATATGTCCATTATACTGCAAAAAAGATATTAGACTTAGAAATGAAGTTCGATTTGAATGCATTGAACCTAATTCCTCACATAGAAAAAAAAAAACAACTAAGATTTTGAATAAAAGAACTTATGCATTATGCATGCAAATAAAGCAGCCCCAACTGACCTGTCAGCCCATGAAACCTCTTAGCATACTTCATTAATATACATTCTTAGAAATGGCTCTGTTATAGCAGACAAATCAGAGCGGTTGCAACCTGGAGCACTTTGCTAACGTCCTGTTTGCCCATGAACCTGTTAGAGGGTTTTAACAGTGCTCCGATGGCACGTTCCCCTTGTTCACATCACCTTTTATGTCTTCGCATGGTAGCTGATGTACCTTTAGAACTCCTCTATCTGGGACCTGGAAGACAGTATGAATTTCCCAGCACGTTCTCTCAGCCAGGCTGTCTCAAGGACAACGACAAACCAAGCGGCGCGTTAGCACCCACAATCACGTAATGAAATGAAGGAAGGCCGATTTCTACACACCAGTCTCCTGCTGGAATTGGGGCTACTGGTGGGCCTGGTGTCTCCACAACATCTTGAGGAAGAGTTTCACCTCCTCTGCCATAAGTGCTGCAGTGTCTCTGCAGATCATCAGTAACCTTGTGCTGGTTCCTCGTCCTCCTCGTCCTCCTCATCCTCCTCGTCCTCCTCGTCCTCTTCGTCCTCCTCGTCCTCTTCGTCCTCCTCGTCCTCCTCGTCCTCCTCGTCTTCCTCGTCCTCCTGTTTGTTCCTGCCAACTTCACCTGCCATCTTTGTATTTTTTATGCGAGCATTCTCGCCTGACCAATTTCCTCAACGCCACAGAAGATATGGAGGTAATGGGACACACAGGCACTAAGAGACGCTGCAGGAGGTATGGAGGTAATGGGACACAGGCACTGAGAGACGCTGATGCAGGCATTATAAGAACATACATCTGCAAATGAATAAACTTAGTGAGTGTGAATTTGTTTCGGTAGGTGATGTACAGAGTGCTGATGGTACACCCTAGCAGAACAGGGGCGCAGGACTGAGCTCACGTTTGACACCTGGACACCTGTCTGCTGCCTGGACAAGACAAGAGGAGTATCCTGTGCTTCAAGGGGATCACTATAATAACCCAATAATAATGCCCAATACTGCAGTACTTATGATCTTGGGAAGGTCCATGTTTACAGTAAGGCCACAGGACATCAGGACATTCTGTATATCTGATCACCAAGGCCACAGGACATCAGGACGTTCTGTATATGTGATCACCAAGGCCACAGGACATCAGGACGTTCTGTATGTGATCACCAAGGCCACAGGACATCAGGACGTTCTGTATATGTGGTCACCAAGTCCACAGGACATCAGGACGTTCTGTATATGTGGTCACCAAGGCCACAGGACATCAGGACGTTCTGTATATGTGATCACCAAGTCCACAGGACATCAGGACGTTCTGTATATCTGATCACCAAGGCCACAGGACATCAGGACTTTCTGTATATGTGATCACCAAGGCCACAGGACATCAGGACGTTCTGTATGTGATCACCAAGGCCACAGGACATCAGGACGTTCTGTATGTGATCACCAAGGCCACAAGACATCAAGACGTTCTGTATATCTGATCACCAAGGCCACAGGACATCAAGACGTTCTGTATATCTGATCACCAAGGCCACAGGACATCAGGACATTCTGTATATGTGGTCACCAAGGCCACAGAACATCAGGACGTTCTGTATATGTGATCACCAAGGCCACAGGACATCAGGACGTTCTGTATATGTGATCACCAAGGCCACAGGACATCAGGACATTCTGTATATGTGGTCACCAAGGCCACAGGACATCAGGACGTTCTGTATATGTGATCACCAAGGCCACAGGACATCAGGACGTTCTGTATATGTGGTCACCAAGGCCACAGGACATCAGGACGTTCTGTATATGTGATCACCAAGGCCACAGGACATCAGGACGTTCTGTATGTGATCACCAAGGCCACAGGACATCAAGACGTTCTGTATATCTGATCACCAAGGCCACAGGACATCAAGACGTTCTGTATATGTGATCACCAAGTCCACAGGACATCAGGACGTTCTGTATATGTGATCACCAAGGCCACAGGACATCAGGACGTTCTGTATATGTGATCACCAAGGCCACAGGACATCAGGACGTTCTGTATATGTGATCACCAAGGCCACAGGACATCAGGACGTTCTGTATATGTGGTCACCAAGGCCACAGGACATCAGGACGTTCTGTATGTGATCACCAAGGCCACAGGACATCAAGACGTTCTGTATATCTGATCACCAAGGCCACAGGACATCAAGACGTTCTGTATATCTGATCACCAAGGCCACAGGACATCAGGACGTTCTGTATATGTGATCACCAAGGCCACAGGACATCAGGACGTTCTGTATATGTGGTCACCAAGGCCACAGGACATCAGGATGTTCTGTATATGTGGTCACCAAGTCCACAGGACATCAGGACGTTCTGTATATGTGGTCACCAAGGCCACAGGACATCAGGATGTTCTGTATATGTGGTCACCAAGGCCACAGGACATCGCTTATCAAAAGATTTTTAATATAACATTTAATATATTAGCAAGGACAAATATAATGGTCATGAACACCTAAAACCTTTAGTAATCACCTGTAGTAATCAATACAGACTATATTTCAAACTACGATTCTATAATATTATACCATTTTCTTTATAGTAAGTGTTGTACATGACTTGTAAGTGTAAGTGTACTAAATGAAAAGCGGTGAAGTGTTTTTCCTGAAGACGTGCAGAGGTTGATCATCTGACTCCCAGACCTCATGTAAGAGCACTAGAAAGACAGACACCATTTAGTCTGGACTCATGAAACACTGTGAACCTCTCCTGAAATACCACAGCGCTAGACTACAGGAGTCACCACCATTACAGAAACAGTGTCAGACTTCAAAGAAAGAAGAAGGTGGAGCTAGTAGGGCTACAGAAAGGTGAGTGTAATGAACGGTGACTGGGCCAATCTGGCTCAGAGGAAGTGCAGGCAGAGTGGTAGAGCCTACAGAGTCACAGCCTACAGAGTCACAGCCTACAGAGCCACAGTCTACAGAGTCACAGCCTACAGAGTCACAGTCTACACGAGTCACAGCCTACAGAGTCACAGCCTACAGAGTCACAGCCTACAGAGTCACAGCCTACAGGAGTCACAGTCTACAGAGTCACAGCCTACAGAGTCACAGTCTACAGAGTCACAGCCTACATGAGTCACAGCCTACAGGAGTCACAGCCTACAGGAGTCACAGTCTACAGAGTCACAGCCTACAGAGTCACAGTCTACAGAGTCACAGCCTACATGAGTCACAGCCTACATGAGTCACAGCCTACATGAGTCACAGCCTACAGAGCCACAGTCTACAGAGTCACAGCCTACAGAGTCACAGTCTACACGAGTCACAGCCTACAGGAGTCACAGCCTACAGAGTCACAGCCTACAGAGTCACAGCCTACAGAGTCACAGCCTACAGGAGTCACAGTCTACAGAGTCACAGCCTACAGAGTCACAGTCTACAGAGTAACAGCCTACAGGAGTCACAGCCTACAGAGTCACAGCCTACATGAGTCACAGCCTACATGAGTCACAGTCTACAGAGTCACAGTCTACAGAGTCACAGCCTACAGAGTCACAGCCTACAGAGTCACAGCCTACATGAGTCACAGCCTACAGAGTCACAGTCTACAGAGTCACAGCCTACAGAGTCACAGTCTACACGAGTCACAGTCTACAGAGTCACAGCCTACAGAGTCACAGTCTACAGAGTCACAGCCTACAGAGTCACAGCCTACACGAGTCACAGTCTACACGAGTCACAGCCTACAGGAGTCACAGTCTACAGAGTCACAGCCTACAGGAGTCACAGTCTACAGAAGTCACAGCCTACATGAGTCACAGTCTACAGAGTCACAGCCTACAGAGTCACAGTCTACAGAGTCACAGCCTACAGGAGTCACAGTCTACAGGAGTCACAGCCTACAGAGCCACAGCCTACAGAGCCACAGCCTACAGAGTCACAGCCTACAGGAGTCACAGCCTACAGAGCCACAGCCTACAGAGTCACAGCCTACACAAGTCACAGCCTACACAAGTCACAGCCTACATGAGTCACAGTCTACACGAGTCACAGCCTACACTGTGTTACATCATATACTGACTCAGTGGTGTTGGAACCTTTGTGATGTGTAGAGTCTATTTCTCCGATAAATACTAAACTAATCTAAGATTTGCTCGCTCTGCTAAAAGGAACAAATTACTCAGACAAGGTCTGCAGAGTAGAGAATTGTGTACATGGCTTCATTGGGCTCCAACTGCTGAAATGATTTTGTTTACCACTGAACACAATCAGCAAAGGCAGGAGTGTGTTTCACTAGAGGAAGGAAGGAACGCCACAACTCAGGAACGCCACAACTCAGCTCCGACGAACAAGAATCTGAAAACGCCAAGCTGCTGTACTCCTAGGGTGCATCTGTTTACAAGGTCTCGTGAAGACATGAAGATCTTGTGAAGACACGAAGATCTCTTGAAGACATGAAGGTCTCGTGAAGACATGAAAGTCTCGTGAAGACATGAAGGTCTCATGAAGACATTAAGGTCTCGTGAAGACATGAAGGTCTCATGAAGAGATGAATGTCTTGTGAAGACATTACGGTCTCATGAAGAGATGAAGATCTCATGAAGTCCCTTTTCTGTTATTCCTGGTCCACCTTCTCACCTTTAACCCTCTCACACATGGATCATTTTTCCTCATTTTGCTGTGGTATTTGCACAGGGTATTTTGGCAAATGATGTGATTACAAAACATCTTCCCTGCTGCTCAACGTGGATCTGTGTGGCGAGGAAAAGGTGGGTGAGATGCTGAGCGTCTCGGCTGCCTGAAACGCTACGGGCTACAGGCTAGTACCCTGCTAAGGTTCATATACAGCACAGTGCCAAAGGCCTAGACCACTAGACCACTAGACCACGCCCACAAACACTGGTTACATAAGATATTGATCTGGGCAGTATGTGCTTAATTAAAAGTAAACAAGAATACATTAAAATGCAAATAAAAAATCCAATAAGAAAAAAATATCCCAAAAATGCAACCTCACACACTCACATACACATACACACACACACACACACACACCCTTACAGGATGGCTTGCAAAGGGGTCTATAAGAAGTAAGAGGAAGAGATGAGACTGGCTGCCACAGCACTGCAGAGAACGTAAGGAGCTTCTGCTGCTGGATATAACCTACACGTCATCCTCCACCCGCACGTCACCCCTCCACCCGCACGTCACCCTCCACCCCCACGTCACCCCTCCACCCGCACGTCACCCTCCACCCACACGTCGCCCCTCCACCCACACGTCACCCTCCACCCACACGTCACCCTCCACCCACACGTCAGCCTCCACCTGCACGTCACCCTATATCATATGTGAAGATCATATGATTTGAAAAGGGGTTCCAGAAGAGTTCAGGGAACAGACACCATGATTTACATCCATTTGTCATACATTCCCAATTTATATTTTTCCCATATAACTTGTAGTGTTACCATGTCAACCCCAGTAGGTGATTTCTTGTTGGGAGAGCACAGCCTGTTGAGTTTGTTTATGTTCCACTGTCTGTGGCCTGGTCTGTCTGTCATGGTCAGTCATGATCTGGAGTTTGTGGCCTTGTGACCGGAGGGTTGTGGGTTTGATTCCCAGGCCTGAGGCCATGACTGAGGTGCCCTTGAGCAAGGCACCTAACCCCACCTGCTCCCTGTGTGCTGGGCTAGGGCTGCCCACCGCTCTGGGCACGTGTGCACCACAGCCCCCTAGTGATCACTAGTGTGTGTGTGTGTGTGTGAGTGTAGAGTACATCACACAGATAAGGGGTTGAGGATGGAACAGAGAGAAAGAGAGAAATTGAATAAGAAGATGATTTTTGGGAACAATGTTAGGGTTAAACTATGCAAAACGTTTCCTAGGAATGGTCAATGTTAGTAAGTAAGACTGCAGAAAGGAATCTAGAGTCTACAGGAACGTGAAACTTATAACTGTAAACAGTAAACATTTATAAGCAGTAACACAGTTATACAGTAACAGTTTTAATGTTAACCTTGGGTTTACATTCAGCACCCAACCACAGTTCTGCAGTAGTAAGACTGTGATGGGGGTTTACACGATGTTCATCTAATGCTGGTAGTATTGTTGATACAAGGTCTTGATGGAAGTTTACATAATCACTCATTTATTGGACAGACTGATTGATTCCTGGGGAATTGAATTGTCTCCTTTTAAAAACATAAAACACATTATTCCCTAACACAAGAACAAAATCCTAATTCATCACAATAAACCACTAATCAAGCATTTTCTGACTGTTTAAAATGCAGTTGGGTCAAGGCTATTAAAACCTGGTTCATGACAGATAATTAAAGCATTTGTGGGAGATTACATTTCCATACCAATCTATTGCTACGGTGTTATGGAGAAATGTGCTGTTACCCAGGAATTTAATTATAAACAGAACTCTCATGTGATATAAGCTATAAATCCATCCCTTCCACTTAATAAGTGAATAATGATTTTGGAATTATTCCGGTGCTAAACCTTCATTTGCTTTAGAAACACAGTGGTTGAAATGTTTAATAAAGACGGGTAATTAAAGATAAAGCAGTAAAAACATTTAATTTCTAGGTGTTGATGTTGCTTTATTCACAAAGGAACAAGAAATATGTTTTATTTATGCAGTGGCTAATTAATTTACTCTGTTACCAGACGTGAGCTTCTGAGAGAGAGGGAGAGCAGTGAGGAGCACAGGAGACGTTTACGGTGACATAGAAGACGTTTACGGTGACATAGAAGACGTTTACGGTGACATGGGATCTGGGAAGCTGATGGTCAAGGTCGGAGAACAATGGTGTTCGAACATCCACTCAGTTATAGCAGCAATGCATTCTGCACAGAAAAATAACGTTTACGGTTATTCTACAGAGGATTTTTGTTTAGAATGTTCTGATCATCTTTCTGAGATGATGTTAGAGCAGAAGTGCAGACGATCGGCAGGAATGAGGTCAGATTTACTCTCCTCCCATTCTGGACTCCTCCCCCAACTGCTGTATCAACAAGGCTTCAAGCAGGTGACTCCTCCCACCCCTCCCACTGATGTAGTGGACTCCTCCCACTCATCATGATGACATAGTGGAAAACCCATCCATGGTTTACAAGTCATGATCTGCAGCTATGCCAGGTGAATATTGAACGCAGTGGTCTGCTATGTATTAACCTTACTGCCCTCTTTCCCATGTCTACCCCCTGCTGTTATCTGGATGCTCTCAATGTGGATTTATACTGTAACTGTGCTGGGAGATTTGGGCAAACATGCACTGTGTTGAGCCTCAACAGCCCCCACCAGTGCCTCCAAACACACAGTACTGCCCTTGAAACTGAGCACCATACAGAGCTACTGAATATGAACCAGATAAAGTCATCACTACATTTCTGCTTTTATTAGGTTTTACCGTGTTATTGATTTCTCGCATTTCTAGTCCAGGGTTTATCTTCTGTGATATTACTATTTGCTCACTTTGTTTACTTTCATTATCATGTCATTTGCATACAGTGCAGAACACAAGACAAACAGTAGGACATGTATCTACAGAAACAATTCTGTCTCCTTTAAAATCTATCAATAGTTAAGAATGGACTAATTTGAAAAGGGTCTTTATTAAAAGATAAAAACAGCAACAGAGAGAGAGAGAGAGGATAAGGGAGGGGGAGTGAGAGAAAGAGGGGTGACAGAGAGAAGGAGAATGTGGAAGAGACAACATGAGATTAAAACATTTCTGCTGCCATCTTCCTTCACCCAGGCACTGCAGTTTAGGGAGACATTGGGGTCTGTGTTTAGGGAGACATTGGGGTCTGTGTTTAGGGAGACATTGGGGTCTGTGTTTAGGGAGACATTGGGGTCTGTGTTTAGGGAGACATTGGGGTCTGTGTTTAGGGACACATTGGGGTCTGTGTTTAGGGAGACATTGGGGTCTGGGTTTAGGGAGACATTGGGGTCTGTGTTTAGGGAGACATTGGGGTCTGGGTTTAGGGAGACATTGGGGTCTGGGTTTAGGGAGACATTGGGGTCTGTGTTTAGGGAGACATTGGGGTCTGAGTTTAGGGACACATTGGGGTCTGGGTTTAGGGAGGCCACATTATGACTCACCCATCTACCATCTTCCTGTTCCTGGAAACAATCCATGAATCACATCAGGCATCAACCAGCCTGAACTGTTGACACTTCATAAGATGAGGAGGAGGTGGGGTTGCTGTGGTTACTTCAGGAGTGGGGTTACTCTTCAGGAATGTGGTTACTCTTCAGGAGTGGGGTTACTCTTCAGGAGTGGGGTTACTCTTCAGGAATGTGGTTACTCTTCAGGAGTGGGGTTACTCTTCAGGAGTGGGGTTACTCTTCAGGAGTGGGGTTACTCTTCAGGAGTGGGGTTACTCGTTCAATGGGGTTTTGTCAGCAGGTTAAAGCACCATCTTTGTTGTAGGGCGCGCAAGCTTGCTTGAAAGAGCTTCTGTGAATATGTTGCCATGGTAACGCTGATCAGACATTAACTGAAATTCTAGCATTGCTTGGATTAACGTAACAGGTTTGCACTTCAGCTGTCACTGTAGTTTGAAGCTTCATCTAGTGTCTAAGACCAGAGAGATGACAACAGCTCTCAGAGGTCTACGCCTTGTGGAAGGGAAAACTAGAGAGGGCAAAGTTTGGTGAGAAAAAGCCAGAACTTGTGAATTATATTGGTCTGCAGGTTCTGGTCCGCAGGTTCTGGTCCGCAGGTTCTGGTCTGCTTTACATGCATTGCGGGCCCCCTTACTGATTGGACCCAGAATTGCTGCTTCTGGCTGCTTTTCTGTGTTGATGCTGCTTCTCCTCTGGATGTTGTTTCAGACGTGGAGGTTACTGCTGATCCCAGAGCTGCTCCCCATGCAGGTTCTGGTCCGCAGGCTTTGCTGTGTGAATATATCACCCACATTCATTTGGCCAGCTAGCCGCACACAGCAGGACAGTAATGTCGTTGTCATCTGACTCATAGCAGGAGGAACAATGTACCAAAGCCACTTCATTAGTTCCAGTGTGAGTTCAGACTCATTTTGTCTCTCCTCTCACACGACGTCCAGAAGCCTCCCAGCGCTTCCTCGGCAGAATGTGCAGCTGCATCGTTAATGCTTGTGACTATCGCTGCTATGATTGACAAATATAAAGGGAATGTTTCACTTGTAGGGGTTTATTCCTACGACAACACATAATTACTATGCCTCAATAATTAATCAGTCACATTAATTAAACCAATGTCAATTCAGTCTTAATTTATCAATCTCATAATTTAAAATTTTAAATTATCACAGTCCTTAATTTTTAACTAAAGAAAGCAACATTAATTATTTGATCTCTGGATTTAATAAACACAACCTCTCTAAAACAAAGAAGAACATCAACAATCAGTATATTTAAAACAAGCTAAGTGGCTATTAGCAACCGTGTGTGTGTGTGTGTGTGTGTTTGTGTAATTTGTTATCTTGGTTCTATGAAGAACAAAGAAAATATTATGGTGCCAATACTGAACATCAGAGCAATGTGGTTGTATGCTAATGAGCTGATCTGGTTTGATGTTGGGTTTAGATGAGAGGTCTCACGGGGATCTTGTCAAGTGCTGAATGAACGCCAGAGAGCGAAAACATCAGAGATTGAAGTTCAGGTGATCAAAGGTATTTACTCCTGACTTCCATGTGCTATTGATGTGTCCTTCTAATGACGCAGGCTTGTTGTGTGTGTTGCTGGTGGTGCTGCCACCTGCTGGTCAACATAGTAACTATATATTATTCAATCAGAAACATTGACCTAACAAAAACAAACAAATTAGAAACCATCGTTTGTGTTGTTAGACAGAATATCTTAGAAGTGGTTCAACTATCACTTCTGTCCCATCATAATATATTTTATATGTATATAAGTATTTATATAATTTATTTGGCATGTATTTATATAGCACTCAAGGCTCAAAGGGCTAGCAGTCAATAAGTGCCTCATAGCTGACGGAGCCTCATAGCTGACGGAGCCTCATAGCTGACACTGAGCTGAAATTTGTCATGTCACTTCTCCTGGTGTCACAGTTCCTGTGGTGCTTGCAATACTGTTTGTTTTGTTTACTCTCTGGTTCCCATGGTGAAGTCCACCATGTGGTCTTGACCTGGTTGTGCTCTTCTCCCTCGTCTCATGTCATGTGGATCCCCAGGATGGTTTCAGCTGTGCCTTGTTTCTGAAAGGTGAGGTAGAATAACGCTGCCCAATTTTCAAGGGGAACTTTCAAGAACTTTTCCAAGATGGTTCCACAGCACCAGGGTTTGGTATGATTAGATATCTGCTCCATGCAGCTCTGAACAGACACAGTCCCACTGACACAGCAGCTCTGAACAGACACAGTCCCACTGACACAGCAGCTCTGAACAGACACAGTCCCACTGACACAGCAGCTCTGAACAGACACAGTCCCACTGACACAGCAGCTCTGAACAGACACAGTCCCACTGACACAGCAGCTCTGAACAGACACAGTCCCACTGACACAGCAGCTCTGACTGGTCACTGCAACTGTGCTTGTACAAGCGCCCATTCCCAGGGGTTTGAGCCACACCCTGTGAGCCACGCCCTGTGAGCCATGACAATTGAGCCACGCCCTGTGAGCCACGCCCTGTGAGCCACGCCCTGTGAGCCACGCCCTGTGAGCCATGACAATTGAGCCACGCCCTGTGAGCCACGCCCTGTGAGCCACGCCCTGTGAGCCACGCCCTGTGAGTCATGACAATTGAGCCACGCCCTGTGAGCCACGCCCTGTGAGCCATGACAATTGAGTCACGCCCTTTGAGCCACGCCCTGTGAGCCACGCCCTTTGAGCCACGCCCTGTGAGCCACATCCTGCTTGTAGGATGTCTGATGCCAGAAGTTTCAATTGGATTTGTGTTCTGAGCGTGAACAGACTTGAACAGGAAGAAGACCTTTAAAGCCTGCCAGAGAACTTCCTCTTGGCTGTAGAGAGCCAATCAGTATGTATACAGTGTCAGGGATACTACACAGCCTCTCCATAAGTATCTGTAATTCATTCTCATGAGACTACCAAGTAAAAGCTTTAAAAGACCCTCCAGCTACTGAGGTATGATTTACATTTCATCTGAAAAACAGGGCTGATTTCTGACAGTGTCCTGAGCTGTTCTTAAGACAGATGAGTTAGTTGTGCACCGGAAACACACTGAGTGAAGATTTGCTGACTTAGCATGAACTTCTCGGAAGCGGCTTCAGAACAAACTTTCTTAGTGTAATAGACACAGTGTCTCAGAGAGAAATGGAGCTCCCCGAGGAGGTAAAGGACCCTTATTCTAAACTCTATGAGCAAAGTCAGACGGTAGTAAAGTGACTGCAAACTGTCTAGCAGAGAACACAGAAAACATGCCAACTTGGCTCAGCATCACAGGAACAGAAGACGGTGAGCAGATGGTCAGAACATGACTGATGTCCCCAAACCAGAGTGGTAGGGAGGACCGCGGCAACCGTGGTGATGGAGACAATGAGCAAACACACAACACACTTCTCTCTGTTTTCTGTGTGAAGCTCTCACCCGCACAAATAAGGTGTCCACCAAACACTAGTCCACCACCGCCAAAACCACCACTATTGTGCAATGCAGTGTGCTGTGTGTTACCAGGAGCAGACGGAGGGGATTATCTGGACCGGACCGGAAACAAACGAGCCATAGGCAGCCTGGTACTGTGGATCTGTGGCACTGTGGATCTGTGGCACTGTGGATCTGTGGATCTGTGACACTGTGGATCTGTGGCACTGTGGATCTGTGGCACTGTGGATCTGTGGATCTGTGGCACTGTGGATCTGTGGCACTGTGGATCTGTGGATAACCAGTTCACGTCTGCGTTTGCAAAATACTTTCTTCCCCATTGGCCTTGCATCATAACTTTCATGACTGCATGTTAGTATCATTATTAAATAATAATCAGCTGTACTACCAGCTGTGACTATATAATAGGAAACAGTGTGAAATAATAAACAATATGAAACAATAATTACATACACACACTTTATAACCATTAAATTTAAATAAAAAGACGTAGATAAGTATCAAACATGGCAGACATTCTCCAAGTAGGGGAGGGAGAACTCCCTAAAAGGCAATAAACCAACATTCTGCCTCATAGTTGCATTAACATGCATTATGAGTAAAGTATGGAGATCTAAGAATGAGGGAGTCACCCAGAACAAGTCACCCAGAACAAGCCTCTATAACGTCTCTCGCCCAGAACAAGCCACTATAACGTCTCTCTCGCCCAGAACAAGACACTATAACGTCTCTCGCCCAGAACAAGACACTATAACGTCTCTCGCCCAGACCAAGACACTATAACGTCTCTCGCCCAGAACAAGCCACTATAACGTCTCTCGCCCAGAACAAGACACTATAACGTCTCTCGCCCAGAACAAGACACTATAACGTCTCTCGCCCAGAACAAGACACTATAACGTCTCTCGCCCAGAACAAGACACTATAACGTCTCTCGCCCAGAACAAGCCACTATAACGTCTCTCGCCCAGAACAAGCCACTATACAAGCCACTATAACGTCTCGCCCAGAACAAGCCCAGAACAAGACACTATAACGTCTCGCCCAGAACAAGCCACTATAACGTCTCTCGCCCAGAACAAGCCACTATAACGTCTCGCCCAGAACAAGACACTATAACGCCCAGAACAAGCCACTATAACGTCTCTATAACGCCCAGAACAAGACACTATAACGCCTCTCGCCCAGAACAAGCCTATAACGTCTCTCGCCCAGAACAAGAACAAGAACAAGACACTATAACGCCGCCTAGAACAAGCCTCTATAACGTCTCTCGCCCAGAACAAGAACAAGATAACAAGACACTATAACGTCTCTCGCCCAGAACAAGACACTATAACGTCTCTCGCCCAGAACAAGACACTATAACGTCTCTCGCCCAGAACAAGACACTATAACGTCTCTCGCCCAGAACAAGACACTATAACGTCTCTCGCCCAGAACAAGACACTATAACGCTCTCGCCCAGAACAAGCCTACTATAACGTCTCGCCCAGAACAAGACACTATAACGTCTCTCGCCCAGAACAAGACTACGTCTCTCGCCCAGAACAAGCCACTATAACGTCTCTCGCCCAGAACAAGACACTATAACGTCTCTCGCCCAGAACAAGACACTATAACGTCTCTCGCCCAGAACAAGCCACTATAACGTCTCTCGCCCAGAACAAGACACTATAACGTCTCTCGCCCAGAACAAGCCACTATAACGTCTCTCGCCCAGAACAAGACACTATAACGTCTCTCGCCCAGAACAAGCCACTATAACGTCTCGACACTATAACGCCTCTCCAGAACAAGACACTATAACGTCTCCGCCAGAACAAGACACTATAACGAACAAGCCACTATAATGTCTCCTCGCCCACAAGCCTCTATAACGTCTCTCGAGAACAAGACACTATAACGTCTCTCTCGCCCAGAACAAGAACAAGACACTATAACGCCTAGAACAAGACACTATAACGTCTCTCGCCCAGAACAAGCCTCTAGAACGTCTCTGACTATAACGTCTCTCTCCAGAACAAGACACTAGAACAAGACACTATAACGTCTCTCGCCCAGAACAAGCCTCTATAACGTCTCTCACCCAGAACAAGACACTATAACGTCTCTCGCCCAGAACAAGACACTATAACGTCTCTCGCCCAGAACAAGACACTATAACGTCTCTCACCCAGAACAAGACACTATAACGTCTCTCGCCCAGAACAAGACACTATAACGACACTATAACGTCTCTCGCCCAGAACAAGACACTATAACGTCTCTCGCCCAGAACAAGCCTCTATAACGTCTCTCGCCCAGAACAAGACACTATAACGTCTCTCGCCCAGAACAAGCCTCTATAACGTCTCTCGCCCAGAACAAGACACTATAACGTCTCTCGCCCAGAACAAGACACTATAACGTCTCTCGCCCAGAACAAGCCTCTATAACGTCAAATACTTCCTGGACTAATATATACATGAACTAGAGTTTTAGGGGCGATTTATGGTACCTGTGGATTGATGAGGAGGCAGATCTGAACAAGCACCAGTTTATTTCTGGCTTGTGCATGAACACGACAGCGCCACCTATAGGTTTGGCATAGCACCACATTAAACATTAAATAAAAAGATTAGCAAAAATATTAGTATTGTTTTTAAATTACCAAATAAATAAATAAATAAATAAATAAATACATAATAAGGGGTGTGTGTTTTTGTTGCAGCTCTCACTAGAGGTCACCATCTACATATGCAAATGACCAAACATGGCACTAAACACCAGTCACACCTACAATAAGACAGTGTGAAGAGGCATGACATCACAGCCCATTGTAACTACTGAGTGTTTCTCATTTTGGATTACCAGACCTTTACCTTATATTCCTGCAGTATGTATTCACCTGAAAACACCAATATCCTCTTCCCATTACTACAAATACTGAGTCAACAAATGACTTCTTAAAAGCAAAGTGCCTGTGAACTACTACAAGGTGAAGGCTTCTTACTGCAAAGAACTTTATATGCTTACATCTTTATATATCTAGGCTTACATATTTATATATCTATACTTATAACTTTATGTGATGGGCGAGAGAGTGCAAATAAAAAGGAAGCGATCACAGTCTCAGGGAAAAAGGAGGATATAATGAATAACCTGCACAAGCACAAAACCCCTGAACTAATCCAAATGAAGGAAACAATAACCAGCAGTCAACTGGTAGAAAGACACAACATGTACATCTATACTTACATCTGCAGGTTCACACATTTGGAGTTAACTTGGCCTTGTGACATTTGGACTGTAGATCAGCCTGGATGTATAAAATGCACTGCAGCAAAAAAGAATGTTATTTTTGTTTATTATTTTTTAAAAGTGTGAAAAGTTTAATCAGATGGTCAATTATTATTCAACCCCTCAAACCACCAGAATTCTGTTTGGTTCCCTCAAGTATTAAGAAGTAATTGAGACATAAAGAACAATGAGCTTCACCTGCTTCCATTAATTATCTGTTTTTTCCCGCCTTTTCTGACTATAAAAGCCCCTCCCCAAACTTGTGAGCAGCACTCATACATGGTCAACATGGGAAAGACTAAAGATCATTCCAAGGCCATCAGAGACAAAATCGTGGAGGATCACAAGGCTGGCAAGGGGGACAAAGCTCTTTAAACCGGAGTTGGGCCTACCTGTCTCCACTGTTGGGAGCATCACCCGGAAGTGGAGGATTATGGGACTGTTAACCTCCCACGGCCTGGACAGCCTTTCACAGCTTCCTTCCGTGCTGAGGCCAGACTTGTCCGAACGGTCAAGGTTGACCCAAGGACAACAAGGAGGAGGGTTCTGGGAAGATCTCATGGCTGTGGGGACACTGGCTTCAATCAGGACCATAAGTAACACACTCCACTGCAATGGTCTCTGTTCCTGGTGAGCCCGTAAGGTTCCTCTACTTTCAAAGCGTCATGTCAAGGCTTGTCTACAGTTTGCTCATGATCACTTGGAGGACTCTGAGGCAGACTGGTTCAAGGTTCTCTGGTCTGATGAGACCAAGATCTTTGGTGCCAACCACACCCAGGGTATCTGGCGACAGGATGGCACTGCCTACGACCCCAGGAACACCATCCCTACAGCATCATGCTGTGGGGTTGCGTCTCAGCCAAGGTGCCTGGCCATCTGGTCCGCATCCACGGGAAGATGGATAGCACAGCCTACCTGGAGATTTTGGCCAAGACCCTCCGCTCCTCCATCAAGGATCTTAAGATGGGTCTTCATTGCATCTTCCAACAGGACAACGACCCCAAGCACACGGGCGAGAAAGACAAGGCCTGGTCTAAAGAGGGAAAAGATCAGGGTGTTGCAGTGGCCTAGTCAGGCTCCACAGATCCCCAAAGAACCTCGACACCTTGGAGAAGATCTGCATGGAGCAGTGGGCCAAGATTACTCCACAGACCTGTGCTGGCCTGATCAGGCCTTATAAAAAACAATTAATAGCTGTAGATGCAAACAAAGGTTTTCGCATCTGTTAATAAATGCTGCTCTTGTTCAAAGTTTGAAGGCTCAAACTTATTTGCAACTTGTTAAATTTGCAAAATCTGCAGGGGGTTGAATACTACTTGGAGGCACCGTATATACTTACATCTTTATATATCTAGGCTTACATCTCATGGTAAACAGGGCTAAGCTGCAATAGGATTAGAACCTGAGCAATCAAACCACAGACAACCATGTTTAGTATAAAAGTTTTGCTGTTTGAGTGAGCAAGAATCCTGGTGTTTACTGCTAATGGATTCATATGAGGAAAACCAGCAGGTCTTACTTTAATTATGACTCTGCTAAAGAATTAGGCAGCATTACACTACAGTCTCTGTTCAGCGAGTGGGAAGTGTTTATATATTTATACTGTGATTCATTTATAAGACCAGGATACATACAGTGCACCCTTAACCCAAGAGGGAGGTGGTACAGATACATGGAACGTTCAAACATTTTGATTCTCAGTTGAGCAGTGATGGTGTGGAGTCATACTTATCAACCCAGCCACATTCAGCAAAACTGAAGACCGTGTTAACAACGTGACCGATTGGATGACTGGAGGTGTCGTCTAAATTCAGCACAGCTGCTCCACGATGCTGATCCTGTAGGTAGTAGAGGGGCGGAGGCACTGATGGGGCAGTGTGGAGGTGCTGATGGGTCTCCTCCTGATGGTGGTGTGGAGGTTCTGATGGGTCTCCACCTGATGGTGGTGTGGAGGTGCTGATGGGTCTCCTCCTGATGGTGGTGTGGAGGCGCTGATGGGTCTCCTCCTGATGGTGGTGTGGAGGCGCTGATGGGTCTCCTCCTGATGGGACAGTGTGGAGGTGCTGATGGGTCTCCACCTGATGGTGGTGTGGAGGTGCTGATGGGTCTCCTCCTGATGGTGGTGTGGAGGCGCTGATGGGTCTCCTCCTGATGGTGGTGTGGAGGTGCTGATGGGTCTCCTCCTGATGGGGCAGTGTGGAGGTGCTGATGGGTCTCCTCCTGATGGTGGTGTGGAGGTGCTGATGTGTCTCCTCCTGGTGGTGGTGCGGAGATGCTGATGGGTCTCCTCCTGGTGGTGGTGTGGAGGTGCTGATGGGTCTCCTCCTGATGGTAGTGCGGAGGTGTTGATGGGTCTCCTCCTGATGGTGGTGCGGAGGTGTTGATGGGTCTCCTCCAAGACCCGCTCGCTCCTGTGCAGCCCAGTGAGGGTGATGTGCAGTGTGCAGCCCAGTGAGGGTGATGTGCAGTGTGCAGCCCAGTGAGGGTGATGATGTGCAGTGTGCAGCCCAGTGAGGGTGATGATGTGCAGTGTGCAGCCCAGTGAGGGTGATGTGCAGTGTGCAGCCCAGTGAGGGTGATGATGTGCAGTGTGCAGCCCAGTGAGGGTGATGATGTGCAGTGTGCAGCCCAGTGAGGGTGATGATGATGTGCAGTGTGCAGCCCAGTGAGGGTGTGATGTGCAGTGTGCAGCCCAGTGAGGGTGATGATGTGCAGTGTGCAGCCCAGTGAGGTGATGATGTGCAGTGTGCAGCCCAGTGAGGGTGATGATGTGCAGTGTGCAGCCCAGTGAGGGTGATGATGCAGTGTGCAGCCCAGTGAGGGTGGGTGATGCAGTGTGCAGCCCAGTGAGTGTGTGCAGCCCAGTGAGGGTGATGATGTGCAGTGTGCAGCCCAGTGAGGGTGATGATGTGCAGTGTGCAGCCCAGTGAGGGTGATGATGTGCAGTGTGCAGCCCAGTGAGGGTGATGTGCAGTGTGCAGCCCAGTGAGGGTGATGTGCAGTGTGCAGCCCAGTGAGGGTGATGATGTGCAGTGTGCAGCCCAGTGAGGGTGATGATGTGCAGTGTGCAGCCCAGTGAGGGTGATGTGCAGTGTGCAGCCCAGTGAGGGTGATGTGCAGTGTGCAGCCCAGTGAGGGTGATGTGCAGTGTGCAGCCCAGTGAGGGGTGATGTGCAGTGTGCAGCCCACTGATGATGTGCAGTGTGCAGCCCAGTGAGGGTGATGTGCAGTGTGCAGCCCAGTGAGGGTGATGATGTGCAGTGTGCAGCCCAGTGAGGGTGGTGATGTGCAGTGTGCAGCCCAGTGAGGGTGATGATGTGCAGTGTGCAGCCCAGTGAGGGTGATGATGTGCAGTGTGCAGCCCAGTGAGGGTGATGTGCAGTGTGCAGCCCAGTGAGGGTGATGATGTGCAGTGTGCAGCCCAGTGAGGGTGATGATGTGCAGTGTGCAGCCCAGTGAGGGTGATGATGTGCAGTGTGCAGCCCAGTGAGGGTGATGATGTGCAGTGTGCAGCCCAGTGAGGGTGATGTGCAGTGTGCAGCCCAGTGAGGGTGATGATGTGCAGTGTGCAGCCCAGTGAGGGTGATGTGCAGTGTGCAGCCCAGTGAGGGTGGTGATGTGCAGTGTGCAGTACTGGAGCTGTGGGTGGAAATAACAGGGAGAACAGGCAGAAAATAAGGGACAGGTGCAGAAGATGAGTGAGAACGAGGGAGGGGCGTAGAGTGTGTGTGTGTGTGGGTGTCGGTCTACCGTGACAATTATCAATGTTATCATCAATTATCAATTATTGTTAGAATGTTATGATTAAAATCAATATTATAATTATTGTTATGTTATGAATTGTATGTCTCAAAGGCTTTTTATTATTATTTTTGGTATTTGAGTTGCGGTAAAATATTCTCTGGTATCGAACATTCTTGGATGAAACGCACAAGTGTTGAATCCTTTACAGAGAAGCGATGGACTCATTCTGATATCCACGGGGTTTATTTATTTTCCTCTTGTTTGAAAAAAAAAACAGGTTAAATAATCTGCCATGAAATTTCATGATTTCATGTGAGAGTAGAAAGTACTTTTTTAAAATTTCTTTACATTTATGACACTTTTACTGCAAAGGGAAAAACCTTTGAGCTTGGTGTTTAGAAAAAGACCACAAGGAATTGTCTTTATTTTTTAGATCCAAATTTACAAATCCATTCGAACAGTCTGTGTATATATATATTTTGTTTCTTTTAATAACTTTTTAAACTGAACTTCAAAAAAAATTAAGAATATTCAAAATACACTTTGTCTCCACTGCAGTCTCTCAATATTTACAAATATGCAGTTTCTGAAAGTCCAAGTCTCTGTCCTAACAAGTGTTACAAAACCAAACAAACAAACGAACAAACAAGAAAAATCGTTTCCCTTCTTCTTTTAAAAATTGTCTTTCACTGTGCCAGACCATTCAGTGTCATTCAGTGGCTAAGGAAGCCTCTTTAGGACATACGTGATTGGTCGGTCAAACATACGTGATTGGTCAGATGAACAGATATGATTGGTCAGCTCAGATAGAGGTCCCATGGGTGGAGTCAATGGCTTCTGGGAGTGGTGCCCCCGGCACAGACTGGTAAGCAATGGGCAAGGGCATCTTTACAGGACTCTGACGGAAAAGGCCTCCGTTGGGTGCCCGGTGTTTGCAGCGCATGGTTGGGGGCAGGGTGGAGCTGCTGAGAGGGAGGGGGAGGTGCCGCCCAGCCATGCGTCCAACCCCGGGGCCCTCCTTGAGGAAGGGGGTGAGGGAGAGGCCCCCTGGGGTGAAGTCCCTCATGGCCTCCTGGGCCCCCTGGTGCTGGTGCTTCCTCCCCATGCTGCCCACGTCCAGGGCGGAGATCTCCACCGCCTGACCAGGCAGCTGCTGGTGGACCAGCTCCTCGTCCATCAGCCCGCTCAGTCGCTGGTGGACTTGCTCCAGGTTCACCTCTTTGTCCTGGGAAGAGTGATAGACAGAGGCAGAGATACGGGACAGAAAGATGGAGAGATGAAGAGAGAAAAGGCTGAAGGAACTGAGGCCAAGGGGATGTGTAGTGTTATCAGGACGGGGGTATGAGGCCAGGCAAACTATGGAGGGAACGGAAAGATGGACTATGGAAAGGAACATCTGCTCAGAGGGAGAAAGGAGAGACCTGCTGTGAGAGACGTCAGTAACGTCTTACCGAGATCGTGTCATTTCTTCTTTCTATCAGATCTCTATTAGCTTCTAACTACAGCGTTTCCTTTTCTCAGATATATGGGAACCTGGAACAGCACATTTGCAAAAAGCCTAAATGGAAACTGAGAAACTTCACAAGTCCCAGTTAAAAAGCCAAACTGGTGGACGTGCATGTAAAGCCACACGCCCAAATGAACACACCTAGGGCTGTGTCCTAACCTGCTCTCAAAGGACAAAGGACATTTAAAGGGAAAACTATTACTAATGAATGCACCAGACAGGGATGAATTAAAGGTTAAAGCAAATGAACTTCTTAAAGTGTGTGTTAAAATGCAAATCTGATGGTGTTCAGATGGAGAAACGCACACACCACTAATGCAGATCACTACTAAATGAAACTTGGATTTGGTTTCATCCTGGCACATCACAGAGTTTCAGATTTAAAGTTTTGAATTTACAGCAGGTTAAAACACTCCTGAAAAACACTCTGATTTGAGGATCACCTGATCTTTTTCTTTAAAGATAAAATGTTTTCTTCTGACATGCGAGTTGCCTGCATAAATTCTGATTTAATGAACAATGATTCTTTTCCTGTGGTGAGTGGGACCAGATATAATGCTATTATAAAAGCACTCATCCCCTCTTTAAACACTGATCCCCAGGGCTGGTGTGTCTGACTGCAGGGACCACTGATTCTGACCCAGGACCAGTGTTTCTGACCCAGGACCACTGATTCTGATCATGGTGACCCTAACTGTGTGGTAACACTGTAATACGACACTTACACATGCATTTGTAAGATAGACACACCTAATAAAATGCTGAGAAACACAAGGTAGGTGTTTCTGTACTGTACATGACTATTTGATATGTGAGAGAGCTAATTTGTTAACAAACTGTCAACAAGCAAACAAACAAACACGTCAGACAATGAGACAGACAGGGATATTTGTCCGCATGGAAACAGAAAGCAAAATTCCTTCTGTCAGTCCATGAAATCTTGAGCACCTGAGCACCAGAGCACCTGAGCACCAGAGCACCTGAGCACCTGAGCACCAGAGCACCAGAGCACCTGAGCACCTGAGCACCAGAGCACCTGAGCACCTGAGCACCTGAGCACCAGAGCACCTGAGCACCAGAGCACCTGAGCACCTGAGCACCAGAGCACCTGAGCACCAGAGCACCTGAGCACCAGAGCACCTGAGCACCTGAGCACCAGAGCACCAGAGCACCTGAGCACCAGAGCACCTGAGCACCTGAGCACCTGAGCACCTGAGCACCTGAGCACCAGAGCACCTGAGCACCAGAGCACCTGAGCACCAGAGCACCTGAGCACCAGAGCACCTGAGCACCTGAGCACCAGAGCACCTGCTCCACGCTGTACTGAAGGGGCTATTAAAACAGACATGAGCCTCAGGGGACTGAAGTCTTTCTGGCTACCTGTTCTTCTCTGTCATATCCCTGTGTCACTGGTTACTGAGAACTACTGTAAATAAGAACTCACAAAAGTTCACACATTTCAGCCATTATACGGTTCATGCCAGCTTTGGTTCTGCATGAAATACCTGCAGTCGTACACTGAAGTGCCTCTAGATCCAGTTCTCCACAACCTCCTCCTCCTTTACACCCACTCAACATTTTATAGACTACACCCAACCCTTTACAGAATGCACTCAATGTTTTACAGACTGTGCTTAAAGGAAGGCTGTGAGACCTTAGATCAAGAAAATGACCTCAGATCTTCAGCTGACTGAAATGGAGTCGATGGGATGGATGACAACTACACGAATGCATGATGATTCTGCACCACAAATGATGATTCAGATTGTGAGTCATTCCAAACAAACAAAATCATGGAATAATGCACTGATAGTCTTCATATAGTGATGTTACGTTGTAATACAGTAATCCTGTCAACAAGAGGCTGGGGCTTCAGCTATAGTGCTACGTTCAATCAGCTTTTGATTTACTGCATAACGGTCAGGGTGGAAATGAGAGAACGTGCAGGTGTGCACCACGGACACGAGGGACGTAGCGGAGTCTTCCTCACTGCACACACTTTAGTTCAGGGATCCAGCTTTTTGCTTTGAGCCTCTGTGTGGACAGGTCAGCCGCGCGGGCGGCGCTCACATGCTACAACAACAGGGTGAGTGAAGGGGTGAGCACTGTAGCGCCAACACCAGCTAACACAGCATGTTAGTGATCACAAACCTGAATGTGCTGCACCATGTGATACCACCAAATTGATGTTCAATGGCTAAACCGAGATAGAACATCTTAGAAAATGAAACAGGAAATGCAGGTGAGTTTCTGCGCGTCTGTTTTCTTGAGCAACACTCAAACATTGGGGAGTGAGGAAGTTTAGGTTATGAGTCACACCTATAGCTGCGTGTACTGGAGCTCGACTAAATCAGGGCTGGCGTCACTGGCGTCTGGATCCGTAAAGTAGAGTGTGGCAGCGGCAGCACAGTGCCGGGCCGGCCGGGCCGGCTGGGGCGTCACCTCTTTGGGCTGCGGGCGCCGGCAGCGCGGGCTGCTCCACCAGGTCTCCAGACCAGCCACCAGACAGGCCAGCAGCAGGCCGGCGGCCAGGATGCAGAACACGCCGGCGAAGCTGTGCAGTCTCAGGGCGCGGCCCCCGGGCACAGGCTCCGCCCGCCCGTCCAGCTCACACCGCCCTTTCTGAGGCCACCACTTCTGCTTCAGGACGTCCAGGTCGCCCCTTGCCTGGAGCTCCAGGATCCTGCGGAGACACGTTCAGACGTGGGAGTCAAAACGCGTCTGGATGAAATGTTACAATTTAACAGAGAAACAAGTGACTTTTTTAAAAATGTGAAATCTGAGGTTAAAGCTGAGTCAGTGTAGAGGGTTCATTCCTATATGGCAGACAAATGGAATTCAATGATCAATGAATTCAAATAAAAGAAGAAAGTAAGATTAAGCAAGATTAAGATTACAGTCTCTAATTTAAGAGGTACACTCTGTAATTGCTTCAAGCAGGGCAGTAGCAATAACAATAGCCATAAATTAATGTGATACTTATTATGTGACAAAATTGTCTTCTGTATTCTGTCTTTTCTTTTAGACTGCTTTGCTAGTAGACATATGCTCAGTTCATTCATAAGCATGTCCTGTCATGTCCTGGCATGGCTTACTACCAGTTCTCTTGGACATATTATCAGTTTGCAAATTATCCAACTGATTTGACTCCGTGTACTGCATCATTAGTCAGCATTAGTCATAACACATTAAAGCTCAGAGCAGAAGCATTAAAGACTGTTCTAGAAATGTGTGATATGTGGCGGGATCTGTGGGGCTCGGCTAAGGGCTACAAAAGCAGAACCAGGGAGTTCTGGGAGAGAAACTCAATGTCTCAATGTCTCTAATCATAACTTCAACAGAGTTCTGGAGAGACAATGTATCTAATCATAACTTCAATAGAGTTCTGGAGAGAGACAATGTCTCTAATCATAATTTCAACAGAGTTCTGGAGACAGACAATGTATCTAATCATAACTTTAACAGAGTTCTGGAGAGAGACAATGTATCTAATCATAACTTCAACAGAGTTCTGGAGACAGACAATGTATCTAATCATAACTTCAACAGAGTTCTGGAGAGAGACACACAGTGTCTCTTAATTAATTCCATGGTACTCAGCGGTAAATAGCTTGAACACACAGACGTGTGATGTCGTCGTTATCCTGTCCAAGGCTTCTCTGAGAAACTTCAACAGATATACCTGGCAGCCATTTTCCAACACACTGTGTGTTATAGAGGTGGAGATTAACAGATCCATAACATGGAGCTTCTACACCACTGTGTGTTGCTGGCACTATGTCTATTAAGCTGAGAAACCTTTTTAATTATTTAAACGTGCCTATGTGGAACAATAAACCTAATTAACACAGTGGGGTGGCAGGGGGCAGTAAATTTAGCATCACAGCATGGTGGAAACTCAAGTGAGTGCACGCTTTAGGACACAAACAATAAGCAGGAAAGTTCATTTAAGTTCCAAACGTATCGCTTGCATGTGAGGTGTTGCTCCAGTCCCCACAGTAAAGACAGAGAGATGACAGTAACACAGCCATTCAATCAGTCAATCTCTCAGTCAATATCTCATCAGCGCAGAGACCTGTTATTTAGACAGAGACCTGTTATGTGCCCTTCATAAAGACAGAGACCTGTTATGTGTCCTTTATAAAGACAGAGACCTGTTATGTGTCCTTTATAAAGACAGAGACCTGTTATGTGCAGGTCAGCTAGAGAGGTGTGGTCAGATAGAGGGGTGTGATCAGCTAGTGGGGTGTGGTCAGATAGAGGGGTGTGGTCAGCTAGTGGGGTGTGGTCAGATAGAGGGGTGTGGTCAGCTAGTGGGGTGTGTTCAGATAGAGGGGTGTGGTCAGCTAGTGGGGTGTGGTCAGGTAGCAGAACAGACCACATGACTGACGTACATGCTTTATCATCTTTGCTTTTGGAGTGTGTGGGCAGACAGGGGTTTCCTGTCTAATGCAGGAAATACAACATGAGAGAAGGGTACATGGGTTCCACAGGGCTGCATATCTACCAACATCAGTAGCAATGATATAAAAAAGTGGACACAACAGGGCCCCCCACTCAGGGCATAACACTGGGGCAGGTAATGGGCAAAGGGGGCTTCCAGTCAGGCTGTTGACAACCCTCAGGGACTCAGCACTGGACTTTCAGAGCTGAATGGCTGCATATCCACAGTGAAGAAGAGGACATGTTTCAGTGTAAGCCTCCAGCGTCTTATCTGCCAGAATTAGCTTATCTGCCTGCCAGAATTAGTCAGGCTGCTGTGCTTAAAGCTCAGTCAAATTCAACTTTGACCCCATTTGCTGCTGACCTTTCAAAATGCAATGATGGGGATAAAGTGGACAATATGGCAGAGGGGAGCTGAGAATGGCCTCCATGTGCAGGCCAGACCAGTCAAACAGATCAAATAGATCAAACAAGCATGAAAGAAACACTGAAGGGGTAAGAGGAGAGAGAGAGAGAGAGAGAGAGAGAGAGAGAGAGAGAGAGAGAGAGAGAGAGAGAGAGAGAGAGAGAGAGAGGGGGGAGAGAGAGAGAGAGAGAGGAGGGGGGAGAGAGAGAGAGAGAGAGAGAGAGAGAGAGAGAGAGATGACTGGGGGACAGTGAGGAGGGACAGAGGGAGAGAGACTGGGGGACAGTGAGGAGAGAGAGACTGGGGGACAGCACTCACTTCTGGGAGAAGAGGTCTGTGTAGGGGCTGGCGTGCTGCAGGGCCAGACCGTAGCCCTTGGTGCTCAGGCTGCCCCCTCTCACTGTCAGCATGCAGTCCCCGTCTGTCAGAGCAGCGTACTCCACCACCGCCATGTCCCAGAGGAACGCATACGACTCCTGCTTGGCCTTATAGAAACAACACACACACACACACACACACACACACACCAACAGCAATACACAGGAATAATGGAACAATTGTTGGAAATAAAAGCCAAAGCACATGAATAAATTAGTGTAAAGCACAATGCACCTTACAATAGAAATCAATAGAAATCATGGTGCAATAGAAATGACAGTGATTAATCTGCCCATTCAGTCCTGTGAACACATTTTTATTCAGACTGGTCAGTGTCATGATGGCAAATCATATTTCTGCATAATGGAGTGACATGACTGATTTAAGAGCTTAGTATCTGTCTCCAAGTGTGTTGTGGTGCTGCACAGGATGGTGAGACTGTGTTGGAACTGTGGCAGGGTCTTGTTGACATGGGTCTCGTTTACATGGGTCTTGTTTACATGGGTCTCGTTTAAATGGGCCTCGTTTACATGGGCCTTAAGAAGGGGAAAGCAACCCCTTGACTTAAATGTGCAACATCTCCATTTTTTATATAGTAGCACAAGTAAGCCTGCACTAGCCTACGCTAGCCTGCACTAGCCTACGCTAGCCTGCACTAACATGCACTAGCCTACGCTAGCCTGCACTAACATGCACTAGCCTATGCTAGCCTGCACTAACATGCACTAGCCTGTGCTAGCCTGCACTAACATGCACTAGCGTGTGCTAGCCTGAACTAGCCTGCACTAACATGCGCTAGCCTACACTAGCATACACTAGCCTACACTAGCATACACTAGCCTACACTAGCATACGCTAGCCTGCACTAGCCTATGCTAGCCTGTAATGTAATGTAATAATTTACATTTCATTTTGACACGTACATGTGAAAGAATTTTTTGAGACATAAAAACTATGTCTGAATTATGTTTCATTTAACACATGCTTGGAAAATGAGCAAAACTCTCCTGGTTATATTTATCAATTTTAACTTGTGTTTGTAATTAGATAGGACCCCTTTTGCTAGCAAAACAAATGCCTTTGCTAAGCTATAGCTAATGCCTTTGTTCTAGTTGTCTAATATGTGTTTTTGGTAGGTTAAATGGTCATATGTGGCTTGCCTTAAAATGAGTGCATTATCAATTTGTTGGCTTCTGCTTGAATGACTGTTCACACAGTATTGAATGAAGAATCACATAGTACTGAATGAAGAATCGCTCCAGTACTGAATGAAGAATCGCTCCAGGTATGTAGCAGACTTGGAAAGAAACCTGAAATGTTTCCTTTTGGAAAGTCAGACCCTTTTTTGAGGGCTGCAAACTACACATACCATCAGCCCAGCTTCCGTACAGCCGATGTGCTCTGTTCCTTCATAGCCTTCGAAGCTACTGTTAGCTTTAGCTTTAGCCTACACCCAGCCAAACCCAGTGCACACGTGCAGTTCAGGCACTTCAGTCATGGCTTAGGCCGTGGGAATGGAACCCATGACCCTCTGGCCACAAGAACAGTGGAGTTTATGGTGCTCATGGTGAACTATGTTTCAGAAGGCAGCAATAATTACAGTAGCAGAGAACATAACATGCACAATTGTTGCCTGACTTGGCATGGTTAAATGACACTGATTGTTCTTAGTGTCAGACTGCAGCAGTAATGTCAGTGCATTTCAGACAGTACACCCACAAAACACCAGAGGTAATCAGTATAACCAAGTTATGCTTGCACGTAGCCTGTGTCCTTGGTCCTGATTCAGTGAATGAATAAAAGACTGAATGAATAAATATTAAAATGGCCTACTTGTATACAGTATATCAGATCTGAGCGCTAGCACACTGAACTGTCTGCATCTGTATTTCATATCCAGTTGTTCTGTAATGTCCTCTATAATAGGTCCTGTACAGAGTGTCCTGAGACTCGAAGGATACCAAAGCTTCATCTAACTGATTACCTCAGCATCCTTTCACATGCTTGCTGCTTCTTTGTTCCTCTCATTGTCATGAACACCGAACTATGAGGAAGAGAGTAAATTAAGGAAGTACTTGAGGAGACAAGGTGAATATTTTGGGAAAGATCTCTGGACTCTCTGTCACACTGATCTCTCTGGCAAGCAGGTCTATCTGTCACACTGGTTCCTGTCAATCTGGTCTCTCCGATATGTTGGTCTCTCTGTCACGCTGGCCTCTCTGTCACGCTGGCCTCTCTGTCAATCTGGTCTCTGTCTCTCTGGTATGTCTGGTTTTCTGGTCTCTGCGATACATTGGCCTCTTTGTCAATCTGGTCTCTCTGTCATGCTGGTCATGCTGTCTCTGTGGTCCCTCTGTCCATCTGTTCTCTCTGTCGTTCTGGTGTCTCTGCTTTTCTGATCTCTCTGTCAGTCTGGTCTCTTTACTACAATGGCCACAACACTGTAAGGGAAAGAAGATGGTAATATTTCTTTGGGAGATCTGAAATGGATTTTGACTTCTTTCCCTCTTCTTTCCATACTTTTCAGGGTTATTTTCGACTCTTGATGTAATCTCATTTCTCTCAAACACAATTCTTCCCTTCACTCCCTCTGGAGATGTGCAACATTTGCACTGTTTTGACATGTCAGAAAAACTGAATAAAATAAATCAAAAGAGGAAAGAGAAGGCAGCCAGTTTTAATTTTATTTTTTATTAAATTTAATTTAATTTAATTTTCCACAAACCCTCCTCCCTTTCTGTAATTTTTGTTGCTCGTGCGTAAGGATGGCTTCATATCTCATTTATAATTTGCCTTTCAAAAATATACCTGTTAATGTGACATTTTGATATTCCCTATTTATCATAATAACAAGAGCACCTCACAGGAATTTCATTCAAATGTAATTAGCATACTAAATCACAACTAGCCTCTGATTATACACCTGTGTGCCTGGAATCGGCTGCTTCCAATTTGTGAAATTACAAACGTGATTGTGTCAGCTCAGTATGGACTAGGCAGGGTGAGTCTCACACAATCAGGAAAAGGGAGGATAGAGACACTGTAAAGAAAATGAACTAGTTCAGTTATACAAGGGCCTGGTGAGGCAGTCCTGACTGTTAATTGCTTCTTGTGTGTGGACCACAAAGCCTGCTCCACTCACTGCTCCAGGAGATAGAAGGATCTGTCCCACTAGTGCACATTCAGTGCTGTCTCCTTTACAGTTTATTAGTTAAGGAATCTGTTCTGGTGCAGCTGAAATAGTGATGCAATAAAGGATGAGGTAATAAAGGATGAGGTAATAAGTTGTGATTACATTGAAGTGAGGAACCTTGCAAGCAATCACATGATTAGTCCTGTAATGCATTCTGCATTATTACTTGGTCAATATGTGACATGGGGACACCTGTTTTCTCATGTTGATTTTTCAAATGCACAATTTTTGTCTAATAAATGGGTAAATTATAATAATCAACATAATGTTACAGGTTACACTAGATTTGAACACACAGTGCTGATTTGCAGTGCTAAATATGTCCCTGTTCATTGCATTGTCCAAGAAAAGAGTGTGATGTTCTCATATTTCTGGGACATTTGACATCTCACATCCAAACTTTTGCAATTTGTCCTCAGTTTACTTTTGAAAAGTTGTGCTTCTGACACAAGGTTACGTTTCCCAACATTCCTGTACTTTTTAATATTCATAACATTTATTGGAGTGTATTCTCAGATTCTCATTTCCTTCCTGAGGGCAGGATAGTGGTCTTCAGTGTTCAGCACTATAGATATTTTGTTCTGTTTATGGTTTGATATTCTAACCTTGTTATACTGCATTCTACAAACAAATGAAAACACAATTCACTGGAGATTGCAATAAAAAGATGAAACAGACCAGCTGCAAAACACATCTATCAGTTTCCTATCTGTATATGAAAACACACTTCTGCAAGCAATTTTTCATCAGCTACTGTAATCTCATAATATTCAGCTTGGAACCCTGACACAGCTCTTACACGCTCAGATTACCAGTGCTTAAAACACTTCAGCAAACACTCTCACTACACAAGAGGCTTGTTTGGCTGTATAACTCAGGACCCCTGAGGGTGTCCATGGAAAAACACCCTATTCTTTCTCACTCTAGTACCTACTGACATTCCTCCATCATTCTGTAATTCCTCCATCAGTCTGAATGAAATTCTGGTCACCTCAGTTACTCATTTGAATGTGTACAATCTGAATTCCAAAATACAATATTTCTGAAAGTGCAAGTGATTCTTCACCATAAAACAGCACCCAAGATGATGGTGATTGCCTAGAGCTCATTATGTGCTAATCAAACTATTGCTGTATCTGTACTGCCAAGAGCTGGAGTGTCAGAACCTGCTTATGAATCCAGACCTAAAAATTTGAAGTAGTAAAAGAGCATAATGGGTCTCAGTCCAGTGATGTGTGTTTAGGGTTGGATTTTCCAAGGAGATAATCAACCAGTAGAGTGAACAACGGACTGACGGACATGTTGGGGATGTGACCTTTAGGGGCGTGTTGGGGATGTGACCTTTAGGGGTGTGTTGGGGATGTGACCTTTAGGGGCGTTGGAGATGTGACCTGCACAGCTACTTTGTTTGTTTAACAGATTCTCCTGGTCCTCATGAATAAAACTCATGGGTCCCACAAAACAAATAAATAAAAAAAAAAAAAAAAAAAATGAAATAAATAAATAAATAAATGGACTACATGTTCATCCAAAATAAAATACCATATATTATCATAACCAACATTTCACTTTATCTGTATTGCTTGTGGAAATGTTTACATTACAGTTCCTTGGGATATTCAGCTAAAAGCAGCAGACTACTCAAACAGACTCAAAGCAACTCAAACTGATATCCTTCCAAGCCAACCAGTATCACTAATTGTGACCCATACCTTTTGGATGCCCTCAGCAGGGGTGGCTACTGTGTTCTCCTGCCCCTGGTTCTTGTTGATGGTCCTCCACAGCTCAGCAAAGGTGTTGTCCTGTTCCAAGGGGTTGGTTCCTTTCACCTTAAAGTACTCGTACACGGCGGACTCCCTGACAGTGCCGTAGTGAAGGTCTGTTTGCTTAGCCAGGTCCTGGAACGTTCTGGAAGGAAACAGATAAAGAACGTAGGTGCATTAAGGGCCTGAGTGTTGATTAATGTTTCATTAAAATGATGTGCTAGAGTCTCTTCCAACGCTATTGGAAGAAGTGAACCTTATAAAACGTGAAGAAAACCTATTAAGATAACAGCTTTCTTAGAATCACTGATGTCTGTTATGCAGACGCTATTAATTTTTCTGTGTTAATAAGAATCTCCCAGATGATTAGACTTGTTAATTTCATGTATAAAATATGAGGTGTCAACGTGACAGCACATAAAATACATATAAATAACAAGTCAACCTGCTTGACATGTAGGCAGGCTCCACCCCTGGGGGCGTTTGTCCACTAGGGGGCGCCGCTCCGCTGCATGCCACCATTTTCAATTACTACATTCAGTAATTAATGCTAAGTTGCTAACTTGGACTCTCGTTAGAAGAGTTAAGCCGAGCTCAGAACAGGCGTTGCATGCAAGACAGAGCAAAGCAGTTGGTATCTGTTCCCAACTGAGAGAGAGAGAGAGAGTCAAGCTGAAAGCAAAACAATTAAGGAAGAGGCAGAGCCAGAAGACACAATGGTGCGCTCAGACTGCTCAGTGGCTGGGAGGAACCAGCAGCACACAGGGCTACAGGCAGCCGCACATCACAGCCTCAAAGAGCCTCAAACTTCAGCGGAGCTGAATTAGTAAAAAGAGACCCAAAGCAGATGGCGGATGTAATTTCCCCAAAGATCCAGGTTTGGTCCCTCGGAGACGTTGAAACTATTTCATCACATTTAAAATGGTGAGAAAATCAATCGATCATGGCTAGTGTACTCAGAAACCACACAGATGGAATTTTTTGTCTCTGCTGAGCACTCTTGTTGGAAGTTGAGATGTAAATCAGGTAAAAGATGGGTCTGCTAACAGAAAGCACATCAATGTTGATCTAAGAGGACAGATGTCAATAACACAACAGTGTTTATCTAAGAGGGCAGATGTCAATACATCAGTGTTGATATAAGAGGACAGATGTCAATGCTTCTGCTAACTAAACTGTGATGGGAGCACTGAAGTATTTTACAGGTTTTCTCCACATTGTGTGAACAACAGCAACAGAAGAAGAAGACGATGACGGCGCTCTGCAGCACCTGTGCGCCATCTCAGAGTTATAACAACGTAACAATGACAATGGCAGAAAACATAGAGACAGAACAAAAATGAATCCATAACATGAACAAAAATGCCACTGTCGGCATAGCAGCCAAAACTGTAACTTATTTTGGAGCACCAGAAGACGTTTGGAGTGCAGCAGAAAACGTTTGGAGTGCAGCAGAAAACCTTTGGAGTGCACCAGAAGACGTTTGGAGTGCACCAGAAGACGTTTGGAGTGCACCAGAAGACGTTTGGAGTGCACCAGAAGACGTTTGGAGTGCACCAGAAGACGTTTGGAGTGCACCAGAAGACGTTTGGAGTGCACCAGAAGACGTTTGGAGTGCACCAGTTTGGCACCAGAAGACGTTGCACCAGAAGACGTTTGGAGTGCACCAGAAGACGTTTGGAGTGCACCAGAAGACGTTTGGAGTGCACCAGAAGACGTTTGGAGTGCACCAGAAGACGTTTGGAGTGCACCAGAAGACGTTTGCACCAGAAGACGTGCACCAGAAGACGGTGGGAGCTGTACAAACGGACCCCGGGGTGAGTGATGCTGTAGTACAACTGCTGTCAGTGCTTCATAATGGCTACATGCTGCCGTACGTTCTAGTCGTCCAATGAAACAGAAGAAACTCAAGAAGTCCCAATTTTTAGATCTAAACATAATACAAAATCTAATTGCAATCCAATAACCAGTTTAATGTGTGGATGTACCTCACAGTATTTTACATAAACTACCTGCATGGACTACAGTAATATTTAACCCACAATATTTCTTTCTTGGTTGAGATCATGGGGAAAAAATATAACCACAACAGTACTGGTTAACAGTACAGTACCGGTTTCTTAAGTCTTCACATAAATTACGTGTAAATAATAAATAATAAACTTTCCCTCACCTACTTATTCTGTGGTGTTAATCTGATTATCAGGTCAGCGCTGAATGACTCTGACCTTGGTACAGTGAGCATGAATGATCACACGTGTCTCTGTCTCATTCTTGGGGGGGTAATAGTTCATCCAAATAAAAATTTGGAGTTCAAGAAGATATTGGAGTAATTTGAATCTTAATCGAACATAAAGAAGTCTTGGATTTGTGTAAATCACCAGTCTCTTGGAATACTGATGGGTTTACTAACAGTTCTTCTGTGGGGGACTGACAAAGCACAGGTACTATATCAATGCCAGTCACAATATTAATGTTGTAATTTCAGCAATAACCACTACTGTAATGTGTGTTGTTAACACTACTGTAGACTACACTGGCCAAAGCACTGAACAACACATTAGTGTGTTAGCGTGTTAGCCTTATTACATGCTCAGTGATATTAGCATCTGGAAGGGTCCTGCTTTAATCCCAGGTAATCCCTGGTAATCCCAGGTAATGCGTGGGAGAGGACAGCTGGTGTGTGTCAATAATAGGTTTAGATCTCCATCCATCACATGGCTCTGAAATGTTTCCAGGTTTAATGAAGACAAGTCATAAGTGATAACACTTGAGCCTCAGACAGGCTTTGAACCTCTGAACTAATGGTTTTCTCATACTAACCAATATATCTGCAGTACATGGAGAAACACATGATGATAATCCATGTAATCAGTAAGGATTGGCACTCAGATCCCTATCAAAGAGACCTGATTAGAAGCCCCATGTGAGGCAGTAGTGCTAGCAGAGAAGCATTAAGTGACATGACTCTGCTCTCTGAACCAGCACAGCCAGGGGAGAACTACTGTAACACTACTCTATACACCAAAGACATACAAACAAATAGTCAAGGAAACACTGGGGCAGATCAGAAAAATGGGCAGAATGTTTATGTACTAACCTTGTGTAATAAAACGTATAATAAAACGTGTAGGCGTGTAAAGTTTATTACAAGACATTTTTATCCTCAATATCCTCAAAAACACTTTAGATTTGACCACTTTTCATTTACAATCACACTGTCGGTTATACACACTGAATAAACTGGATAATTATGATTGATCTTTATTAACGGCAGTGACACGTCTGGTTTTCTTAAGCTTCTTACAGGCACCATGCTGAGTTTGGCATATCCCAACATCCCACATAGGTTGTCTAGTAGCTGTCATGTATGGCTCCTCCCCCAGCTGTCAATCAAATCTTGGTTTCACTTGTCACGCCCCATTGTTTAGTTCTCTGCCCCTGGACATTTGCATCTGTCGTGTTTAATCCCTGTTATCCTGTGGTCTTATTCCCCTCATTTTCAGTTCTACCTGGCTGGTCATTGTTTTCTAGACTCTGATTTGTACATAGCAATGTTGTGTCTAGGACTGTTAGTTACCACAGGATTTTCATTAGGGCCCCAGCATGATTGAAATGTCTGTATGAAAATCTCTCTCCCCTGCAGTGCTGTCTTTGTGTACTCATTAGAGATCTCCACCTGGATCTCCACCTGGATCTCCACCTGGACTTTCTGCAGATGTGTGTGGATAAAAGTGTTATAAATTAAAGTGCTCTGTATCAAATTAAATTAGAGGTTGTAATATTTTCTGGAATTTGCAGACGTGGCACTGACAGTAAGAACTACGTGTGCAGTGAAGTCCTCACGAGAACACGATCCATCCTGAAGTCTGTTTAATGGTTTTACTTCATATCTCTCAGCTTAACTAAAATGCCAGACAATTCAGTTCTTTATTGGCTGCCGTAACAAGGGATGACTAAATGAAGTTTTCTTTCATCAGGCAGGTCAGCTGGGACAGAGCAGGATTAGTGCTGAGGGAACCTGTTCAGCGCTCTGCGCCTCTGTTCTGGTCTACAGTGGAGTCAGACGTGCACAGCGAGAAACTGGGCAAAACAAACGAAGAGAAACAGTCTCTCTGCTCTTTACACATACTGACAGTTAGAGAGAAACTCACATAATCCACCACATTACAGGGTCACTAATCCTGAGAGGCATCTAAACGAACTGCAGGTCAAGGCTATAGGCTACAATGAGAGTAATGTCATGGGGTTACAGTAAATGTACAGTTGTAAATCAAGTTGTAAACCTCCATCTCCATTTGGATTTCCCTCTGCCTCCACCTTCTCCATCTCCAGATGGCATGTGGTCATCTGCAAACACTCTCTGGCCACCAGCTCCTCTGCATCATGGACCCATGCTGCTCCAGAGCAGAGTCAGAGCTGCAGAACATTCAGCCCTGCCCCTCCCACAAGCCCCTCTCTCTGCCCCATCCCAAGGTATATGTCACGTCTGGCCCCGCCCCCTCAGTTTTGCCCATCTCCCCTGTTTAGTGCCTCCTGTCTGTCAGTCAAGTCTTTGTTTTTGCTTTCCATGTGCTTCGTTCTGTGTGCCACGCCCCCTTGTTTATGTCCCTGCCCTCTGTGTGCCACGCCCCCTTGTTTATGTCCCTGCCCTCTGTGTGCCACGCCCCCTTGTTTATGTCCCTGCCATCTGTGTGCCACGCCCCCTTGTTTATGTCCCTGCCCTCTGTGTGCCACGCCCCCTTGTTTATGTCCCTGCCCTCTGTGTGCCACGCCCCCTTGTTTATGTCCCTGCCCTCTGTGCCACGCCCCCTTGTTTATGTCCCTGCCCTCTGTGTGCCACGCCCCCTTGTTTATGTCCCTGCCATCTGTGTGCCACGCCCCCTTGTTTATGTCCCTGCCATCTGTGTGCCACGCCCCCTTGTTTATGTCCCTGCCATCTGTGTGCCACGCCCCCTTGTTTATGTCCCTATCCTCCTCGATTGGTTTCAGCTGTTTCTAGTTTACTGCAGTGATCAGTTTGGTTTATATTCCTTGTGTGTTCCAGTCATTCATGGTAGGCCAATGTGGATGTGTGTATCTGCTTATCTCTTCATCTGAGCTGTGGTTCATGGTAATCTTTTCAGTAATTCCTTGTAAAGTTCCTAGAGTTCTATGTTCCTGGTTTATGCCTTAATCTACATTAGCTTCTGTATGTGTTTGTATGTTCATACTCTTGATGTTCTAGGTTCCCTGTCTGGTTCGTAGCTTTGAACCTAGTGCTCCCCGTTACTGTTAATACACGTGTAGATGTTCAGCCTCGCTGGAGGTCTAGTCTGGTGTCCTCTTGTGGTTTGTGGAGTCTGTCCTACTCGCCTTGTAGGGTTTCGTTATTATCAGTGCATGTGTTCTAGTTTTGTATCTATTGTGGTTGCTGTTGGGTTGTTTTGTCTGTTGCTCATCGTCGCCCTCGTGCTCCCTGTGTTGGCACAGTCGGGCGAATCGAGGCTGATAATGGGGACTGTGTCAAATCTGTTAATATAACCTGCTCTCCACTGTGCACATGGCCTCCTCCTCCTCCTCCTCCTCCTCCTCCGAGTGACACGTTAAAGCATAAAATGGAGGCAGAAACTCAAACTCCAAGAAAGTGCTGCAACAGCTGAGTCTAACCTATCAGCGAGGTATTATTACTAATGTATTATTATTAATATATTATTACTAATGTATTATTATTAATATATTATTACTAATGTATTATTATTAATATATTATTACTAATGTATTATTATTAATATATTATTACTAATGTATTACGATTCATATATTATTACTAATGTATTATTATTCATATATTATTACTAATGTATTATTATTCATGTATTTTTTCTGCTGATGCCTATCACAAGGTTAAATACACCATGCGGCTGTAGCACAAATGTGGGCTGTTTGCCTTCACATGCCTATCGCAGAAAATTGGCACTAACGTATTTTACATCTGTAAGACAGCTAACAAAAGACGCTTTTATGCTACAGTATCTGGGCTCTATATGCAACTCCAGTGCTTTAACACTCATTGGGATTCTGAGCAGGTTTTCTGTACCAACCGCAGCGTACAGTATCTTACATAATTCATAAGGTGCGAAATTCAGCTGCACAACAGATGTTGGTGTCCAGCTCTGCCGTGTTAGGGTGGAGTTTGGCTGTGAGCTGAAGTGTTGGGTCTTACCGCACTGTGCTGCCCATGCGGGAGACGGTGAGGTAGGCCGCAAGGTTGGCTGTGTACGACGAACACACGATGAGTGTGAAGAGCCACCAGCTACCCATAGCGATCCTCAGGGCCACCGAGCTCATGATGGACCCACCTCCTGTAAGGAGAGAAGGAGACTTTTAGAACCACTTCTCCTCATTCACGTTGCTTCACAGTTCTTCTTATCCAAACGTTCAGTACTTCCTCCTCTATACTGAGCCATTTCTTCTAATGACTTTCAGTACTTCCTCCTCTATACTGAATCTCTTCTCCTGATGACGTTGTTGATGCTACAGTGTGTTCCCTGTTCATCGCTCTCCGATGGCGCCTCTCTACGGTCACGGCTCCGCTAGGCATTATCACACCATGCGTCAGCAGGCTGTGAAGGTCCCACGGAGGAAGCAGGCCAGCAGCTCAGTTGCTGAGCAGAGAAGAAGAAGTTCATGAAGCTCTCCATGTGTAATGGCAGCTGTGGTCCAGCAAACGTAAAAGAACCGAACTCAGAGCCAGGGCTCACAGATCCTCTGAACTCCGCATCAGTTCAATATTTCACACAACAGCTTTCAGCAGTTTGTATTATGTTCCAAAACTGGGAAAGACATGTTGTGTCTGAAAATAAAGGGAGGAAGAGCTGAATAAGTCAGTGTGAGACACGGAAGGCTAGCTGGGGATTATGAAGACAGAAGGCCAGGATTCTGTCCACAGCTGGCTGGGAAGATCTACGCCAAGCTTGTGAGCTCTGGGTTGTGCTTCTGCGATAAGGATGACCCCCTCGCCATGCTGCATGGACTCAAAGTTCTCACAGAGATATGATGTCACCACCACTCCTCTGGCCCCTGGGCCCCTATGTTCTGCTCTCAGTGTGCATCTTGGAGTTGGAAATCCATTTGCTTAAGAGCTGTTAATACATTTATATCTGTGATATCTATTCTATATCTATATAATACATACATATATCTGTGATATATTCAACCCATGTGATCAAATATGTGTTAGATGTATTGCTACAAAGATACTCAACATTAAAAAGTGTCATATTTAAGATTCAGATAAACACAGTAAGCACCAGTGAACCACTGAGCCAGTGTTCTAGAGCACTAATGAAGCACTGACCCAGTGCTCCAGTGCACTATTGAACCACTGACCCAGTGCTCCAGTGCACTAGTGAACCACTGACCCAGTGCTCCAGTGCACTAGTGAACCACTGACCCAGTGCTCCAGTGAACCAGTGAACCACTGACCCAGTGCACTAGTGAACCACTGACCCAGTGCTCCAGTGCACTATTGAACCACTGACCCAGTGCTCCAGTGCACTAGTGAACCAGTGAACCACTGACCCAGTGCACTAGTGAACCACTGACCCAGTGCTCCAGTGCACTAGTGAACCATACGCTTCACTTTTAAATGTTCCATTTTGCTGGAAGCAAAGTTCTTTGATTTGGATAGACAACCTGTGCTAAAAACAGAAAGTTTGTTAAAAAGTTCTAGATGTCAATGACATCCTCAACCCACCATCTTAAAAACATATTTTTTCACTACCTGTCAGTGTAACATGCAAGGAAGGGGCAGGGGCAACTCTACAACTCCTCACTTCATGTGTAATTAAAAATGTATATGTGCAATAGCAAGTTATATATAGTGGGCCTATATAGTTCCAACATGTGCAATACAAAACGTGCAACGCAGATCACCGATATCATATAGTTACATCATACATTGTGCCCAGTGTCACCACTGCATTTGCCACTTTATTATTATGCCTCTTTTACTTTATTCTTATTATATGTATATACATGTGTATATATAAATATATAGATATATTTATACATATATATTATTGTACGTATGCAATCGGGCAACTGTAACATCTGCAATTTCCCCTCGGGGATCAATCAAGTATTCTGGTTCTGGTTCTGATATACAGACCCAGACTACATGTACACGCCTGAAGGGAGCATCTGGGCTGTGGAGGGACAATCAGCCTGGGACATTGCTGGAAAAACTTAATTTATAGAGATTTTCCCAGAACTGGAGATAAAAACGCACCTCAGAATTTAAAGGACTGCTGTCAAATATTTATTGTGAATTATTTACCGGCCACTGGACCAGAATGTTTTTTTTTAGGGCAGTAAAATACAGACTTCTGTTGCCCCCCTACAGCATGAACGACCCTGCAGAACGTGCACATGAACCCTGCAGAACGCGCACATGAACCCTGCAGAACGCACACATGAACCCTGCAGAACGCGAACACATGAACCCTGCAGAACGCGCACATGAACCCTGCAGAACGCGCACATGAACCCTGCAGAACGCGCACATGAAGGTTCAGGATGATTAATTAGAGTTTCTTCAACTAGAGGGCAAAGCCAGCCTAGCACTGCTGACTCACACAGAATCTCTGATTACCTGGTCCAGGACCACTGATTACCTGGTCCAGGACCACTGATAACCTGGTCCAGGACCACTGGAGCTGGGAGGAGCACTGTCTGGTGGATAAATGTGTGTGTGTGTGTGTGTGTGTGTGTGTGTGTGTGTGTACTTTAAACATGAGATTCAATTTAGTTTTATGTTGTATGTTTTGGGTGTAGAAATGTCACTTGAATGTGGTTTTTGATAATAGTGCTTATACTGACTAATCTGTCTATTCAATGCATTATATAATTAACACATGGCATTTTGAATAATTTGACATCTAAAGGGAAATAAATTACAAAAGGTCATTCACATCAATTGCAAACAAATAAAAGATTAAAATGAGCTGGTTAAGCCTTCTGTTCTGACCACCAGTGGACACCAGTAATTACAGTGATGTTAACCTACATCACCAGCAGATGGTCTGCTGTTTATGCCAAAAGAGGGGAAGATCCTTCCCTGGACTAGAACTGGCCTATAAAACCTGCCGTATTTCAGTGAATCAGCATATAAACATATAAACACTCACTCTGTATGTCCCTCAGTTATCACCACACCTGCTCTTGATACTAACAGTAATTAACGGGTAGATGAACTCATGAACTAATTTAATATTGACTTGTCATTTGTCTTTTGCAGCTAAGGTACACACCCCTATTATATTTATTATGTCCCTATAATATACTCCATATATATTTATGGTTTAAAGACCTTAACCCTTTATGTGCCTGCTGATTTTTGACATGTGACTGACCAAATATTTAGTGCCTGTTGTCATGGTGCAGCAAATCTAATTACCATGTCTAATTTATGCATCTGAAGATCACTCAAAGATTTTCCTCCTTGCTGGTTTTTCCATTGATCAGTCAGAAACAGATAAAAAGTCATTTTTTCATTTGTTTAACAAAATAAACGAATGGAAATAGGTGCTGTCAGGGGGTTAATTTGTATAAAAACATAAAATGAATGAATTTACATAAATTAATAAATATGATGAAAATTGCATCTTCTATTGTATACGAATGGGCTAAAAGATTATGCAATACCAACTTTACAAAGTTCCATAAGAGTAAATTGTATTGCTTTATAAGAGCCCAATGTAGCATTTAACCTATGGTAACAGATGGGATTGTAATGGTACAAGCCTATTAGTTATATATTACATCTGGACAGGTACTGTAATGAGCTTAGACAAAGAATAAATACCACCAGCTAGGGAGTAACCCCAGCTCATTCTGACAAATGCATTATAGTGATCACTAGGGGGCTGTGGTGCACACACACACACACACACTAGTGATCACTAGGGGGCTGTGGTGCACACACACACACACACACACACTAGTGATCACTAAGGGGCTGTGGTGCGCATACACACACACACACACACACACACAGTAGTGATCACTAGGGGGCTGTGGTGCACACACACACACACACACACACACACACACACACTAGTGATCACTAGGGGGCTGTGGTGCACACACACAAACACACACACACACACACACACACACACACACTAGTGATCACTAGGGGGCTGTGGTGCACACACACACACACACACACACACACACACACACACACACACACACACACTAGTGATCACTAGGGGGCTGTGGTGCACACACACAAACACACACACACACACACACACACACACTAGTGATCACTAGGGGGCTGTGGTGCACACGTGCCCAGAGCGGTGGGGAGCCCTAGCCCGGCACCCAGGGAGCAGGTGGGGTTAGGTGCCTTGCTCAAGGCCTCAGGCCTGGGAATTGAACCCACGACCCTCCGGTCACAAGGCCGGTTCCCCAAATAGCATGATTGCCCCAGTCCAATATAAGCGTACTCATTAAAGAGAGAGCACTCATTCATTATAATGTAAATATAACCCCACTCATTCATTATAATGTAAATATAACCCCACCCATGCCACCTCATTTCAGCTCCACACCAACTTAAATTTTCTCAAGGTTCAAATTGCCTCCAGTCAATGAGGATTATTGTTCACACAAAGTTTGGCCACCGCAAACCACAATCACATTGGAATGAATCACAATGTCACCATAAGGAACCATCAGACCTCCGGGAGGAGACTTGATTTTGCAGTCAACTGTAACAAACAAGTGACCATTTGCAGTGGGGCAGGGCCAAGGTAACCACGGTGATGTGCGGTGCGGTAACTACGGTGACAAGCCTCTTTTTTCTGCGAGAGCTCACAGATTGCGCACCACAGTGGGAGTAGAGTGAGGAGAACACGATCCACACACCCAGAGTTTGACCTGCGCCGCCATCTCACCTTGCTGAACAAAAGCCCCATAGACAATCCAGATGGCGCTTTGGAAGGACGTGGAGATGGACGCCGGCTGGTGAGGTCCGGCATTCTGGCAGCGCACCGCCTGCACACGGCGCAGAAGGAAGACCATGACCCCCACCACGGGGACGGCAGCGCCGATACATGCCCACACGGCCAGGTCAAAGGGCGCGAGCAGGGAGAACATGCTGAGCTTCTCCACCGATCTGCTCATCAGGATGCCCACCGTGTAGTCCAGGTAGCGCTTGCTGAAGTCGACCACACTCTCCCGCTCTGGCGTGATGGTGACGGCTGAAACAGCCAGATCTGCCCTCTGGGTGGAACACAGCACACGGTAAAACACCATCACTGCTGCACTTCATACAAAAAAATCAGCTTATTATGTTTGTCACTATCTTTCTGTATCGATGCTTCACTGTCAGCAAGGTGAACATGCCTTGTTGATGAGTTCCCCAATCATGCCACTCCAGGAGCCGTCAGGCTGCAGTGATCCGTACTTCCCATCAGCCACCTGGTACATCTCGTATTTGAAGCCCAGAGTCTTGGCCAGAGCGTCCAGCACATCGATGGAGAAACCTTTGTATCGTTTTGGCTGCCCAAGAATATTTTCTGCCACCATTACAAAAGGCTCCTCCTGTGAAAGGTAATCCAAAGACCAAAGGTTTAAAAGAAGAAACATGAAGCCTCCACAACCCTCCCCTCCACTCCACCCCCCTCCCCTCCACTCTGTGTGTTTTCTTTAAGTGGATTACACCCCTAGTTCTGACAGCTGAACTAGGTCTGATTTCACCTGCTGTGCGTAGAGTCGTGGGACACATGACTGAGGGTCCAGGAATGAATGGTTGATGTATTATAAATGTCATTGTAAGGTAAGGAGAACATGGGAGAGAACCTGGGGTATTTAACAGGACACCCACCAGTAAGGTGAACATGGGAGAGAACCTGGGGTATTTAACAGGACACCCACCAGTAAGGTGAACATGGGAGAGAACCTGGGGTATTTAACAGGACACCCACCAGTAAGGTGAACATGGGAGAGAACCTGGGGTATTTAACAGGACATCCACCAGTAAGGTGAACATGGGAGAGAACCTGGGGTATTTAACAGGACACCCACCAGTAAGGTGAACATGGGAGAGAACCTGGGGTATTTAACAGGACACCCACCAGTAAGGTGAACATGGGAGAGAACCTGGGGTATTTAACAGGACACTCACCAGTAAGGTGACAACCTTCAGAGTCACTCCCTGCATGCCGTTCTCCACTCCGCTCTCCTTTAGACTACCATTCATGCCTCGACTCGAATCCCAGGTTGCCAGCTGAGGGGGAGAGAGAGATTTTGGGGGAGAGACGCGTGTTTAGTGAGAACAACAGGCAGGATCATATGTGTTAGTAATAAAGTGTTTAAATGTGTTAGTAATAAAGTGTTTGTTTTTCTCAAAAGTTTAGCTGTCAGTGTAAAATCTTTTTCAGGTCAGCATTTTCTTTTCAGTTACACTATATAACCAAAAATGTGGGCACCTCACCATCAGACCTGACCAACACGCCTGACCATCACGCCTCACCAACACGCCTCACCAACACGCCTCATCAACACGCCTCACCAACACGCCTCACCAACACGCCTCACCAACACGCCTGTCTAAGCTTGTTGGACACCCAAATCCATAAACACTATGGAGCTGCCCCCCCCACACGTGTGTCTGGATATTTGTTCACACACACACACACACTCAGTGTTTTATTGCCACAGAGACCACAGCACTGTCTACAACACATCAACACTGTCTACAACACATCAACATTGTCTGTACGCTGCAGCATAACCCTTCACTGGCACTAAGAGGCTGGAAGCCATACGCTGGGTCCAGCCCGATCCCTCTGCTCCTGTACCGACACCCCTCCGCCCTGTGGTAGCTGCTCCTGCCAGACCCACATCCATCCATCAGATTGCCAGAGTGACGTGTGATTCATCCCTGTGGAGAACACTGTGGAGGGCAGCGTCACACCGTCACACGTGCTGAGCTCAGGCTTGTAGCTGTGCAGCCATGGAAACCCACATCATAAAGTTCTGATGAAGATGTCTGGAACTCTGTAGTGATGCTGCAGGCACCGACGCTCTGCTGCAGGCACTGACGCTCTGCTGCAGGCACTGACGCTCTGCTGCAGGCACTGACGCACTGCTGCAGGCACTGACGCTCTGCTGCAGGCACTGACGCTCTGCTGCAGGCACTGACGCTCTGCTGCAGGCACTGACGCACTGCTGCAGGCACTGACGCTCTGCTGCAGGCACTGACGCTCTGCTGCAGGCACTGACGCTCTGCGTCCGGTGCTGCATGTCTGTGTGCTCCAGAGCTGTCTGGGGTTCCATTACTGTGCAGGGGCCAGTAATGGAACTACCTCACCTCTCCCTACCTCACCCCTCCCTGCCTCACCCCTCCCTGCCTCACACACACCGATGTAGTGATAACCTGGTCAGTAATGCACCGGTAGTGTCATTGACAACATCACCGACAAGAAGACTTCAAAATGTATTTGTATGCATGTGTTTGTAAAGAGCTCAGGACAAAGACCCGTGTGGCTGTGAGGTGAAGTGCGCTCAGGTTTCAGGGTCAGCACACAGGCCGTTCTGGAGCTGAGCGCTCAGGGGGGCCTTCTAGCTGCCTTTATCTGAGTAAAATGGCAGGTTGCTGTGAGCAAACGCAGAGCTGTAAATACTGACAAAACTACATGGTGGTTCATTTGTTTTTTGTTTGAATCTCGTCATCTAGACTGTCTCAGCTCTTAAACAGCAAATGTGGCCATACTTAACCAACATAAACACGGTGCATGTTTTGGTACAGTTAAAAAACAAGAATTCAACGACTTATCATCCCTGTACTGACAGGGTGATGCAGAATAAAACCTGTATGCTACAAATCCACCGTTAAAAGCCACCTGCCCAATGGCCATTTTATTCAAGCTTGCTGGATTTTCTCATTAGTGTCAGGTGAAATTAGAGGAATCAACACAATCCAGGAAGCCTGAGCAAAATCTTGGTGAGGACTTTTACTTTCTGAACCTGGAATGTCCAGCTCTGGTCGTATGACTGTAGTCTCCTATATGACTGTAGTCTCCTATATGACTGTAGTCTCCTATATGACTGTACTCATATGGCTGTAGTCTCCTATATGACTGTACTCATATGACTGTAGTCTCCTATATGACTGTACTCATATGACTGTAGTCTCCTATATGACTGTACTCATATGGCTGTAGTCTCCTATATGACTGTACTCATATGACTGTACTCATATGGCTGTAGTCTCCTATATGACTGTACTCATATGGCTGTAGTCTCCTATATGACTGTACTCATATGACTGTAGTCTCCTTTATGGCTGTACTCATATGGCTGTACTCATATGGCTGTACTCATATGGCTGTACTCATATGGCTGTAGTCTCCTATATGGCTGTACTCATATGGCTGTAGTCTCCTATATGACTGTACTCATATGACTGTAGTCTCCTATATGACTGTACTCATATGACTGTAGTCTCCTATATGACTGTACTCATATGGCTGTAGTCTCCTATATGGCTGTAGTCTCCTATATGGCTGTAGTCTCCTATATGACTGTACTCATATGGCTGTAGTCTCCTATATGACTGTACTCATATGACTGTAGTCTCCTATATGACTGTACTCATATGGCTGTAGTCTCCTATATGGCTGTACTCATATGGCTGTAGTCTCCTATATGGCTGTGTAGTCTCCTATATGACTGTACTCATATGGCTGTAGTCTCCTATATGACTGTACTCATATGACTGTAGTCTCCTATATGACTGTACTCATATGGCTGTAGTCTCCTATATGACTGTACTCATATGGCTGTAGTCTCCTATATGACTGTACTCATATGGCTGTAGTCTCCTATATGACTGTAGTCTCCTATATGGCTGTACTCATATGGCTGTAGTCTCCTATATATGACTGTAGTCTCCTATATGACTGTACTCATATGGCTGTAGTCTCCTATATGACTGTACTCATATGGCTGTAGTCTCCTGTACTCATGGCTGTAGTCTCATATATGACTGTTCTCATATGGCTGTAGTATGACTGTACTCATATGGCTGTACTCATATGGCTGTAGTCTCCTATATGACTGTACTCATATGACTGTAGTCTCCTATATGACTGTACTCATATGGCTGTAGTCTCCTATATGACTGTACTCATATGGCTGTACTCATATGGCTGTAGTCTCCTATATGACTGTACTCATATGGCTGTAGTCTCCTATATGACTGTACCTCCTATATGACTGTACTCATATGGCTGTAGTCTCCTATATGGCTGTACTCATATGGCTGTAGTCTCCTATATGGCTGTAGTCTCCTATATGGCTGTACTCATATGGCTGTAGTCTCCTATATGGCTGTAGTCTCCTATATGACTGTACTCATATGGCTGTAGTCTCCTATATGGCTGTACTCATATGGCTGTAGTCTCCTATATGACTGTACTCATATGACTGTAGTCTCCTATATGACTGTAGTCTCCTATATGACTGTACTCATATGACTGTAGTCTCCTATATGACTGTACTCATATGACTGTAGTCTCCTATATGGCTGTACTCATATGACATCCTGCTCCTAGCTAAGCCCACAATGCTCCACTTCCTCCTGCTTGTTGCCCTGGTTCTTTTATCATGGTGAAGTGCTTTAAGATCACATCCCTGTCGCCTTCATTCCTCTCTGCTGTTAGACAAATACAGGCAGCTGAAGATTTACAAAAGATGTGAGCTGATACCACACAAGCAAAACAAAGACAACCCTCTGGCAGAATGTGTGTGTGTGTGTGTTTATTGTATAGAAGAACAGAAGAAGTAAAAAAGACAATAAGGTTCCCCAGTAGAGATGCCATTAAATACTGAACAAAGCAGCAAAAAGGAAAAGACATTAATTAAAGGGCCTAATGTGAAGACCTTTAAGTGAATTCACTCAGTTGTTTGGACCTTTACAAAATACAAGGCTCTGAGGATTGCTCATTTAGAGAGAGAGAGAGAGAGAGCAGAGAACTGAGTCTGACTGAAGGAAATTCATTACAATTATTACTATAACATCAATATTATTACTATTACCAATATAACATTAATATTACTAAAATAGCATTACTATTACTAATGACATCACTATTATTATTACATTACTATTACTAATATTACTTTTACATAACTATTACTAATATTACATCACTATTCTTGCTATTACATTACTATTATTAGTATATAGTCATTATTAGTATATAGTCATTAGTAATAGCCACTGACTCTAACCAACAGATGTATCTTATTACTGGACATTCTCAGATCAGCAGGTTGGTTCCTTGTGTTCTCGTGTTTGCTGGGTTCAATAAGAGAATCTCTCACACACACACACACACACACACACACACACACACACACACACACACACACACACACACACAGTCATGGCAGAACGTCTTTACCAAGCAACGTTTATATAGGATTCATTAATCCAAATGTACACACAATGAAGTTGTCTAGCCAATCAAAAAGCTCTGTTGCGTAAGATTATCAACTGCCCTCCCCCTCTTTCCCTCTTTAACTCTCTCTCTCATACACACACGCACAGGCCCCCACACACACACAGACACACACACACACACACACAGACCCACACAGAATGAATACAATCTCTTAATGGGCACCTACACTGTTTCACAAAGCAATCAGATGGGATTCATGAAGACTGTCCGTCAGTGCAGGACATGCTCATGTTCTCAGCAGAGCCACCAGCCTTTACCCATGATCCGCACGTAACCAGGTGTGGTGCCTCCAGTCTGCATTAGATAGTTCCCTCTGTTTTAACGTTCATTTCTGATTTATAGTTCAGCTCAAGACGTTATGACAGTTCTGTAGGTGTTTGACAGCTAAACCGCCTGAATGGTCTGAATATCAGCAAAAATCTTTTTGTCCTATTTTTGTGACAGCTGTGGCAATCTCACAATTCTCACTACAATCACACACTCATATTGCCACTACAATCACACACTCATATTCCCACTACAATCACACACTCATATTCCCACTACAATCACACACTCATATTCCCACTTCAATCACACTCTCATATTCTCACTACAATCACACACTCATATTCCCACTACAATCACACACTCATATTCCCACTACAATCACACACTCATATTCCCACTACAATCACACTCTCATATTCTCACTACAATCACACTCTCATATTCTCACTACAATCACACACTCATATTCCCACTACAATCACACTCTCATATTCTCACTACAATCACACACTCATATTCCCACTACAATCACACTCTCATATTCTCACTACAATCACACTCTCATATTCCCACTACAATCACACTCTCATATTCTCACTACAATCACACTCTCATATTCCCACACTCACAAAGCAGACAGGTAGATTAATGCTAAGTCTCCATCATCATCATCCTTTTTCTTCTCATTATTATCATCTCCATTTCTCAGGATCATATTTATCTGCCTTTTATTTCTTAGATCTACAGGCTTAATTCTTTACAGTCTAGTTTTGTTCCCATCACTACTTCCACCCCCTGCCTGTGTTGGGTCTTGCCCAGTGGGAGTGTGAGTGTGTGGGCGTGAGGGCCAGTACAAAGGTCCTGGGCCACAGAGCTGCTTAGTGAGGACGACACAGAGCAGCTCCCAGCCCAACCTGACAGCACAGACAGTGGTGTGGTGAAAGTGTAGCCGTCTGCCACCGAGCCATGTGCCAACCGGACCAACCGGACCAACCGGGCCAGCCGGGCCAGCCGGGAGCGGAAAATCAGAAGGAGGGATATGCAGAGAATAGGCAGAGGAAAGATAATGAGCTGTGAGGAAGAAAGTGAGAACACCTTTGTCTTCATTAGCCAGGACTCTCGTAGCGTCTGGATTACAGACCGAGAGAGAATTAAGGAGAGAAAAGAGAGAGAAATGATTGAGAGATGAGAGGGCGAGATGAGACAGACGGAGGCGAGCGTAGTGACACACTGTGCAGCTGGAAGCAGATCAGAGGGGCTGTCAGCAGATCTCCTATCCCTGCTGGAGAGCAGATTTCTGTGCATGAGGTTTAGCAGTGGAGGAGGAAATTGGCTGGAAATGAGGTGTGTGTGTATGTTTGTGTGTGTGTGTGAATTAATGAATCAATAATGAGTTTATCATTAGCACAATGTTATTGGCCTGAGATCTATGCAATTTTGCAATCTGTGAAATAGATCCAGATAGGTCCATATAGATCCAGATAGGTCCATATAGATCCAGTTGTGAGTTTTCTGGGCTCAAGTCATTTGCGTGTTGAACATTTCTAACATTAAGGCAGCAATATGAAGGATTTAGACTACAAGGGCATAGAAAGTGTTTCCCTGCTGTTTTCAAACAGGCCCAAAAATGTCATGCAAGCTCCTCATATGGAGAGTTAACCCCTCCCTCACTGCAACTAAGCCCCGCCCTCTCTGAGCTCAGTGTCTTACTGGCTCAATCCGAAATGCTGTAATTAAGCAGTAGGCACTGGATTTCAGTGCAGTACGTTCTGCTCAAGCGCTAAAGCAGTGCGTTCCTTCAGCAGGCGACTGGGCTGTATGCATACAGCCTCGGACAAACTACGTCCGCCATTTTACCTACGTCATATGACACATGATGTCACACGATCATAGCTAAATGCTCCAGTTGAATCATGGGACAGTGTGCTGCAATCGCATACTTCAAAATGGCTCCTGATTCAGTAAGCCATCCGGGTGTTTAATGCATATGTTTAGCTGAGAAGACACTCCAATCCGGGTGCTGGATGGTACAGGTGACAGGCTTTTCTTAGCTGACTGTATTTCAAAAGCCGCCCTCGTCCAACAACTATGGAGGTGGTTAAATCAGGACTTCATACTGTAGCCAAATTATGAGCGGACACTTGAGCAGAAACAAAGACCCTCATTCCCTCCTGACCTGATGCAGCTCACAAGCAGGAGGAGGCTACAGTGGAGAACCCTGAGGAGCCCACAGCCCTGGAGGTGAGGAGCATCAGTAACGTTCCTCCAGCCCTGGAGGTGAGGAGCATCGGTAACGTTCCTCCAGCCCTGGAGGTGAGGAGCATCAGTAACGTTTCCTCCAGCCCACAGCCCTGGAGGTGAGGAGCATCAGTAACGTTTCCTCCAGCCCACAGCCCTGGAGGTGAGGAGCATCAGTAACGTTCCTCCAGCCCACAGCCCTGGAGGTTAGAAGCATCAGTAACGTTCCTCCACCCTGGAGGTGTGGAGCATCAGTAATGTTCCTCCAGCCCTGGAGGTGTGGAGCATCAGTAATGTTCCTCCAGCCCTGGAGGTGAGGAGCATCAGTAACGTTCCTCCACCCTGGAGGTGAGGAGCATCAGTAACGTTCCTCCAGCCCTGGAGGTGAGGAGCATCAGTAACGTTCCTCCAGCCCTGGAGGTGAGGAGCATCAGTAACGTTCCTCCAGCCCACAGCCCTGGAGGTTAGAAGCATCAGTAACGTTCCTCCACCCTGGAGGTGTGGAGCATCAGTAACGTTCCTCCACCCTGGAGGTGTGGAGCATCAGTAATGTTCCTCTAGCTGTGGAGGTGAGGAGCATCAGTAACGTTCCTCCACCCTGGTGGTGAGGAGCATCACCTCCCTACTGCTGTCATGCTCCAACCACCCTCATCACTCCCATAAAAATAAAAGAAATAAAAATAATAATAATCTTTATTTGTATAGCACCTCATATATACATGCAACTCAAAGTGCTTTACAGAACATACAGATATAAAATAAAATGATAAACCATAGAAATTCCCAGACGCAGAACTAAACAGGAAGGTTTTGAGGCTCTTCTTGAAGGTGTGCAGGTGTGTGTGTGCACGTGCATGTGTGTTTGCGTGTGTGTGTGTGTGTGTGAGAATGTGTGCGCGTGTGTGTGCATGTGTGTGTTTGCGTGTGTGTGTTCAGAGTGTTTCTGATGTCTCACCCGTTTAACGTCCTTCCCAAACGTCTCGCTGTATGTGGTACCCAGGATCTCAAACTGTGCATGCGAGTTGGATCCACTGCTCCGGAAATCCATCAGGCCCGTGAGGCCCGAGATCCTTCCCTGCAGGAGTGAAACGGATCCGGGATCAACCCTGAGCACACCAACCCTGAGCACACCAACCCTCCAACCCTGAACACACCAACCCTGAGCACACCAACCCTGAACACACCAACCCTGAACACACCAACCCTGAACACACCAACCCTGCGCACACCAACCCTGAGCACACCAACCCTGAGCACACCAACCCTGAGCACACCAACCCTGAACACACCAACCCTGAACACACCAACCCTGAACACACCAACCCTGAACACACCAACCCTGCCCACCCAACCCTGAACACACCAACCCTGAGCACACCAACCCTGAACACACCAACCCTGAACACACCAACCCTGAACACACCAACCCTGAACACACCAACCCTGAGCACACCAACCCTGAGCACACCAACCCTGAGCACACCAACCCTGCGCACACCAACCCTGAACACACCAACCCTGAGCACACCAACCCTGAGCACACCAACCCTGAGCACACCAACCCTGAACACACCAACCCAGAACACACACACCCAGACCACACCAACCCTGAACACACCAACCCCTGAACACACCAACCCCTGCGCACAACACACCAACCCTGAGCACACCAACCCTGAGCACACCAACCCTGAACACACCAACCCTGAACACACCAACCCTGAACACACCAACCCTGCGCACACCAACCCTGCGCACACCAACCCTGAACACACCAACCCTGAGCACACCAACCCTGAGCACACCAACCCTGAACACACCAACCCTGAACACACCAACCCTGCGCACACCAACCCTGAACACACCAACCCTGAACACACCAACCCTGAACACACCAACCCTGCGCACACCAACCCTGAGCACACCAACCCTGAACACACCAACCCTGAACACACCAACCCTGAGCACACCAACCCTGAACACACCAACCCTGAACACACCAACCCTGAGCACACCAACCCTGAACACACCAACCCTGAACACACCAACCCAGACCACACCTGAACACACCAACCCCTGAGCACACCAACCCTGAACACACCAACCCTGAGCACACCAACCCTGAACACACCAACCCTGAACACACCAACCCTGAACACACCAACCCTGAACACACCAACCCTGAGCACACCAACCCTGAACACACCAACCCTGAACACACCTGAGGATTCAGACCAGCTACACCAGCATAACGGCACAACAGCACACTCATACATCATTTACAACTGTAACTGTTAAAGTGAGGCAGAGTGTGTGTGTGTGTGTGTGTGTGAGACTCCTCCGTGTCCAAGGTTGGCCTGAACTGAACTGGGTGGACAGGGTGATAAGGGTTTTCTATTTCTGCACTGATTCTAAAACTAGAAGGTTCAGACCTTCTGGATGGTGTCCAGCATGGACCAGCCCCCGTTCCACGGCTTGGTCGACTTCCTCATGCAGTTTAGGCTGGCCATGCTGTGCCACTTCCTGTCCTCCAGCTTCCTGTAGAAGGCGTTGGCCAGCATCAGCACGCTGTCGTACAGGTACAGGCTGGACACCTGGGACACCAGCACACCAACACAAACACAGACAGAAGAGCAATGTGACCGACACTGATGGAGAGATCAGAGACAGACGAGGGAGTGAATGCAGAGACAGAGATGGGAAGAGAGAGAGTGAGAGAGAGTGAGAGGAGGAGAGATGGAGAGAGTGAGAGGAGGAGAGATGGAGAGGCTTTTATTTTGTTTTCCCTTGCAGAAATTGGGTTTGACACTCAGACTCTCCTGGACAACCTAAACACACAAACACCAGAGAATTAAACAAGTACTCTGGGTAATGAACTGGGACAAGCTGCACATTTTTAAACTACACTACAATTATATAACTACACCACATTTATATAACTACACCACATACTACACCACATTTATATAACTACACTACATTTATATAACTACACCACATACTACACCACATTTATATAACTACACTACATTTATATAACTACACCACATACTACACCACATTTATATAACTACACCACATACTACACCACATTTATATAACTACACTACATTTATATAACTACACCACATACTACACCACATTTATATAACTACACAGCATTTATATAACTACACCATATACTACACCACATTTATATAACTACACTACATTTATATAACTACACCACATACTACACCACATTTATATAACTACACAGCATTTATATAACTACACCGCAATTATACAACTACACAGCATTTATATAACTACACCATATTTATATACAGTAACTATACCACATTTATATAATTATACCATACGTCTATAACTACACCACACATCTATATCTACACCATATTTATATAACTACACCATACGTCTATAACTACACCATATTTATATACAGTAACTATACCACATTTATATAATTATACCATATTTATATAACTACACCATACATCTATAACTACACCATATTTATATAACTACACCATACATCTATAACTACACCATATTTATATAACTACACCATACTTCTATAACTACACCACACTTCTATAACTACACCACACGTCTATAACTACACCACATTTATATAACTACACCATACTTCTATAACTACACCACATTTATATAACTACACCACACGTCTATAACTACACCACATTTATATAACTACACCATACTTCTATAACTACACCACATTTATATAACCTGCACAGTGCTGGAAACACTACAACCCTTAAAACATGATGGAGCAGACTGGAAAAATACAAAACACAATCAGCACATTTGGGAGTGTTCATAAATATTAAACAGTCCATTAAACTTCTCAGCCAAACAAACCTTAAACCTACCAAAATATTTATAAGCAAATACCAATGGAAAAATGACATAACTATGTGTAATACAGCCTCATCAATTTAGCTATCAGTAATGAAATTACATGTCATTTATTGTTATTACAGACCTTGTGAGTCACAACTGATATGATCAGAATAAGGATTTATTTCTTTAATTAGATGTATTTCTTTTCTCTGTTAGTTTATAAGGTTCAGTTGTATTAGTGGAGTGGATCCGTGGGAGGGGGGTAGCGATCATGAACAACGATACCATGTGACAGAGTGGGACGACCCCTAAAGGGGCAGTTACAGATCAGCTGGGGGCAGCCCCTGACCTCTGACCCCATGTATCCGTGGGCCCAGACACTGGCCCCTGGACTGGACCCTGCACATCTAACACGAGGGTGGTGAGGGAAGAGCAGAGGAGCCCCAGGAGAAGAACGTGTCTGAGATCCACTGGTCCTTCCTGACCCACGTCACGTGTGCTCCATCACCTGCACCTGGCACCACACCCTCCACCCTACAGCTGCAGAGATGGAGGACTGTGTGCGGTTAGGGAGTTTGTGAGGGACGGAGCTGCTACACACACCACACACACACACTGCTGCACACACTATCACACACACACTGCTACACACACACTGCTACACACACCATCACACACCATCAGCTGGGTGACGGAGCAGTTCTGCTGTAGCACTGCGTCTGAGTGCAGGTCGCCTTCTGCTCTGATTGGCTCAGGTTGAGCAGAATCGCACTATCGATTAAAGGTTCTTGCATGGTCATTGGTCAACATTAGGAATCTTTGTTGTTCTTCACAGTGGCAGTAAGAGGAACACTGTGCAGTGTTGCTGTGAACAGCACGTGTGCCTTTAACAAACGGGGACGTGCTCGTGGTTTCGACCTACAAAAAACGCAACCTTTACGACTTCAGTAGCCAAAGACAAAAATCTTACCTTTAGACATTAGACAAAGACCATTAGACAAAATCCTACCTTTATGTCTTTACAGTTTCCTATTTTAATTGGATTGTATTTATTCTTTTGGTTAAAACCTCAAATATTCTGTTGTTTGTATTTCTGTCAGTTTAAGAGACTAAATGTGGTCATCATACCACATGGGTGTTGAAGTCAGGAGCTCCGCTAACTACTGTAGCATTAATGTAGCACAGGTCACATGACTGTGACAGTCATGTGACCTGTGGCTCTTCACCTGCCCGTGACGGGCAGGTGAAGAGCCTCAGGTTGTGCTTGAACTGTGACGTTATTAAAATGGTGTTACTGCACAGACAACCTGTGTGTCTCCATCCTCAGTGCTGCCATGACCATGGAAAAGCTTATATAATAGCCGAGTCAAAAGGCATGAAATCATCGTCTGGTGTGTTTGACTTCTCACACACACACACACACACACAATCACACACACACACATACACACACACAATCACACACAGACACACACACACACACACAGTCTCACACACACACACACACACACACACACACACAGTCACACACACACACACACACATACACACACACACAGTCAAACACACACACATACGCACACACACAGTCACACACACACACACATCACACACACACACGCAGTCACACACACACAGTCACACAGACACACACACACACAGTCACACACACACACACACACACACACACACACACACACACACACACACACACACACACACACACACACACACACACACACACACACATCACACACAGACACACACACACACAGTCACACAGTCACACACACACACACACACACACACACACACACACACAGTCACACAGTCACACACACACACACACTCACACACAGTCACTCACACACACTCACAATCACACACAGTCACACATACACACACACACACACACACACACACACAGTCACACATATATTTTTTTCTGCAGTGGATTTACTGCTCCATATTTATTCTGTATCATATAGTGAAACAAAAACGCTTTGTTTAATGACAGCAGCTGAGTTCCAGCACTGACACACCGACACACCGCACACTAACTCCACACACACCTCACACCTACTCCACACACACCGCACACTTACTCCACACACACCTCACACCTACTCCACACACCTCACACACCTACTCCACACACCTCACACTTACTCCACACACACCTACTCCACACACACCTCACTTACTCCACACACACCTACTCCACACACACCTCACACTTACTCCACACACACCCACACACACACTACTCCACACACACCTACTCCACACACACACTTACTCACACACACCTACTCCACACCTCACACTTACTCCACACACCGCACACTTACTCCACACACACTTACTCCACACACACCTACTCCACACACACCTACACACTTACACCACACACACACACTTCCTCACACACACTCCACACACACACTCCACACACCTACTCCACACACCGCACACTTACTCCACACACACCTCACACTTACTCCACACACACCCTCACACTTACTCCACACACCTCACACCGCACCCACACACACCCTACCCACCCACACACTTACTCCACACACACCTCTTACTCCACACACACCTACTCACACACACCACACACCTACTCCACACACCGCACACTTACTCCACACACACCTACTCCACACACTCCACACACCACACACAGCACACACCTCACACCTACTCCACACACACCTACTCCACACACCACACACCACACACCCTACACACTCCCACACACACCTACTCCACACACACCTCACACTTACTCCACACACACTGCACACTTACTCACACACACTGCACACTTACTCCACACACCTCCACACACACTTACTCCACACACACCTCACACTTACTCCACACACACCTACTCCACACACCGCACACACACAACACACACCTCACACCTACTCCACACACCCTCACACTTACTCCACACACCGCACACACACTCTCCACACACACCTACACACACACACCGCACACTTACTCCACACACACCTACTCCACACACCGCACACTTACTCCACACACACACCCTCACACACACACCTACTCCACACACACCTCACACACACTCCACACACACACACACCTACACACACCTCCCACACACCGCACACTTACTCCACACACACCTACACACACACACCGCACACTTACACTACACACACTCCACACACACACCTCACACTTACTCCACACACACCTCACACTTACTCCACACACACTTACTCCACACACACCTCACACCTACTCCACACACCGCACACTTACTCCACACACACCTACTCCACACACCGCACACCACACACCACACACTTACTCCACACACACAACTCCACACACACCTCACACTTACTCCACACACACACCTCACACTTACTCCACACACACCTCACACACACACACACACACTCCACACACACCGCACACTTACTCCACACACACTCCACACACACACACCTCACACTTACTCCACACACACCTCCACACACACACACTCTCACACACACCTCACACTTACTCCACACACACCTACTCCACACACCTCACACTTACTCCACACACACCTACTCCACACACACACACACACTTACTCCACACACACCTCACACTTACTCCACACACACACGCACACTTACTGAACGACCCCGAGTACCACACACTCCTGCAGGGGTTCGTCAGGGTGGGGTCACTGTTATGGGTCAGGCCTTCATTTCAGCATCTGACGTGCGTGAGTCAAGCTGGGAAGGTTAAGGAGCTTCCTGTTGACCTTTGACCTGACCTTTCAGGCAGCATGGCGGGCTGGTGAGCTGTCCTGGCTCCCTGACAAGCAGACGCTGCATGGTGCTCACCTCCAGGGCCTGCAGATAGCCCTCCTGGGGGTCGCACAGCAGGGAGGAGACGCGGTGGTTGTTCCGCATGCACCTGACGTTGGTGTCCCGCCACAGAGGAAAGATCTGCCTGATCACCGTCATACGGCCCAGAGAGCTGTGGACCAGCTCCAGGATCTCAGCATCACTCACCTCCTAACCACACACACACACACACACACACACACATACACGCACACACACACACACACACACACACTGCAGAGTGACATAACCGAAGAACGCGTGGTCAGAAATATCCCTGTCGAGTTTGACATGTTCCTGGACATTGACCAATAGGATGACAGAGGGGTCTCTGGCACATATGAAATGTCGCTACAGGAAGATAGATGCTGCTGTTGGAAGGGTTCATTGCTGTGGCAACAGTCTCACCCACACAGGCTCCTTCATGACACCCAGGATCAGGTCCACCTTGGTTTCACTTCCTTTTCTGAACATAAAAGGGCGTCACATGGAAGATCTGCAAACTGGCATTATAGACTGAAGAATTTCCACAGTGTGAAGGAGGAAAGTACAGTTGTCAGTTAAGTACAGTCACCAGTTAAGTACAGTCACCAGTTAAGTACAGTCACCAGGAAAGTACAGTCACCAGTTAAGTAGTCATCAGGAAAGTACAGTCGTCAGGAAAGTACAGTCATGGGGAAAGTACAGTCGTCAGGAAAGTACAGCCACCAGTTAAGTACAGTCGTCAGGAAAGTACAGTCGTCAGGAAAGTACAGTCACGAGAAAAGTACAGTCACCAGGAAAGTACAGTCACCAGTTAAGTACAGTCGTCAGGAAAGTACAGTCGTCAGGAAAGTACAGTCACGAGAAAAGTACAGTCACCAGTTAAGTACAGTCACCAGTTAAGTACAGTCTTCAGGAACGTACAGTCGTCAGGAACGTACAGTCGTCAGGGGGACACAGAGCCTGAGCTGCCCATCACAGGCCTGAAAGGCACCAGTCCTCCGTGGAGGAGACACTGAAGAAGCAATTGTATTAATATCAGAGAAGCGATTTAAAGAGAGCTGCAACATGTAGCACTGACACACTGAAATATCCAGGTCAACTTAAACAAAAGAGGCCCAGTGCTCGACTGGCATTGGGCAAAGCAAAGGGGCAGGTAGAGGTAATTGGGGGAAAAGCCAGTTTACACAGTCTGGGTGAACTTTACAGCTTTCATGGGAAGGGAACCGGTCATCATCAGGACCAGTCTGTTTATGGGGACGGACTGGGGAACCAGTCTGTTTATGGGGACGGACTGGGGAACATCTGGACCAGTCTGTTTATGGGGACGGACTGGGGAACATCAGGACCAGTCTGTTTATGGGGACGGACTGGGGAACATCAGGACCAGTCTGTTTATGGGGACGGACTGGGGAACATCTGGACCAGTCTGTTTATGGGGACGGACTGGGGAACACCAGTCTGTTTATGGGGACGGACTGGGGAACATCAGGACCAGTCTGTTTATGGGGACGGACATCTGGACCAGTCTGTTTATGGGGACGGACTGGGGAACATCTGGACCAGTCTGTTTATGGGGACGGACTGGGGAACATCTGGACCAGTCTGTTTATGGGGACGGACTGGGGAACATCTGACCAGTCTGTTTATGGGGACGGACTGGGGAACATCTCTGTTTATGACCAGTCTGTTTATGGGGACGGACTGGGGAACATCAGGACCACTCTGTTTATGGGGACGGACTGGGGAACATCAGGACCAGTCTGTTTATGGGGACGGACTGGGGAACATCAGGACCAGTCTGTTTATGGGGACGGACTGGGGAACATCTGGACCAGGTAAAGCGGGACCACTGGCTCTGGTTCTTGCATGATCTGCTTTGTGAAGGAAAATGGAAGCGACCCAAAGTGTGTGACATGACCTTAGCCAACAACACAGTCCTGCTCTTTTAACCCGCCGTGTCTGTGACGCTCGTATGATGTTGGGTCATCGTGTCACACATCTCACCAGCCGACAGACCCGTCACCCTGGACTCAAGAACCCAGATATCAGATACCGTCATTCAGCAGCCCATGGAAATGCAGCTTATCAACACTCCCACTTTCTGACCAATGGACAAGGATCAGGAAATTTCTAATTCCAAATGGTGCACGGTACACGTGTCATGGCTCACCAGGTCAGAAACCAGGGCAGAATCTGCCATGGTACCTTATGATGTAGATGTGCACTCTCAATATTTTGAGTTGTCAGAGGCAACAATTAAGCTTTTCAGGGAGCTGTTTGGGTGGTTTGGACTGCCTGAAGTGGTTGCCTTGGATAACGCTCCATCACTTGTATCCAGGGAAACGGAGGAGCTTCTACAGAACAACATAATTAAGCACATCCACTCAAGCCATTAGCGTCCTTGATTCAAATGATTCAAACCATTAAAATTATGATCATGATTCAAACCCTCAAACATCCTCTCAAACCATCCTCATAGATCGAAGCCCCTCTTCAGCAACTCATTCTTGCTCAGATATCACAATACCCCCCCCCCCCCCCCTCTACACAACAACTGGACCTAGACCTGCATATCTATAAAAACGCAGCTCTATACATGCCTGGACTTATTGAGGGCTACACCTGCACTAATGTTAGACAACAGCAAGGCCAGGTCAACGATGTGAAAGGTGTCATAAGGATTTCAGCTCTGAGGGTCACGTTCCTGGTCTGCGACTACTTAAAGAAGAATGGAAACAGGAAGCTGTACTCTACTACGCTGGGTCTGTACTCTACTACGCTGGGCCTGTACTCTACTACGCTGGGTCTGTACTCTACTCTGTGCTCTACTACGCTGGGCTCTGTGGGCTCTCTACAACGCTGGGTCTGTACTCTACAACGCTGGGTCTGTGCTCTACTACGCTGGGTCTGTACGCTGGGTCTGTGCTCTACAACGCTGGGCCTGTGCTCTACTACGCTGGGTCTGTACTCTACTACGCTGGGCCTGTGCTCTACTCTGTACTCTACTACGCTGGGTCTGTGCTCTACTGGGTCTGTGCTCTACTACGCTGGGTCTGTACTCTACTACGCTGGGTCTGTGCTCTACTACGCTGGGCCTGTGCTCTACTACGCTGGGTCTGTGCTCTACTACGCTGGGTCTGTACTCTACTACGCTGGGTCTGTGCTCTACTACGCTCTGTACTCTACTACGCTGGGCCTGTACTCTACTGCTGGGCCTGTGCGCTACACTGTACTCTACTACGCTGGGCCTGTACTCTACAACGCTGGGCCTGTGCTCTACTACGCTGGGTCTGTACTCTACTACGCTGGGCCTGTGCTCTACAACGCTGGGTCTGTGCTCTACAACGCTGGGTCTGTGCTCTACTACGCTGGGTCTGTGCTCTACTACGCTGGGCCTGTACTCTACTACGCCGGGCCTGCACTCTACTACGCTGGGCCTGTCCTCTACTGGGCCTGTGCTGGGTCTGTGCTCTACTGGGTCTGTGCTCTACAACGCTGGGCCTGTGCTCTACTACGCTGGGTCTGTGCTCTACTACGCTGGGTCTGTACTCTACTACGCTGGGTCTGTACTCTACTACGCTGGGCCTGTGCTCTACTACGCTGGGTCTGTACTCTACTACGCTGGGTCTGTACTCTACTACGCTGGGTCTGTGCTCTACTACGCTGGGTCTGTACTCTACTACGCTGGGTCTGTACTCTACTACGCTGGGCCTGTGCTCTACAACGCTGGGCCTGTGCTGTGCTCTACTACGCTGGGTCTGTACTCTACTACGCTGGGTCTGTACTCTACAACGCTGGGTCTGTGCTCTACTACGCTGGGTCTGTGCTCTACTACGCTGGGTCTGTGCTCTACAACGCTGGGCCTGTGCTCTACAACGCTGGGCCTGTGCTCTACTACGCTGGGTCTGTGCTCTACTACGCTGGGTCTGTACTCTACTACGCTGGGCCTGTACTCTACTAGTCATGGTCTGGTGGTTAGGGAACCGGTCTTGTGACCGGAGGGTCGTGGGTTCGATTCCCAGGCTTGAGCAAGGCACCTAACCCCAACCGGTCCCCGGGTCTGCTGGGCTAGGGGTCTGCCCACTGCTCTGGGCATTCGGCTGTGCACCACAGCCCCCTAGTTATCACTAGTGTGTGTGTGTGTGTGTTCTGACTGCACAGATGGGTAAATGCGGAGGACAAATTTCGATTGGGGTGAAAATCACAATTTTCCAATGTGGCAATCTTAATCTCTTAGAATGCTGGGCCTATGAATAAGGAGCTATTCTCAAGGCAACCAGGTCTGAATCATGCATCCCTGTCAACCTGCAGCTACCACTGAGGCAGAAGATTCAGACTGTTTTCACAAGCGAGGTGCCTCACCATGACATGTCAGTATTTCCAGGAAACTGTATCTTAAAGTTCATGAGACTCAGTCAGAGCTTCTTTCAGTACCCACATCCTGATAAAAACCCACAGAAAAGTAAATCGCTCCAAATGCTTTTGCTTGTAAAGTTTGTAAACCCTCAAGCACAGAGCACAATAATCCAGTGGGGTTAGCAGAGAGTAGAGGTAGTCTGTCTAGAGATTTGTCGTTACTGTTTACAAAAAAATTACTGTTAACATATCTCATGCCTGGGGGTATGTAGGGTGCTGAGGAGTAATGAGGCTGTACAGCCATCTGCAAGTGTAGCTCAGAATTATGGGTAATGTTCTCCTTGCTCTTATTGGCCAAGTAAAAACCTTAGTAAACAACACAGTTAATTCAGTCTCCAATTCAGCTCCTGTACGTGAGAACTTACTAAGAAATAACACACAGCAGATTCATGACCTTCTCATATTGTTGTCTTGCGGTAACCTGAGAAATAAACGCTGGGACCACAGACAGTAGGCGTTCCACAAAATCATTAATCAAAGCAGCCTCACCTGACACATAAATTATCTCTGATATGGTCTCCTCAGTCAGAGTTATTAATCATTCAAGACATAAATTAAAAACTGTGATGATCAACAAGATACAATCTAAAATCAAGATCTCCAGAAAATTAGGATACATTACCCTGCATATTTTTCGAGCATGTATGAGGTGCGTGTATGAGGTGCGTGTATGAGGTGTATGTATGCATGTCATTATTATTAATAGTAATTATAATAATAGTTATTGTAGTAGAAGTGCTGAAAAATGGCTCAAACTATGTGAATTCACATATTTAGTAAGCAATGGAATGTCCTGTATTGAGGGTAAGAGGGTATTTTGGTCCATTCATCTTTTTCAGATCATCTTAGTATTCAGTATTTCTGGGTTTTGCTTGAATAATCTGTTTCAGATCCCTTAACAGCCCTTCTGTGAGACGCTGTGGGCTCTTGTGGTGACTCTAAAGTACAGGATTTATTCTAGCTGAGTCACTATTATTGATTGTTGGATCACTGAGATTTTACATTATCAAAAAAAGATCACAGACAGCAACGCTGGATTTCTCTAGAGGAATTTTCTAAAATGATTTGGAGTGTCATTGATCCTGTAGTGCAATAAAGAGTATTGTAACTGGGAGGAGCTTTAGTATTGGGCATTATAACTGGGAGGAGCTGTAGCATTGGGCATTATAACTGGGAGGAGCTTTAGTATTGGGCATTATAACTGGGAGGAGCTGTAGTATTGGGCATTATAACTGGGAGGAGCTGTAGTATTGGGCATTATAACTGGGAGGAGCTGTAGTATTGGGCATTATAACTGGGAGGAGCTGTAGTATTGGGCATTGTAACTGGGAGGAGCTGTAGTATTGGGCATTGTAACTGGGAGGAGCTGTAGTATTGGGCATTATAACTGGGAGGAGCTGTAGTATTGGGCATTAGAACTGGGAGGAGCTGTAGTATTGGGCATTGTAACTGGGAGGAGCTGTAGTATTGGGCATTGTAACTGGGAGGAGCTGTAGTATTGGGCATTATAACTGGGAGGAGCTGTAGTATTGGGCATTATAACTGGGAGGAGCTGTAGTATTGGGCATTATAACTGGGAGGAGCAGTAACTGGTAGTATTGGGCATTGTAACTGGGAGGAGCTGTAGTATTGGGCATTATAACTGGGAGGAGCTGTAGTATTGGGCATTATAACTGGGAGGAGCTGTAGTATTGGGCATTATAACTGGGAGGAGCTGTAGTATTGGGCATTATAACTGGGAGGAGCTGTAGTATTGGGCATTAGAACTGGGAGGAGCTGTAGTATTGGGTATTGGGTTTTTATCCGCTAAAAAAAAAGACACACACACACACACACACACACACACGCACACAAATACACATGCAAATATACATGTTTTTCTGCTATCATGTTATGCAGTCGTAGGTCCCATTTACATGTTTAATTATGCTAGCTTCAATTATTACATGTTTAATTATGCTAGGTTTAATTCTGCCTTTTGGCACTGATGTTAACAAGGTGTTTAATTCAGACAAAACGAACACTCAGACTGGAGCTGTATTTGAACCCTGTCTTGTCTGCTTTTAATTTCACATGAGTACAGAGTCTGTGGCGCTGGATCTTTGGTGGGAAACGTGTCCTTCCACCCTGGGCAGCTACAGAGCAGTTAGAACCTTCCAGCCCAAAGGAACAACATTCACTCTGGATAAAACACATCGCAGGAGAAAAGCAATTATCAGGAGACGGTCTATTGGTACAGTGAACAATTATGTGCTCTCAAATAAATCTCTTGACAGTCTAAGCAAAGTTAGCATAAAAATAATTGTAGTTTTTCATTAGCTGCCCATCATCAAGCCCATGTTACAGCCGTGGTGTCTTATTTCTCAAATTTGACAGAAACCAATGAGAACAATTTGAAGTTCTTATTTATTACCGTCCCTGAGCCATTAATACGTTTCAGATTCATCCAGACATTAGCAGTGGCACAGACATTAGCAGTGGCACATTCTTATAGTTCAGTAAGAAAACAGACAGTATGTTGTATGATTCACCAGATCGTTAGCTTCTGAGGATGACCATTACTGTTCTGAGTGTACAGGGGTGTCCTGATGTCCTGAGTGTACAGGGGTGTCCTGATGTCCTGAGTGTACAGGGGTGTCCTGATGTTCTGAGTGTACAGGGGTGTCCTGATGTTCTGAGTGTACAGGGGTGTCCCGATGTTCTGAGTGTACAGGGGTGTCCTGATGTTCTGAGTGTACAGGGGTGTCCTGATGTCCTGAGTGTTTTGAGGATTTACATTCACAATAATAATGATTCACTCTTTTAACCCAACCTCATGTGTACAGACCAGGTTATATCTGGAGTTGAGGGAAACCTCAGGAGCCTCTGGGTAATGGCACTGCATTTAACAGCCACTGGTAAGTCATTCTTGACCCCTCTGACCGATTCAATAATTGTCCAATTTCCAACAGTTTTTCTTTCTAACTTTTTCAAGGAAGTTGATCTCAAACACCTCTATAGGAGAATACGCTGAAACAATGTCTGCTCTCCAAGCCTTATAGAGCAGAATGTGCACTAGTGACCAGTGACTGCACATATATGTTCTTTTATTACTGCAGAAACTGACTGTGGCATATGACACTATCAATCAAGATAATGTATTAATTAACAGGCATGAAAAGTCTATATAGACATTCTGTATCTAGTTCTGTAGTCTCGGTTTCGGCTGACTTCATACTCACCATCAGCAATTTGGAAGCATAAACTGGGATTTTTGAGAGTGTAACAGATGGTGTTACACTCAAATAATTTAGAAGCTACAGTGACAGGGTGAGTGTTGATGCATAAGCAGCTAATGATATGAGGACATTATTATTACCTTATCTGACCTCTGTGGGTGTTTTGTCTCCCATTTGGTACATCATGCTCTCCCCCTCAGATTAAAGTCCCATACAACATCCCTACTGAGGCCTGTGAGGCTGGTTCTCCCTCTAACAGCTCCATTAGCGTTATTACAGCAATTATAGTTCTGATGCTACTCCACTCTGGATTGTCCAGCATTTCCCTTGTAAAGGAGAAAACATCTATCAGCACCTGGAATATCACGCACAGCACTGGGACAATCCAGATGTTACCCCGATCACAGGAGCCATTCAGGCAAAAATGCAAATCATTCCAGATCCCACAAGTGTTTTCTCACGTGTGCATAAACCTGGAATGTCTTATTGTGGGCTGAGATGTTGTCTGTGGTAGAGGTTTGAGTTCCACTCAGAGAGGCACTACAGAACAACCCCAGAGAAATCACACCCCTTGTCCTTGTCAGCATGCAAAAACCAAGCAATGTATTCTTGCGAGTTCATTTGATGTTTGGGTTCTTGTCCTAGTATGTAGCTTATAAGCATAAGTAGCCTCTTGACACTACCCTGTTCAGATATCCTCTCTTGGATTACTCTAAGAGACTATGAGATAATCCAGTTCTATTTTGCAATCTAAACATGAGATGCAAATGAGCCCCGTCTGTGATGAAGTGGGGCACATGAGGGGGGGAGTTGCACTACTGTCAATACGCAATTAGACAACTGTAATAGGATATCAGTCAGGTGCTGCATACACACACTCACACACACAGCAAGCAATAGAGACAGGGAGAGAGAGGGAGACAGGGATGGAGAGGGAGACAGGGATGGAGAGGGAGACAGGGATGGAGAGAGATGGAGACAGGGATGGGAGAGAGACAGGGATGGAGAGAGATGGAGACAGGAATGGGAGAGAGATAGGGATGGGAGAGAGAGAGAGACAGGGATGGAGAGAGACAGAGACAGGGATGGAGAGAGAGAGAGAGAGAGAGAGTAGAAAAAGAGCTGGAAACCCACATCTTCCACTTCAGCAGTGATATAGCATGTGCATTATCTGATCTGAACATAATACACTTACACTCTCTCTCTCTCTCTCTCTCTCTCACACACACACATGATGATGATGACAGATCCTCCTGTCTGTCCTCAGAAGACTTGGAATCACTGGCACTGTCTGGCAGTGGTTTAAGTCTTATCTAGATGGGAGATCTTACCAAGTATCTTGGCAGGGGGCCACATCTGCTCCTTCCAGGCTCACCACGGGTGTCCCACAAGGCTCAGTGCTCGGTCCTCTGCTCTTCTCTCTTTACACTCGTTCTCTTGGTGATGTAATATTCTCCCATGGATTTTCCTATCACTGTTATGCTGATGACACTCAACTTGTCCTTTCCTTTCCACCTTCTGACACACAGGTTTCATCTCGGATCTTGGCTTGTCTTGCTGATATCTCATCTTGGATGTCGGCTCATCACTTGAAGCTGAACCCCAGCAAGACTGAATTACTGTTCATCCCTGGAACTTCAAGTCCTCGCCAGGATCTTTCCATCTCTTTTGAGAACTTCGCTGGTCACCACATCTGCTGAAGCTCGAAGTCTTGGTGTAGTTGTGGATGACCAGTTATCGTTCTCAACCCATGTTGCAAACCTGACTCGGTCATGCAGATTTCTCCTTTACAACATTCGGAGAATTCGACCTTTTCTGTCTAGCGAGGCTACTCAAGTGCTTGTTCAGTCTCTTGTCATTTCAAGACTTGACTACTGCAACTCACTCCTGGCTGGTCTTCCTATGCGTACCATCAGGCCCTTGCAACTGATCCAGAACTTCGGCGGCTCGACTTGTCTTCAATGTTCCTAAGTTCAGCCATGTTACTCCTCTGCTGCGCTCTCTTCACTGGCTTCCTGTAGCTGCCCGCATCAGATATAAAACCCTGATGCTGGCCTACAAGGCTAAGAATGGACCAGCACCTCCATACATGGTGGCAATGGTCAAATCCCGATCTGTACCCAGAGCTCTTCGAGCTTCAAGCACAGCTCGGCTTGACCCACCATCTCTCAGGACATGCGGAAAACATGCATCCAGACTTTTTCAGTTCTGGCACCTCAGTGGTGGAACGAACTTCCACTGAGTGTCCGAATGGCAGAGTCTCTTGCTGTTTTTAAGCGAAGACTGAAGACACATCTGTTTCAAGAGCACTTAAATTAAATTTTACTACACTAGCATGTATTAAATATTTGTGACTGTAATGACTTTTCTTGCTTTTATCTGTTAAGTAGGGTTTTCTCAGTATATATTTGAGTATATCTAGGCGTCCATACTGACTGTATCTAATAATATCTTTGCTTAAAGTTTCTTCCTGATTTTAGCCTAAACTAACTAGCTAGAGATTTTGTTCTGAGTAAAACAATGAAGCACTTTTTGTAAGTCGCTCTGGATAAGGGCGTCTGCTAAATGCCGTAAATGTAAATGTAAAATGTAAATGAGGAGGGAAAATCAAAGGAGAAAATATAAATGGAATGAGTGAGTAAAAATATGGCACCAGGACAGACAGTTGGAGGGAAGGTTCTGTAAAGAGCATTCTGAGGGAGATCCTTCTCACAGGTTCTGTGAGGAGCATAGTGAGGGAGATCCCTCTCACAGGTTCTGTGAGGAGCATTCTGAGGGAGATCCCTCTCACAGGTTCTGTGAGGAACATTCTGAGAGGGAGATCCTTCTCACAGGTTCTGTGAGGAGCATTCTGAGGGAGATCCCTCTCACAGGTTCTGTGAGGAGCATTCTGAGGGAGATCCCTCTCACAGGTTCTGTGAGGAACATTCTGAGAGGGAGATCCTTCTCACAGGTTCTGTGAGGAGCATTCTGAGGGAGATCCTTCTCACAGGTTCTGTGAGGAGCATTCTGAGGGGGAGATCCTTCTCACAGGTTCTGTGAGGAGCATTCTGAGGGGGAGATCCCTCTCACAGGTTCAGTGAGGAGCATTCTGAGAGGGAGATCTTGCCAGGAAGATGCTGCCAATGGTAAAATAAATAAATGAATGAATAAATAAATGAATGAATAAATAAATGCATTAGCAGCAATGCTACATTGCTGTAAACTGTTAACAAGTTAAACACTGATTGCCATATCATTACAGAATGTCTCTAGTTAAGTGAAGAAATACAGTGTAAGGAATGAAAAACAGCAGGAGGTTTCCAGATGTTATTCAAGTTCACAGATGAAACAATCAACCCCAAAGTTGTGCTTTTAGTTCAAAATTCAAAAAGCAGGCAGTAGTGTGTTGCTTAAAGTCCTGTTAAGAGATAATGATGTGTGATCTTACCTCATTTGCATACACCCAGTGAGTCTCTTTGGATGCCAGGTTGGTTTCGACAGCCTATAGGAAGAAGAGAAGAGAAGGATATTAGCATCTGGTTTCCACACTGCCCACGGTAGCGCTGCAGTGATGCATCCCCCTCTGGTGCTTCCCTGCCAGGTCACATGTCCAACCACACAGACCCTCTCCACTTCAACCACTGCTGAAACCACCAAAATCAGCTTCACACATACTGCAATGAAGAGAAATGCACAACACTCTGTATCTGCATGTTGTGATACGGCCATGCATACCAATCACCAAATACACACTACTGTTACTGTAATATAGCCACAAGCACACATACCTATCACCACATACACACTACTGTTACTGTAATATAGCCACAAGCACACATACCTATCAGTCACCACATACACACTACTGTTACTGTAATATAGCCACAAGCACACATACCTATCAGTCACCACATACACACTACTGTTACTGTAATATAGCCACAAGCACACATACCTATCAGTCACCACATACACACTACTGTTACTGTAATATAGCCACAAGCACACATACCTATCAGTCACCACATACACACTACTGTTACTGTAATATAGCCACAAGCACACATACCTACCAGTCACCACATACACACTACTGTTACTGTAATATAGCCACAAGCACACATACCTACCAGTCACCACATACACACTACTGTTACTGTAATATAGCCACAAGCACACATACCTACCAGTCACCACATACACACTACTGTTACTGTAATATAGCCACAAGCACACATACCTATCACTACATACCACAGACACACATCTGTTACTGTAATATAGCCACAAGCACACATACCTATCAGTCACCACATACACACTACTGTTACTGTAATATAGCCACAAGCACACATACCTATCAGTCACCACATACACACTACTGTTACTGTAATATAGCCACAAGCACACATACCTATCAGTCACCACATACACACTACTGTTACTGTAATATAGCCACAAGCACACATACCTATCAGTCACCACATACACACTACTGTTACTGTAATATAGCCACAAGCACACATACCTATCAGTCACCACATACCCATCAGTCACCACATACACACTACTGTTACTGTAATATAGCCACAAGCACACATACCTATCTGTCATATAGCCACAAGCACACATACCTATCAGTCACCACACACACACTACTGTTACTGTAATATAGCCACAAGCACATACACACTACTGTTACTGTAATATAGCCACAAGCACACATACCTATCAGTCACCACATACACACTACTGTTACTGTAATATAGCCACAAGCACACATACCTATCAGTCACCACATACACACTACTGTTACTGTAATATAGCCACAAGCACACATACCTATCAGTCACCACATACACACTACTGTTACTGTAATATAGCCACAAGCACACATACATACACACTACTGTTGTCACCACATACACACTACTGTTACTGTAATATAGCCACAAGCACACATACCTATCAGTCACCACATACACACTACTGTTACTGTAATATAGCCACAAGCACACATACCTATCAGTCACCACATACACACTACTGTTACTGTAATATAGCCACAAGCACACATACCTATCAGTCACCACATACACACTACTGTTACTGTAATATAGCCACAGTCACCACATACACACTACTGTTACTGTAATATAGCCACAAGCACACATACCTATCACTACATACACACTACTGTTACTGTAATATAGCCACAAGCACACATACCTATCAGTCACCACATACACACTACTGTTACTGTAATATAGCCACAAGCACACATACCTACAAGTCACCATCATACACACTACTGTTACTGTAATATAGCCACACAAGCACACATACCTATCAGTCACCACATACACACTACTGTTACTGTAATATAGCCACAAGCACACATACCTATCAGTCACCACATACACACTACTGTTACTGTAATATAGCCACAAGCACACATACCTATCAGTCACCACATACACACTACTGTTACTGTAATATAGCCACAAGCACACATACCTATCAGTCACCACATATACAGTCACCACATACACACTACTGTTACACCACATACACACTGTTACTGTAATATAGCCACAAGCACACATACCTATCAGTCACCACATACAAACTACTGTTACTGTAATATAGCCACAAGCACACATGCCTATCACCACATACACACTACTGTTACTGTAATATAGCCACAAGCACACATACCTATCAGTCACCACATACACACTACTGTTACTGTAATATAGCCACAAGCACACATACCTATCAGTCACCACATACACACTACTGTTACTGAAATATAGCCACAAGCACACATACCTACCAGTCACCACACACTACTGTTACACACCACTATTACATACTACTGTTACATACTACTGTTACACACTACTGTTACACTATTACACTACTGTTACACACTACTGTTACACTATTACACTACTGTTACATATCTGATTGAAGTGCATATGTATGTAAATTTCTATTATGATTCCCATTCAGCTGTTACACCCCACAGGCCCCTCTCCCAATTATGTTTATTATAAAACAAAATGTTACACTTATTAGTGTCAGACTGATGAGTCCTGATGTAGAGCCCTTGTAGAGCCATTCTCACAATTCTCACAGCCCCTCGTGCTCAGATCACTATGGAAACCACTGTTGTCTTCACCTCCCACATTTTCTCCAGCTTCGCTCAGTCCTGATACTTCTTGAGCTTTTCGTGGTCCTGATGTTGCAATCACTTGGGATCCATCACTACATCCATCACTACATCCATCACTACATCCATCACTACATCTACCACTACATCTACCACTACATCCATCACTACATCTACCACTACATCTACCACTACATCCATCACTACATCTACCACTACATCCACCACTACATCTACCACTACATCTACCACTACATCTACCACTACATCTACCACTACATCCATCACTACATCTACCACTACATCCATCACTACATCTACCACTACATCTACCACTACATCTACATCCATCACTACATCTACCACTACATCCATCACTACATCTACCACTACATCTACCACTACATCCATCACTACATCCATCACTACATCTACCACTACATCTACCACTACATCCATCACTACATCTACCACTACATCTACCACTACATCCATCACTACATCCATCACTACATCCATCACTACATCCATCACTACATCTACCACTACATCCATCACTACATCCATCACTACATCTACCACTACATCCATCACTACATCTACCACTACATCCATCACTACATCTACCACTACATCTACCACACTCACACTACATCTACCACTACATCTACCACTACATCCATCACTACATCTACCACTACATCTACCACTACATCCATCACTACATCTACCACTACATCCATCACTACATCCATCACTACATCTACCACTACATCCATCACTACATCTACCACTACATCCACCACTACATCCATCACTACATCTACCACTACATCTACCACTACATCCATCACTACATCTACCACTACATCCATCACTACATCCATCACTACATCCATCACTACATCCATCACTACATCCATCACTACATCCACCACTACATCCACCACTACATCCACCACTACCACTACATCTACCACTACATCTACCACTACATCTACCACTACATCCATCACTACATCCATCACTACATCCATCACTACATCCACCACTACATCCATCACTACATCTACCACTACATCCATCACTACATCCATCACTACATCTACCACTACATCTACCACTACATCCATCACTACATCTACCACTACATCCATCACTACATCTACCACTACATCCATCACTACATCCATCACTACATCTACCACTACATCCACCACTACATCCATCACTACATCCACCACTACATCTACCACTACATCCATCACTACATCTACCACTACATCCATCACTACATCTACCACTACATCTACCACTACATCCATCACTACATCTACCACTACATCTACCACTACATCCATCACAACATACATCTACCACTACATCCATCACTACATCCTCTTCTGCTGTTTGTCCATCACTGCTATGTAGGGTGACCAGATTCCAATTCACCAAATGTGGGACAAAGACTATGTTTGTGTGAGACAATGTGGGACACCAATGCATCGAGATAGTCTACAGTAAAATAACTTCAACACAATGAAACATCTCCATTCTGCCCATTAGCTTATACCTATGTTTAGCCATCTGCTTGATTCTGTAGCACATACCAGACTGCAAATAAAAACTTTAATGTGGTTTAAATGGTTTTCCAAAGACTCGTGCTTTACTCCATGTCCTCCCTGTCCTCCCTGACCTCCCTGTCCTCCATGTCCTCTCTGTCCTCCCTGACCTCCCTGTCCTCCCTGACCTCCATGTCCTCCCTGTCCTCCCTGACCTCCATGTCCTCCCTGTCCTCTCTGTCCTCCATGTCCTCCCTGTCCTCCATGTCTCGTGCTGCATGCTGGGGCCATTCTGACCTATTTGCATTGTTTTGTTGGTGGCTGCGCCCTTTACCCGCGTCCGCATTCCAACGTCTCAATTTGTGGGACGTGTGAAAATGCGTGACTGTTCCGTTGGACATCTGGACACCCTACTGTGTCCAGTTGGTTAGTCATTGCCATTGTGTCGGTCTGCATCTGTCCCACAGGATCTTGGGCATAGTCTCCCTCCAACACCTGCATGGATGTGTCCCACTTTGGCCTTTGAACTTCCAGCCCAAACTGAGCTCAGACATTTCTGTACATTATATCAGCCACTTGGTCACGGCGTGTCATATGTGCTCTGCCTGCTAGTGTCTCTCATGGATTGTCTCATGGACATCTTAGCATAGCCTGTGTCTGTCTTCCTGGGTGTGGATTTGGTGTTCAGAGTTCTTGTCCTGCCATGATTAGTGTCTCTGTGCTGCCATGATTAGTGTCTCTGTGCTGCCATGATTAGTGTCACTGTGCTGCCACTGTGCTGCCATCCATCCATTTCCATCCATCTTTCTTTTCTGCTGTCTGAGGTTCTCATTATGTTCTTCATCTTCCTGGTGTACTCCTGGATCTTTTGATGTTTCATCCTGGATAGTGGCTAGTCACTAGTTCTTGTCCCCCCTCCTTCCACTATATAGTCTCAGAGCACTGGATTTGGAATGGCACCTCCTGTACATTGTGAGGAATTTCCTTTTCTTGATGTCAGTGGCTTCATTGGTCAGGTTGTTATACCAGCAGGGTATCTGATGACTGGAGTGTAGGTGTCGATAGTCTGGATCTTGTTCTTCAGGTGACTCAGGACTGGTGTCTCTCTGTAGGCATCTCACTGTAGCTGATTTCCATCTGTCCTCGTCATGATTCCCATTTGCCAGTTGACTTCCAAGTACTTGTAGCAACTCTCAATATCTGCTATGTTAACTTCAGGTAGTATGATCCTCTCGGTTCTGACTACCACTATGAAGGTTCTCAGAGTCGTGTTGATGTCATACAGCCTCAGGCGTTCTGGGACCCACGTATGGAGCATGGAGATATAGGCCTTCTAGTTAATCCCAGTAGTTGTACAGGCTGGTCTGACTGCTTTTATCCACCAGTAGCTGCTGCTTGGCACCTCTTGTGTTCTAGCCAATGTTCTGGTTCTGGTCCGTCTCATGTACTGAACCATGTGCATGTTGATCTTATCCCCAGTGACGCCTGCCTGGAGCTTCCTTGTTGTACAGAGGCAGATTATCATATTATCAGGTTATCAGATAGTAGTTGCATGGAACGGTCACTTCCTGGAGTCGTTCTTGATTAGGACTGTCCGGTCTTCAGTCAACCAATCAGGGGGTTCCATCCATTAGCAGCTGGTTCATTTGTGCTACCAGGCTTTAATAGAGTGTAATTAGCTTCTTCAGGACCTGGAGCTGTAGGTGTGGACCATGTGAGGACCTGGAGCTGTAGGTGTGGACCATGTGAGGACCTGGAGCTGTAGGTGTGGACCATGTGAGGACTTGGAGCTGTCCAGCTCTTCATACTTGAGGCCCATTCTTGGACATCTGCTAGCATGGTGGTTACTGGATCTCTTCTCTCAGGTTCAACAGGGCATTGTTGTTGTACGATGCCTCTTTCTGCAATATACTTTTCCAATATTGTGTAGTTTCTAGCTCCTGTTCAGTTTCCAACTCTGGTGGGTCTTCTCCTTATGCTATTACCCTGCCACGTCTTGGGAGAACATCTAGTTTGTTCTCCTGTCTTCACATCTTTTATACTAGTCTAAATTTTGGGTACTGAAATATCCATAGTTCCCACATTCTCTGCATATCCCCTTTCATACTGGGGCTGCTTCTGTAGTAACATTTCAGCAGACCTCTATTCCCACTCAGAGTGTCATCAGCAGGTTGCAACAGTCACAGAAAGGCATAAAAGTGGACGTCCTGGCCATGTCCCACACTGATGACCACTCCATTGTGACTCGGTAGACAATACATCAACTTGTGAAGAGCATGAGACGTCCTTGTCAAGCTGTAATTGATGCTCAAGGGCACCATTGCATGTTTCCACTTAAATGCCCTTTATGATGTAATATCATTGTGGCGTGAACTTTATACGTTTTCCATAAATTTCACCCACAAGCCAAAAATCCCTAATTCTTTGTGAATAGTGTATATATAAAGCTGGGACCAAAATGAATAGTATTTTTATATTTAAGCTTTAATAAATGATATGAAAAGGCCTTCAAAATCACTCAAAACATTGGCCAACACGAATGACTAACAACGTACTGTTCTTTCTAAATGTTATTTTCAGCTGTCTTTGTCTCACGGCACATGTGATTTCTGAGGCCGTGTGCTCGTTCACAGGCTACGTATGCTCGCGGGAAGAGGAGGACCAAGAATGCATGCAGACTCTGGTTAAAACAAACAAATGCACACTTCTGCAAGTATGTCAGTAAAGGACATAACTAATAATGTCAGTAAAGGACTCTACTGTGTGCAGTGGTGATCAGGCACGATGTCGAGTCAAGAGCAGTTCAACAACCAACATTTAAGATGAACATGTAATGCACACTTACAGGACCAAATCAGACAACAACTAACAAAGACAACACGAAGACTTAAACAGTGATGTCAGTAACGCAGTTCCTTAATCTGACCACTTTTATTCAGTAACAAGTAATCTAACGAGTTACTATTTCTAACCCAGTAATCAGATGAAAGTTACTTATCCAAGTAACTCTGAATTACTATTTTTGTCATTTTCCTTAGTAAAAATATATATTTTTGCTTTCTTCTTGCGTCTTGGGGAGTGACCTATGCGACAATTAAGTCACGTTTTCACTATGAGTAAAACTCAATTGTAATACCGTACAGCGACACAAATGTAATGTCAGGAGATACATTGGTACCGCTAAAAATGCACTTGCAATAAAGTATTGGCAAAATTGAGTGTCATTTTCATTTAAAAATCAATAAAGTAACAGTCACTTTTAAAGGAATAATCAGCAAACGTTAAACGTTAATTACTTTTTCAAAGTAACTAAGCAATCAATGGACTTAAATATGTAGACGTTAACAAGGCACAACACATAACGATAACAAGACAGGAGAGAGGTAAGACGAATAACACTGACGAACACGTACATGCCAAGAACCATGCACGAATGTAAATGCACACAAACACGGACGAACTCAACCGAGCCCAAGGGAGGAGTTTGGGGAGAGCGCGACACGTATCCACCACACTGAAGCTCTTAAGGGTGTATTTATTCCTCCAGCAGATGCAAAGTCAATCTTTTGGTCTCAATGTTTTGTTGATTTCCAACATAATAGCAAGAAAGGCCTATAAAAGAAAATATTTATAAATGATCAAAGCTACAGTAAGCATTATCCAACCTTAGAGTGGCTGTGATAGTGGAACTCACTGCTGTAGTGCTCAGACTCACAACACAGAGCACCACAGAAACATCCGGAGAGTTAATTAGCTACAAAACAAGCACAAATACCACATCTGCTATGCTCTACGCATGCTGCATATACAATGCCCTTTTGCTATATCCATGAGTACTGTTTATACAAAAAACAATCATTTCCTATGTATTATTATATATATTATAGTGCAAAGGTTTTAGGTTCTAGCAAGGTTTGGAAAACATGCAGCAAAGTAGACATGCTTCATAAACAGAGACATTAATATTTGTTTGTCAAGACAAAAACAAAGTGAATGAACAAAAAAGGAAATTAAATCAAATCAGTATTTGGTGTGACCACTCTGCCTGCACGACGTCTAATTACACTGGCACACAGTTTTTGAAGGAACATGGCAGGGAGGTTGGAGAACTGATATGGACCCACTGTCCTCGTGTCCTAATGTCCTCATGTCCTCATGTCCTAATGTCCTCACCTCTACACTTTACCTCAGTGAACTGTAAACTCCAGTGGTGGATAGTAAGGAGTGAATGCAATTCGTTACTGTACTTAAGGTTTTTTTTTGTGTTTACTGAAGTATCTCCATTTGTAACTTTTTACTCCACTACATTTCAAAGTCAAATGATTTACTCTTCATTAAAAAAGTAACGAAGCAAAAGGAGCGGGAAGCACGCGCACTGATCAGCGTTCAGTTCGACGTCACTGCAGCAGCGTAACGGTTAGTGAGAACAGATCCCCACATACAAATGGAGGAAACTAACTCCACACTAAACCCAGGGCCTTTTCTGAGAGGAATGGTTGAAGTAGTCGAAAAGAAAAATGACTCCTTCGTTTTCAAGTGTCTTCTCTGCCTCCCTCAGTCCCATAAGATGTCGTCTTTTAAGAACTCCCCATCAAATCTAAGGAAACAAGTAGAGGTAAAACCTGTTTTCATAGACCAACTAGTAATTTGCCTTAATGAGAAATCTAACAATATCTTGCAGCAAATGGTTTCTTTGTGTATGTTGAAATAAGTCTGACATTAGCATTGTATACATGATTAGCTAGCTAGCTAGCTAAAATTAAATATTAACATTAGTTAATAATGTGAATATCATTATTAGTATTCATTAATGTCAATATGAATATTACTGAACAGTTAAATCTTCCAGGGTTAGAAAAACACCTACTGCTACATGTGTCAAGGAAGACTTTTGCAGGCATGATTTTATTAACAAAAACTGCCAACTTTAGCCATTTCTGGTGAAGGCTTCACAGATGCATTTCACCCTGTCTGACACATCGCCCCTCGCTGAATTGCTGAGGTTTTACTTGCCCGTGTGTTCTGAGTACATGCCAATGCTTTGACAGCTTTCAGACTAAAAGATTACAGCTCCACAATCCCACTGAAGAGATTACAGCTCCACAATCCCATTGAAGAGATTACAGCTCCACAATCCCACTGAAGAGATTACAGCTCCACAATCCCACTGAAGAGATTACAGCTCCACAATCCCACTGAAGAGATTACAGCTCCACAATCCCACTGAAGAGATTACAGCTCCACAATCCCACTGAAGAGATTACAGCTCCACAATCCCACTGAAGAGATTACAGCTCCACAGTCCCACTGAAGAGATTACAGCTCCACAATCTCACTGAAGAGATTACAGATCCACAGTCCCACTGAAGAGATTACAGCTCCACAATCCCACTGAAGAGATTACAGATCCACAGTCCCACTGAAGAGATTACAGCTCCACAATCCCACTGAAGGGATTACAGATCCACAGTCCCACTGAAGAGATTGTTCATTGTTCCACTGCAGGTCCGAGCTCCATGTCAGACTGGCCAACCGACTCTAATGAGGAATTACAGGACACTGCGCCTGGACAAACATCATTCCTGATATACAGGTACACGAAATACTATATTCATGAAATACACAGCTAAAAATAGTTTAAAAAGCAACCAGCCTACGTATATTATGCTTCCGAAGGCATACTGAAAACACTGAACTGTACTAATAACTGTAGTGCACAAATGAAGTGTAGTAATACAGTAGTAACGAAGTAATTCAATAATATGTGCAGATGACCAGTAGTGTAGTTCTGGTTCTCCTGAGGAGTTCTGTCTGTAGATGACCAGTAGTGTAGTTCCAGTTCTCTTGAGGAGGGCCGTCTGTAGATGAACCAGCACCAGACCTTCATTCATGCCCTCCAGAGCAGCAGGCGAGGATAAAGCGTTGTGAGAAGTGCTCTGTGCTCGCCTTTAAGGCTGTGAGTGCAGGATAAATGCACTGACATCACTTTCTGGGAGACACTCGGTTTATCTACAGTGCTGAGGACCATATTCATCCCAGGAGCACCAGTAACAAAAGGCAGGCAGCCCAAATGCAATAAATTCTGTTTGCACACAAGCAAACCTGCGTATGTGGACTGTGTGTGTGTTGAGCGGACCATGACACCCTAACATCAATGCTTGTTTTCAGGAGAGCATTCATCATGTTCAAATAGCACCAACATGTCCACAAGGTGGTTGCAAGTATTTAATTTTTTAAAATGAAAGACACATAGAAAAACAGAAGTCCTTGCCATTATTGTAAGAGCTATTAATGCTCAGTTGTTCAGTAAATGAGCCGCTGGACTGTGGACAGGACGGGACGTTACCTTGAAATGATCCCTGACTGAGCAGAAACCATCGCAAGACTTCCAGAGAGTGGAAATAAAATCTGGCCATTACTCTAACACACAAGCAAAGCAGCTTTCCTCCCTAGTGGTTGGCAATCCAATGATTCTTATTTGCAATACGATAACTGTGCAAAACAAACTTCCCAAAAACAGATTGCACTTTTAATGTTTTTTATAAGGATGGAACCTGACTGTAATTATTATTGGAGAGCAGTTTCAGAATGGAGATACTTGTGCAGTGGTTTGAACACATAGTACTTTTGTAAGTCGCTCTGGATAAGAGCGTCTACTAAATGCCGTAAATGTGAATGTAAATGTAAATGTTTGGGTAGTTAGTGGTAAACTGCAACCCTAAGGAGTGTTAGTCCTTCCCAAAAGAAGACGTTTTCACTCTGAGCTTCACTCTGACTCACTCTGCTTCACTCTGAGCTTCACTCTGCTTCACTCTGAGCTTCACTCTGAGCTTCACTCTGCTGATGTCCTCCAGATGCACTTTGATACATTTTTATTTAAGCACACAATCATTTGCAGTAACTGAAGGCACAGAAACGCACTGCTGCACTCCTGGATGTCGGTTCTGCTTTGGCCGCTGATTATTTGGCACAGTGACTCATTCATTACAATACGGCAGGTCTCTGTCCATCTGACCCTACACCTACTACACCTGCTACACCTGCTACACCCGCTACACCTGCATCACTACACCTCCGGACTGAGGTGGTTCTCAACATCTTGCATGCTCACAGACCCACATATTACCTCCTTCAGAGCCATTTTCACACATATAACTGAGTCACAAATGAGAGGAAGTTTGGTATGTTTTGAATGAGGAGAGCAAGGAAATGCACACACACACACACACACACACACACACACACACACAGAGTGGAATAGATATTGTTAAAGCTAAATGCCACAGTTGCCACAGCAACGGTTATCATAGCATTAAAGTGATGAGGTAAGACCCAGCACCATAACACACAGCAGGAGCAGCAGATAAAATCTAATCCCATCATAAAGGATATGCAGAGGTTAAAATCTAATCCCATCATAAAGGATATGCAGAGGTTAAAATCTAATCCCATCATAAAGGATATGCAGAGGTTAAAATCTAATCCCATCATAAAGGATATGCAGAGGTTAAAATCTAATCCCATCATAAAGGATATGCAGAGGTTATACATCTAATAGCAAGGAACACAGTCCACGTCCACAGTGTTTTCTTAAACCTTGTGCATTTTCTGCCTTTCGTTTCTATTGTCTCCTGGGCACTATGGTCAGCTATTGTTCTACAGTAGCGTTTCTGGAGCTTGTCTCTGCTACACTGTGTGGGACAGTTGTCAGTAATTGAATTACTACAGTCATCTGTCCTCATGGGGGACATCAGGACCTGTAACATGTTTACACAACAAGCTTCTGTCCAGCTACCCCGAAACGGCCGCGGCTGATGAACATTCAGTATGGACGTCTGTCCCGCGTGTCCTGCCGTAACCCTGACAAGGACACTTCACCTTTCCTGCACACACGCTACTGCCCTAATGGTGCTCTGCACGTCTGCTGTCTGGTGTGGATAAAACATGAAGCCTTGGCTACAGTCATCAATAATTAACAGGATATTCAATATATAATTTTAAGCATCGATTTGTACTTGAATGAATCTCAAAATATTAAATGCTCAATAAGAAGAAGAACAACAACCACAACAATAATAATAATTATTATTATTATTACTATAAACACCTCGGACACCTCCTACATATAAGTTCTACTGGAGGAACTTAATGTCTAACACGGTGTTCAGAGAACACTGCAGGGGCTTCATCTGTGTAACTGGCTACAGACTGTCCTGTCCACTGCCCTGTCCACTGTCCTGCCCTGTCCACTGTCCTGCCCTGTCCACTGCTACCATCTTGTTGTTCCACAACAGAAGAATATCCTGACCTATTTCATGACTTTGTAGAGCAAACAGACAGACAGCACCACTATCCCACTATCAGACAGTACTGACTGGCAATCAGCACTGAGGTCATTATTCAAAGAAAGAAATCACCTACATATTACTGATCTAACGCTGTAATATATATGGGCAAAGTTTCACTGGCTAATGAATTCAAAATAATGAGAAGATCCCCACACCCCCCTACTGTAAAATACTCTCTCCACACTGTTCACACCCACATATCATACTGAAGCCTTCAGTGTCGCAATACATACACACACACACACACACACACACAGATTACATCAAAAGCATGGAAAAGCCTAGAAAAACTAATCATTAATTATACAGATATAATTCATGCTACATGGGTGTAATCAGTATTATATGTTTAGGAACATCTCAGTACAGCAGCAAACAAAATGATGACAAAAATTATTTGCAATGAACAATTCACAATTTTGTCTAAAATAATTAGACTTCACTGATGCACCATATATGTGTGGTGGCTCCCAGCTTGATAGCAACACATCTGCAGGAATGTTGAAATGTAAATCAGCAGGACAAACGCACATCTGCAGGAATGGTAATATGTAAATCAGCAGGACAAATGCACATCTGCAGGAATGGTAATATGTAAATCAGCAGGACAAACGCATATCTGCAGGAATGGTAATATGGTAATATGTAAATCAGCAGGACAAATACATCATGTCTTTCTGCATGCTCTGGGTGTTTCCTAATATTGTAGCACAACCGTACATTTCGATACTCAGCCAATATGCAGCCATTCCAAAGCACTGCAGTTATTTTGGGACCCCCGTGACAGGTTTGCAGATTAAGAGGGATCTGCTTCAGAGTTCAGTCTTCAACTTTGCCTGATATAATCTATTTCTCAATATGCGGAATCCATCTTCAAAAATGCAGACTGTGGAAAGTAAATGGCAGATGAAGACCATTGACGCTGCTCATCTCTGGAATACAGCTTTGAAAAGTATTGTGATACTTCAGGTGAGTGTGCTAAGCTGCATCTCAATGAGCTTCCTAAGACTGCCAACAGATCCCAGATTGGCACCAGATCCTTAGATGTGTTTCATCATAACACACAACAGTCACTGGGCTCTAATGGTGTGTAATAGGAGTTCAGTAGTATTCCCTGTGAGCTCTCACAGTGAGTCTGTTGACTGAAGTGAATCACACAGCTGTGGTTTTCATGTCTGCAACGAGACTGTAGACGACAGCCACTACAATCTGCTGTAGTCGACAGCAGATTAATTTACCTAATCATTTACTGAATGTCAGTGTCTACACTAAAGGTAGCTAGGTCTGAAGATTAGGTCTGAAGGTAATTAGGTGTGAAGGTAGCTAGGTAGCTAGGTAGGAAGGTAATTAGCTATGAAGGTAGCTAGGTAGGAAGGTAATTAGCTGTGAAGGTAGCTAGGTAGCTGGATAGGAAGGTAATTAGCTGTGAAGGTAGCTAGGTAGCTAGGTTGGAAGGTAATTAGCTGTGAAGGTAGCTAGGTAGCTGGGTAGGATGGTAATAAGCTGTGAAGGTAGCTAGGTAGGAAGGTAATTAGCTGTGAAGGTAGCTAGGTAGCTGGGTAGGATGGTAATAACCTGTGAAGGTAGCTAGGTAGGAAGGTAATTAGCTGTGAAGGTAGCTAGGTAGCTGGGTAGGATGGTAATAATCTGTGAAGGTAGCTAGGTTGGAAGGTAATTAGCTGTGAAGGTAGCTAGGTAGCTGGGTAGGATGGTAATAAGCTGTGAAGGTAGCTAGGTAGGAAGGTAATTAGCTGTGAAGGTAGCTAGGTAGCTAGGTAGGAAGGTAATTAGCTGTGAAGGTAGCTAGGTAGGAAGGCAATTAGCTGTGAAGGTAGCTAGGTAGGAAGGCAATTAGCTGTGAAGGTAGCTAGGTAGGAAAGCAATTAGCTGTGAAGGTAGCTAGGTAGGAAGGCAATTAGCTGTGAAGGTAGCTGGGTAGGAAGGTAATTAGCTGTGAAGGTAGCTAGGTAGAAAGCTAGCTAGTCAGAGCTATTTTGATTTTTGTGCTCCATTCAGAGCCTGAGGCATGAATTTCAGAATGTATCTCCACCACAAAGCCAAATTCAGATGAGCTGTACTTTTGCTGCCTGCCAAAACAATTTAGCCCCCTGGAAGATCTAAGGAAGACACTGATCCCAACTAATTATTATACAAAAATATTAACAACAAATCATACACAATCTTTATAATCACGGCAGCCATTTACTGATGCTTGAAGTGGCTGAGGCATTTACATTTTAAAAATGGTTTTATACAAACAATTAAATTCATTTTTGATGCTTGTAGACGATTTTCTGAAGCATTTGTGTGAGCAGTGGCACAGGGGCCTTTCAGAGGCTGAAGTTCCACATGCAGCTTTTCAATGTATAACCTTGGAGGAAAACGTCTAATTCCCAGTCATATAGGCCAAACATGGAGATGGGTGAGAACCAGTGGACCCTGAGCAGACCCACAGGTCCCTCCCGCTCCCCCTCAGCATGCTTCACCTTAAATGTCAGCAAACGTGTTGGCTCTCAGACGGAGAGGGATTTGCAAAAGAGCACATTTGGTATTAGACACATATGGCATTGAAGCTTGTTTTTAAACTTAGTTCTGGAAGTCTTTATTCCACTGCAGATATCCTAGTCTCCAGTTGAGCTGCTATAACAGACAGTTTGGACACACAGTTTCACCAGTGTGCCAAGCCTCTCTGTCATGTGTCAAACCCAATTCAAATGTTCCTCGTTTTACAACATATGGAGGTCTGTAATCTCTGAACTTAAAGGCAAATGACCCATATTCGGTACAAATGGCTTGAGCATCGCCTGACTATCGATTCTTTTGGCACATGATCACAGAGGGACCAGTACGAGGAACACAACAAAACACTGAAGACAAACTGTGATTTTGACAATTATATAAATAGGAATTCCAGACCGTCCAATTTGAATGGTGGACAATGGAATTCAAAACCCTGCAAATAGTCTTCAATGTTTATAATCTTTATCTTTCTCAAACATCTTTATCTTTCTCAAACTATGTGGGCTTAGACTCAAATATTCCCCCCCAAAAAATTTAATATGTTTTAAGGATGAATATGTTTCATTCTACAAAATAATTACTGCGACAGTAAAATTATGTATCCATAGACAGAGCAGCAAACACTGTTCAGTTGAAGGTATTAATGTAAAGCCCACATGAAGTCACACGCACACAAGAACGAAAACATCACAGGTTGGAAGAAGACAGGAGAGGGCCATTTAGAGCCATTCATTCACCAGAATGAGAAGTGTCCACTGAGAATGAGAAGTGTCTTTCATTGTGACAGGCTGGTCAGACACGGCAGAGACAGGGGTGTCCTGGCAGGACATCCGCCCCTGTCCTCTCTGCCCTTGCTGCCATGGTGACGGGGTAGAGAGTGTGACTGGAGGGCCCCCATCTGCTCTGTCTGCTCCATCACTCACACAGCATCTCACGTCCATCTCTGTCCTCTATCTCTCTTATACGCACGTACATACACACAAACATGGGAAGAGAGCACAGGGCATCTGACGGGGTGGCGATGCAGAGCTCAGCCAGAGATGCAACACAGCCAGGGTTCTGCACTCACCAGCAGCACTGAAGCTCCCTTCACACTGTAGCTGTGACACTGGAACTATGTCACTAATTATTTATTATATTATTATTATAATTAATATTATTATTGAGTTCCATGAAAAAAAGCGCTATATAAGTGTAAGCATTATTATTATTATTATGACTGTAGCTATGACAC